>JACDJE010000056.1:123701-184831 GCA_016647715.1 Pavo muticus | reverse complement strand
TTTTTTTTCTAGTAAGTGGATAACATGAAAATCATAGATAATATAACACTGTTCTTGGTCTTTTTGCAGCCTGCATGCTCATCATTTCAGTGCAGAGGTGCGCTAGTTCCATGCCAGCCGAGCAGCCAGCAGAAAGAAAATCAAGAATGTTCAAGGCTTTACTATCCTTGTGCTTCCCTTGTTGGTTTGTAATCTCTGTTATCAAGGTGTGGGAAGATGTCCTTTATATACCATTTTCAACTTTTTTCCTCCCTACTTAGTGTTTCTGATTCCTACTTTATAACAATAGGAAGTTGAGGAAAGTTCAGAAAACTGATACTGATTGGGTAACAGAAAACTTTCAGTACAATTTCTTGTCACCACTAGAGCCCCTAGACCACCACTAAAGATTTCACCTAAAGAAATCTAAATTCATTCTGAGAGCAAAACTTGCTGAGTTATTGTTGCTAGATGCACTAGATACATTAAAAATATATGCATTTGGAAGCTGACTTAACAAGGCCGCTTGTCTGAACCTTGAGATCCAGAGCCATTTGTCATGAAGCTTTTCTGCTCTCCTTGTACTTTTGTATATTTTTTTTTATCAAGTCCCTGTATATTCAGCAACTAATCTATCAAATGAATGTTTCAAATACAGTGTTCGTACCCAAAAAGAATTTTCACAAATGGTCTGAAAATATGTAACGCCAGGAAATGTTATGCATATATCAACTCTCCACACTCAGGCAAATCTCATCCTACTGGGAAAGTGCACTCAGACCAGGGAATATGCTCATGGAGACTCCCATTTGTTGCTCATGGGAAGATCCTGCAAGGAAAAGTCCCCATCCTGCAAGGCTTGATTAGGGGGAACAAAGGTGAGATTTTTGTGCCATATTAAAAGTCCATTCATACCCTGACTGTGTTTCTCTTGGGAAAGGCTCTCCTACCAAGCAGAGATATTATGCCTGTATTGAGATGCCTTTTGTCAGCTTTGAGTTGTTAGAAATTTAGGAGCATTTCTTTGGTGAAGCTGATGTCTCAAAACTAATTATTTGACATTTATGTCTGGTTGAGGTATTTGCTCGAGGTTAAAGTTCTGCTTTAAGTTCCAGATGTCCTGCTTATCTATGCTAAACATGCTAGATGTCCCTCTTCATGACTGCAAGTCTCACGAATAAGAACAATAGGAACAGATATCCTTGAGATAGGGGCACAAGCCCAAGACAGAATCCAACCAGAAGAGACTAAGTGTCCTTATAAAACCTGTGCCCAAATATGGATAAAGTGAGTAGTGGGACACCTCCCAAAATGACCTCTGAAGACCACCAAGACCCCCACGCAAGCGCAGAAGAAGCAAATATGTTTATGTAACTTTGTACTTGCATAATGTTATGAATATGTAATAGAGAGATGTGACTTATGTATTAAGTAGGTGTATATTGAAAACTTTTGACTATAAATAGAAGTCAGTGTGAAGATTTGTGCTTGATTTGTGGGAATTTTCCACCTTGAGCCGAGTGCAGAGTAAAGCTCCTCACTAAACTTTTGTCTTCTTGAATGTGTATCAGGAGATTTAAAATCAACAACAAAGCTAGCTACAATTCCCCCAAGCCCCCAAGTATGGTGAACCTTTCCAGTCATGCCCAGCATACTGAGAGCTACTTGATGACTGTATCAGTCAAGTGTTTCTTTGGTGTAGATAGACCAGTGGCCACATTCAGAGCCAGTGGTGACCAGTGAGTAGGAGCGGCGGTGGGGGCTGAAGAAGCCCGTGCTTCAGGGATCAGAATGGTCTGAGTGTGTGATGTGGGAGCAGGGCATTGTCTGGCAAGGGCAGGAATCAAGTTTGTGCATGTTATGGTCATAAACAAGGGAAACACAAAATGAAGATGAGGTGGGAAGATGCTGCTTTTGCGTAGAAGCGACATTCATTTAAGTGCATTTTTAATCCTTCTCCCTTGAACTAGGGGATGGATGCTATTTCCTCACATCACCATGCAGTGGTGGTGCAATTTGGTGGTGCAGCTGGGTTCTGAAACTACTGATATGGGCACAGCCAAAGGGAATGAGCTAAGGAATCCTTCTGGTGTATACCATGGTAAGAATTTGGGATGAGTCATTATCTCTGTGCATGGACCATGTTCCTGATCTACTAACCATTTCTATGCTATAAATTGTCATCCCTATTGTTATCCAGTTTCACTCAAGGAATTCATCCTTTGACTTTTGATCAAATACTTTGACTTCTGATATCCCAGGAAAGTCATTTCTGCCACAGCCCTTCTGTTGTCACACTGACTTCAGGCTTTCCTCCTTGTGTTCAGATTGCAGATGCTGCCTCCTGGCTTGGTTTTCCAGTTCAGTTGCAAGTCCTGTATGTCACTCTTCTGGGTGGAGCAGCCTCTTCTTATGGTACTTGGTGTGGGAGTTTACTGTGCTTTCAGTTTTGAGCAGGAGCATTACTTTTGTGCTTCTGAAACAATGCATGTTGTTTTCTGTGTATATTGTTATCATTCAGGCATGTGTATTTTCTTGCCAATACACCTCCTTCAATGTCTTTCTGATATTTTCCTCCCTATGTGAAACTAGAAAAGCTGTTTGAACTTGGTTTCTTTGACTTGAAAATTTAAAAATAGTTACAGTATTTTAAACAATCATGTTAAGAACTCTAAGATGTGTAAACTAACCAGTTCACTGTATGGAAGGACTATGTAATAGCTGTTAATAACCAATATACATCAACATCAATCCAGAGGAGTTGGAGATATGATCCTGTGTATTCAGATATGTTTTTGCTATCTGAATGGAGTGATTTGTGAAAATTGAGCCTGGAAATAAGTATTTCCAGTTGGAAAGATGGAGAGGTTCCTTATGAGCAGCCAGACCAGCAGTTCTTGGAAAATGTAGTGACCAGGCTGAGAGGAAGGAAGATGTACTTATCTCTGCTGTTTTGCTCTGTTCAGGAATGTGATCAGAGAGGGCTGAATCTTTACAAAATACAGAAAAAATGCATTCTGATTCATCTAATTAGTATAAAGTTTTTTTTTTTTTCCCTGAAGTTTTAAATGTATAATGCTGCGGCAACTCATTTAAGCAACTTAGAATAAGCTTAATGCAGATTCATGAATAGCACTCTCGTTTTCAACACTCACAATTAAAGATAAGTCTGTGCTTTATTAGAATTGAGCTAAATTTAGCTAAAATTATTTACTATGAGTGACAGATGTCTGAATTACAGTGCCTTCAGGTGGGATACACCTGACTAAACACAGGCTAAATGTGTTTGTGTGCTCATGAGTAGCAATGCCCTCTGGTCCTTCTCTTCGCTCCTGTTGCAGGAACACCATCTGAGATTCAATAATAATATAAACCTCCCTTCTTGTTTAAAAGGGAAAAAGCAGTTCTTCTAGCTTGTTGCTGAAATGCTGTATTTCAATCAGACAGAGAGAAATCTTCTGAGTATCTCATTCTGGGCTGCCGGTCAGTGTTGATGGGAAGCGAGAGCTTGGTCACAGCCCTCCAGACAGCCAATACTTACTGTGCATGCTGTCCCAACTGCAAAACTGATGGTTTAGTTCACAGTGAGGAGCTGAGAATGGTTTGGCACTGGACACGGCCATCCCTGATGATGAGACGAGATGAGGAGAAGGGCAAGCAGTCCTCATTACAGATGGCCTTTCTTTGGCCACAGTGAGAGCTGATGCTTTGAGGAATGGCAGAATCATCGAGGGATTTAATGAGACTTGAGGAGGGACACAGACACTGTCTTGAAGTTAAACCAGATGGAGAAGCAGCTGTGAGATGAGCCATTGTATTGTGTCACCATGCTCATCTACAAGTGTAAGAGTTATTTTCTAAAACTTTTTTATTTTAAATGATCTCATTTAAATTGCAACTTAAGATACTTTGTTGTTAGGCAGCTCCGGGGAAACCAGCTGTTGGTACTGATTTGCTCAGACACACCAAAGTCTCCCTGAGTCTGTTTGGGATATCCACAGGGGTGATCTACATTTCTCTGCAGGGGTCATTCTCCTGTCAAGCTGCTGAGGAACTGAGGGAAGGTGCTGATGAAGGAGCTGAGCTCACTACATGACATCAGAGAAGTTAGCAGAAGACAGCTCTTTCTGCCAAGAGCCCAGCCTATTTTCAAACTCCTTTATCAAACTGGAAAGCATGGCTGCATATTCTCTGCTGTTCAGAGGACTATGTTTAGCCAGTGTATCAAAATGTATACAATTGTTTGCCATCACTTGAGTCAGCAATGCACAGCACTGCCCTCCCCCTGCTCTGCTTTCAGTCAACTGAGCGTTAATAGCACACGGATGGTTTGGCTGTTGCTGAGTGATGAGTGCATGCCTGGGGCTGCTTCGCAGGGCAGAGCTGCCATTAAAATGCGGGGCAGGGGATGGCTGTAGTGACAGCCATGCTGGGCCATGAATTGGACGTGCCTGCCCTAAGCAGTGCCTCTTTTGTCTGGAGGTGATTCTCAGAGTCCACAGGAGAAGAATGCTGTAGGTTAACTCTGCTGAATTTGATAAAGCCCTTGGTGCCCTGAAGATGACAGAAAGAGCTCAAGGAAGCTGCTTAATAGATGTCTGGAGAAGGTATCCGAGCATCCACAAGCAAAGCTGTGACCTGAATCTGGCCTGCTGAAAAGGCAGTCAGCAGAGAAGCACTTGGTGATGAATCGTAAGTGGATCATAAAAGCAGCTTCCTTTTCAAACCGCGACATGGTAAAATGGGCTGCTGTTACACTTGACTATGTCTTTCCTATGACACTGTACTTGCAAGGATCTTTGTCCTTCAATACAAGCAGAGATATTGAAATACTTTTTGGTAACTGAGGTTTCTACAAAGAAGGTAATCATACATCTTGAGTGTTCTGAAAGTGCTTGATATTTGTGCCCTCATGTCTAGGGGTTTTAAGGAAGCTGAATCATGCTGCAGGTGGTGAGAGGTTTGCTATAATTTCAGTATAGGCAGTGATCTTCCTTTCCCAGGCAAATAGAGAATGTCCCTTGTAGCTTCACTCTTCACATTTGAAGGTCCTGGCAACATCTCACCAGATCTTGAATGACCCTAAAGTTCTCCATCTGGGAGAAGAGGTGTCATCTTGCCTCCAGATGAGATGAGATGTTATCCAGACCTAGCTGATTGGATCAGCAGAGAGGTGAAATCTGATGGATGAAGAGTTGTTGGGGAATCTCCCCAAGTTCATGTCATGGGGGTTGGGATTAAATTATGATGCCTTCCAACCTATACCATTCTGTGATTCTATGATCTGTGACTTAAATTGAGTTACAGAGGAGTTACACCAGAGGATTCTCATTTTCATAGACATTGTGAAAAAGAAGAGCTGTAACAACAGTTTCACACGATGACTACGACTTTTTTGTCATTTTCTATAATGACTACCTTTCCCATTCAATGGTGGCATTAACATGCAATGTAGTGGAATGCACTTAAAAGCCTGTAATATTGAGCTTGGCTGCCTTGCCTGACTCTTTCAGAATGTCTGAAACACATAGACAGCTTGTGAGAAAGTAGTGAAGGGAAAGATATGAGTGAAGATAACAGGAATACATCCCTGCGGCAGCCTGCATGAGAAGGAGACAAATGATATTACGACAGAGGAGAAGAGACTCAAAGTGACATAAACCTGCTGCAGCAACTGTTCCTGGAGGTGTAGCCTTCCTTCCCCAGTCAGTTGCACAGAAAAGGAATCCCTCAGCTCCATCCTGCAATGCAAATTCACTCTCTGCAGGCCTGCTCATCACCACCCCTCCTGCTTGCAGAGACCCTGTCTAATATTTTTTTTGTGAAGGAAGTAGCTCTGAAACCTAGGAAAGTGTTCAGCACTTGGGTCTCGGTCTGCATGCCTCTGGTCTTAACTAGTAAGAATTTAACCCTAGGTTATGCGTTTTTTTAAGTTCTTTTTCCTTTCTCTCACGTCGCAGGAGGTGGCATGTCCTTGCCGTTATGATGGAAAGGCTCATTCTTTCTGTGGAGCTCTCTGTTCCTTGTTTAATTTGGTTATTTATGCCATAAGACAATGGCTTCTCTTATTTAATGCTTCCTTGCAGAAACTGGGGGAAGAGTTCGTAAGGCTGTATCTCTGAGACATACTTTTCATCTGAAATAGAATCATCATAGAATCATAGAATGGCCTGGGTTGAAAAGGACTTCAAAAATCATCGAGTTTCAACCCCCTACTATGTGCAGGGTCACCAACCGCCAGACCAGGCTGCCCAGAGCCACATCCGGCCTGGTCTTGAATGCCTCCAGGGATGGGGCATCCACACCCTCTCTGGGCAAACTGTTCCAGTGCATCACCACCCTCTGGGTGAAAAACTTCCTCCTAATATCTAACCTAAATCTCCATTGTCTTAATTTTAAACCATTCCCCCTTTTCCTATCACTATCCACCCTCATAAACAGCCGTTCCCCCTCCTGTTTTTATGCTCCCTTCAAGTACTGGAAGGCCGCAATGAGGTCTCCCTGGAGTCTTCTCTTCTCCAAGCTAAACAAAGCCCAGTACCCTCAACCTTTCTCCATAGGAGAGGTGCTCCAGCCCTCTGATCATCTTAGTGGCCCTCCTCTGGACAGGTTCCAAGAGCTCCATGTCTTTCCTTGTACTGGGGGCCCCAGGCCTGGACGCAGTACTTCAGATGGGGCCTCACAAGAGCTGAGAGAGGGGAACAATCACCTCCCTCTCCCTGCTGGCAACCCCTTTTAATGCATCCCAGAACACAGTTGGCTTTCCGGGCTGCAAGCACACACTGCTGGCTCATGTCCAGCGTCTCCTCTACCAGAACCCCCAAGTCCTTCTCTGCAGGGCTGCTCTCAAGGAGTTCTTCCCCCTGTCTGTATAATTACCTGGGATTGCCCCGGCCCAAGTGCAGCACCTTGCACTTGGTCTTGTTGAACTTCATTAGGGTGGATTTCTTTCATTTCTTTATTGTGACAGTTTGAGGTTGCCCAGAGAAGTTGTGGAGTCTCCTTCTGTGGAGATACTCAAAACCCACCTGTGCACAATCATCTGCAGTGAGCTCTAGGTGGCCCTCCTTGAGCAGGAATATTTGACTACACGATCTTCTGAGGTCCATTCCAACTTCAATAATTCTGTGTGATTAAGGGACAATACTTTTCTGAGTATTTCACCTGTGTGTACTTATTTCAGTGAGATGGAGGCAGTTCTAGTGATTTTGCAACTGGACTTAATTTTGAAGTAAAGTGAATTTTATATCACAGGCCAGATACTTGAAAATGTCTGCTACTGTTAGTCTATTTTCCCTTAATGGTTATTCTTTCAAGGACAACTGTAGACAGGTCATATATTAATATATTTTATGTCAACATTGAGAATGATTGCAGTCTTGACAGCTCTTCTACATCTATGTTAATATGGCAAACACTACTTTTTTCCTGTCATGGAGATTACTGTGGCTGCATTTTGTCCAGTATTTTCTCTGCAACTAGTTCATAAATGACTTGGTTTTGTAAAAGCCTAACTCCTTATTCCATCGAGCATAATGGAAAAGAAGTAGATCCTTTTTGTCCTTTCCCAGGACAGCAATAGGTGTTTTGCTTAAAAAGGGATTACAGAAAGATGCCATGGGTGGCAAAGTTATGTTATATCTGGCACATTGGCTTGTATTTCAGAGTATGTGTTTCTCTAACAATTTTTTATGTGTTCAGTGCTAATGACTTTAACTCAGCCTCTCAATAACACTCAGGTGCCTACCTTCCACCTGTGGAAATGCAATGGAGAAAGTGTGCAGATGCTCCAGGCACATCCAGGTGCCATTTTGCTTCTGTCTGGTCTATCACAGTCTTGGAACACAATGCCTAAAGGTTATTTTTGCCAAAGAGGAATTTCTGCATCCATACATCCATGAAGGGGACAAGGAGGGAGTCTGTCTTCATAGAGGGTTAGCAGCACTAGGGTAATTGGCTTAAATTTTTTGATGATGGATTTCCAACTTTTGTTGGTTACAGTGCCATCTGAAATCCAGGAAGAAAACTCTCTAACTCCGATGTGGTGTAAGAAAGCAGCATTCCTTTATTCCTCATGATCGTACTGGGCGACTTGACAAGCAAGCCCATCCTATCAGAGTTCAGGTTCTACATTTGAACAGTTAAGACATGCGTATGCAGTACATTGGCGTACATATTCATTCTTCTTCAAGGACTCATAAATATGTGCTAATGTTCTTTTGGGCATGCTCAGTGGTATTCAGGGTGGTTGAGTGCCCACCTACTTCTTCCCCATTTTTCACCATCAGCTTCATCACTGAAGCCTTCAACCCACTTTTATCCACTTTTCCCCAGTTTGGAAGAATTCCATTGCTTATTAGGCTACAGTGAGCTACTTTTTAAAAACAGTGTGGAACCTGACAAAAATGTTTTTACACATTTTGAGGCAAAATCTAGAAGTATTCTATTGTGACTCCAGCGCTTCTTGTTTGGCAAAATCACTGAGGCAAAAGATAAAATTATTCTGTTCCATCCCTAGTGCAAAATTATTAGGGAAAACAAGACTCTTCACGCACTAAAGCTGAAATGCTATTAAAACTATTGCTTATGGATTCCTTTTGCTAAATTAATATATTGGTTCTTAAATTAATGTGCTAATCCCTACTGCTATAAAAACCAACTTATAAACTCTTTATCATCAAAAGACAGCGGTAAGGGCAAAACTTTGCATTGTCATCAGGACTTGATTCCCTTTGCTTCTCCATTGCATCACAGTTCCAACTTCTCAGTGGAGCCCATTCCTGCTTCATTTCTTTCTCGAGTGGTAACACAACTGGTGCTAGATTAGTTGGTGACATCAAATTGTTAGGACTGACCTTTAAAACTGACGCTTCAGTGTAATGAACGTGAGCAAGTGAGATGGGTTGGTCACACCCCTCGGACTCATTTGAAGATTTTGATAGGCAGTCTGGGAATTAGGTAACATTTGCTATTTCTTTACAACCATGATAGAATTTTTTCCATCTCTTTTTAACAGAAATTTATAACTTTGCTGAATGAGTCATGCATAACACATAGACAGATGGTGTTGTTTAAATAATAACCTGTGGTCTGCATGTGCATCCATCCTCTTCCTTCCTGCATCACCAAGATGGGTGCATATTCACAGAAAACCCAAACTCTGGGTTGGGTGATGGCAGTTATAACAATGGAGGTCTGGAGCTATTGCATGAGTGGGATGTGTTTGCCTGAGGTGATGATTGCTGAGATGAGGATGACCCATATCACAGTTGCTGTCTGCAGCATCACTTTGTTTCTGCTAGAGCAGACCAGTTGCAAAGCAAAGCTTCTGCCACAGCTGACCAGAAATCCAAGTGTTTTCTCCTTTGACCTTCAGGTAATCTAGAAGCTTTGTAATTTTTAACTATGGCCTGCTTCTATTTCGGAATAAGAATTGGTATACGTTATTCCTT
The DNA here is from genome assembly GCA_016647715.1 of Pavo muticus. NCBI lineage: Eukaryota > Metazoa > Chordata > Aves > Galliformes > Phasianidae > Pavo > Pavo muticus. Next base: position 175,400 of record JACDJE010000056.1, on the reverse strand, counting down.
TATAGCTGCATTATATTGCTCTTTACTTGTAGGCTTTCAGTAGTGACTTGATGGCTAAGTTTGTCTTTGTAAATACTGCTCCGGAAGGATCCCTACTGAATTCAAGATGAGTTGCCTGGGAGACCAACTAATGCAATTCAAAATGCAATGTGGTGCGGACTAGTTGCATGCTGTCTAGTATATAGCCAAGTTTTTTCTACAGAAGACCTAATTTCAGAAGTTTCTGGATGCTTCCTGCTCTTACACTTGCTTTTTCCATTGGTAAGAAGATGCTTTAATCACATCTCAAAGTAACACCTCTTTGTTTGGTTTCTTTTCGCTAAAAAAGTAGTAAGAGCTTTTTGCTACTACTGTTTTTTTGCATGGTTATTATTTTAAGGGATACTTTCAGCTGTGTTATCACCTTCCCTTTTAAATATTCAAATCATAGAATCACAGAATCATAGAATGGCTTAGGTTGGAAGAGAGCTTATAGATCATCGAGCTCCAACCCCTGACATGGGCAGGTTTGCCAGCCGCTAGTCAGGCTGCCCAGGGAAATTTTTTCAGGTGGGATTGGAATCAGTGAGATTGACAGCTCTGAAAAAAATAACTCTTTAACTAGACTAGTTAGGGAAATAGTATTTCTTCTTGCTTACTAATGTCCAGAAATGTGAATAAGATCCATGTTGCATTGCCTGATATAGTATAGAGGCAAGGGTAGGTCATGTCTTGAAGAACTTACTGTCAAAAGATTAACAAAAATGCATCACAGTTGTTTGACTGAAGTGAATTATAGATGAATGACATAGCTGGGTTGAAGATAAAGATCCTTCGAGTTCCATAACCCTCCTCTTCCACTCTGTCTGTCTGCCTCACTACATGTAGGCTTACCCATTTGGGGATAATTCCTTCTTTTCTTTTATTCTGTCATTCAAACAAGTTGGTGGGGAGAAGAAGAAAGCTCATGAAATCAGCCTAATCTGCAGGTGCAGCTCTGCGATGTGTTGATTCTGCCAGGTTGGTGCCTCTATCCCTATGCTCTGGCATTTCAAAAAGAGGAGCATTAGCTCCTTGTTGCCAACAGCTGTCTCATTGTGCACTGATTCATTTGTCAGCCATGACTGTGAGTACCAGAGCACATTGATGACCTATGATCCGCCTTCTCAATGCATGAAAGACTGTCTGCTTAAGCTGACAGGAGATAAGCAGCAAGTGTCCAACCTTCCAGCGTAGGGCAAGATTCCTCTATGCTGTGCCTCTAGCTGGGACTGAGGGATCCTGAATGAGGATGTATAAACACGGTGTGCAAACAAAGCATGCTTCAGACTTCCTAACTTGGCTTTAAATGGTTTATTTCATTTTATCTAATAGCACAAGGCATGAAACAGGCAGAGACAATTTACATGAGATGCAGCCCCTGCAAGCAATGATCCTGCCAGGTTTACCAGTTGAACAACACCTAGGGAAATATTGCAACAATTTCTACTGAATATTGGCCACAAACAAGCAGTATATTGCTTCTAGCTATAGTCATTTCACTGATCTGTATTTAGAGGATTGGGAAATTCTGTCCCTGCTATTGGCCAGGCTTAATATGACCTTATAACTCTTCTCAGAAAATATGCCCTTTAAGTTCTATTTCTTTCTGGCTTTTTCTTAGGTTTGTTGCATTAGATGGAAACAAAAGAACACCTTTTTATTTCCGTGTGTGCATCCCCATGGCCTTTACATTGTGCGAGTGGTGGAGGAGCCTGGGCGCTGCTGTCCTCGCTCTGCCCAGAAGCTCCAGTGCCGCTAGGTACGTGCACAACATAGAATGTAATGAAGGGGAATGTATGCAGGAGGGAGCCATGTGCCTAGGCTGAAATGGGAAAACAGGGCATCAGCAGGCAGAAGCATCAATCCAATTCACTAGCTGCCTCTGCTTGGTGGTGACGTGCTGCAGATCGCTGTCACTGGCTGCCTACTGATACAGGCTCCTTTGCAGAAGGACACTGATGTGAAACAGCCCTGTGAGATACGACTGGAGGAAAAAAGGTCAAGGGAATGCAAATTGTATGAAAATGCCTGATTTGCACATGATGGGGCTTAATAGGCACTGAGCTGTGATTTTACAGATGATGCTGTATGCCCAGCTCTGCACAACACAGTCCCTTACTCCTAATTTGTATACAGTGCTCTGCTGCACCCTTCATCCCTTCTCCCTTTAATGCAGACCTGGCTTTCCCTGTGGCCATTGCAGGTGAAAATGTTAGGAAGAAAGACCTGCTTTAACACCTGGTGTACACAGTATGCTTCTGCAGCTGCTCTGGGGGGAAGAACGTGGCTTCTGGGCTCCCACCTGGCAGCCTGTAACAGGGCTGTCCTGCTGCAGTACTGCTGCGCTGCGCCTCTGCTCTGTGCCTCCTGCGTGGGGTTCAGCCCTCCCTGCTCTTTGAGGCCAACAGAAAAATCTCTGCTGTCAATCAAATGTTGAGGCATGGCCCTATGTCACAAATGAAGACAAAGAACAACAAATATACCCTGTGATTCCCCGTGTTTTAGTGTGCTGTACCTCAGCTGCAGGTGTTTTACCAGTCATTACTCCAACCACAGATTGTAAAATCAAGTGTTTATGTAGCTACTTTAACAGCTCTGCCTTTAATTTGTCTGGGCATGCAGAAGTTATCATATTCTAAATGAAAAGTTTGGCTCACACACAGGTGAACTATGAGAACATAACAAGCCTAAAATCACAAGCCTCACTAGAAGCGAACACAGGCATCTGAACCAGACTTTCCTGCTTTCCTTTTGACCACTTGAGGTGCACATGGGAAGTGACGCACTGCATCCTAACATGGGCTGTGGCGTAGCTCAAAACGAAGACAACTGTTCATTTCTCCCATCACTCTGAGGAGACCAGGGCCAGATGACACTGTGCCAGGTACATCCCATCCCAGCTGCGTGTATGGTTTCAAGGATGTAGAAAGGCTGGTGAAGATGCAGCAAAGACCTATACAAATGATGCAATATTTAGAGGACATGCTGCACTGGGTGAGCTTCAAAGGATTTGGTTCATTCAGGCTGCTGGAAATAAAACTGAAATATCACTTCATTGTGACCTGCAAAGCCTTGACAAGAAGAAACGACTGGTTAGGAATGGCTCGTTAAGCTTGGGACAGGGGAAGGTGTGAGATGCAGTGTTTGGATGCAGAAGACAGAAAAATTGAGTAAGGAAAAATGGGGCACTCATTTAATTTGGCACAACTCACTGTTACAGTGGGCAATGGGGGAATGAACAGATTCTCCACCTCCTGAGGACTCCCAGAAGTGGAGGACATCTCTCTGAAAGACAGACTTTAACTCTGATTGAACACAGACTTTAGGTTTGGGAAGGAAAAGAAGAATATTGTGTAATGGAAAACAAGAGCATTGTGTAATGGCTGTGATAACCAAGGTGAGGTGAGGGATCCCACTGTTCCCTAAGGGGCTTCAACTCCCTGAATCAATGAGTGAAAGGATTAGGATCTCATCTGGTCTCACAGCAGACACTGATTGCTTTTTGAAACTCCCCAGTTTAGCTGTTCACACCAAGCGGAAGGGCAAGCAATAAGGCTAGCAGTGCAGTTAGGTGCTAGCTGACTAGTTAGTTATAAGGTGCAGTGGCTGTTGCTGCAATGAGCATAGTTCCTATTAGAGTTATAGAAATGCAAAACCTATTTATTAAATTAAACCAGTCCCACTGAGGTATCGATAAACAGACTGAGGCAGTTTTTCAAAAGAAGACTTGCTATTGGAGCTTCTGTTTTCAAGTAAAAGTAACACATCATCTGCCAAGTATGCCTTTTACGGACCTTTATCCAACAAATACTTGTTCACATGAAGAAACAGCTGAAGATACAGAAAATATGGAGCCTCATCGAAGTTAAGCAGAAAGTACAAAATCACAGAATCCCAGCACAGATGAGGCTGGCAGGGACTTCTGGGTCCATTAAGCCCAAGCCCTGGTTCAGCAGGGACACCCAGAGCAGGGTGCCCAGGGCCACATCCAGGCAGCTTTGGAAGATCTCCAGGGATGAGACCCTACAGCCTCTGGGCAGCCTGTGCCAGTGCTCCATCGCCCACAGTCAGGCCATCATACCATATGCCAGATATAAAAACAGTTCTCCAGATAGTGAATGGAACTCATTGCTTTTGGCATGCAGCCAACGCAGGTGATGCAGGAGTGTCACAAGCCTGGAATTTCCTATCCCCTTGGTGCCTGCTCTGTCCCCACTTTTGGGATTCTGCGCTCAGCTCTTTGCCAGGCATAGGAGTGAGGTTAGAAAGCATTTACAGGGAGACTATGGGAGTACCATGAGAATCGGAGATACTACATTTGCGTTCTTGGCTTCAACACAGCACTAGCCTGCACCCTAGTCAAATAAACCAATTTTACCTTTATGGCTGTGGCTTCTCTACAGTACCAAATTCAGATGAGGACTTAGTTAAGCTGTGCAAAGAGGCAAATCAGTGCGTTTGGAGATTTATTTGTTACTCGCTACTAGTTTTACTTTACTGGCAAGACATATGCAGTAATTTAAGTTTAACAAATACATATCAAGACTTGAAGGGTCGTAATGAGCAAATCCGTTTGAAATGCTCTGCCATTCTTTGGAGAAAAGCTGAGATTTCTGTTTACTCTTCAAACAGAATCAGCCAAGGTTTTCAGGTGACCCAAGACGCAAGTTCAGAAAATCAACTGCCTGTGCCGCCCCAGTCTATTAGTATGGATGCCAAGAGGCACTCTGCTCATCAGTTACACAGTGAACGAATGATTTCACACGCTAATGCCCTTTTTCCGTCAGTGTCCTACAAATGGAACCACAACAGCATCCTGCAGTCTTTCTGGGATGCTTGCACTGTTTAAGAATCACAGCAGAAATATGGTTAAATCCTCTTTCTTGCCACCTGAGAGGAGGGTGAGTTTTGAAAAAGACCCAGACCGACCGACCTCTGAGCCCAACAGCCGCTGGAGATGCACTGCCTTGCTGCTGAACACCATTATTTCCAGATGAATTCATACCAATTTGAATGAACATTTAAAGAAGACAGAAACAGTCCCCCAGTAATTACAGCTTCACCAGATTAATTTACAAAACCCTGTAAATCTGATGACATGTGGTAATAGCGGTATTTCATCATGGTTCTGATATTAGATTTCTACTGCTTTGGTACCCGTAGTGCTTTTCATTGCTAATTTCCACCTAAGCACCCTTTCTTTTTCAAGGGTGTATGAAGGAAAAATTTTCTTTGAGACTCAACTGTCTGGAAACACACTACGATAGCATATATGTAGGTTTTCCTTCTGGGAGAGGGCAATTGTTGTAACAAACGTCTTGTATTTTCCAACAGCTGCATAGTGAAGAGAATGGGAGGAGACGGAAAGAGGGGAGAGGGGAGGAGAGAGAGGAGAGGAATCCGCTTTAAATGAGAACTGCTCAGGAGCTTAGACTCCTCTCAAAATGCCAAGGCTTGTCTGTAAAAATGTGGACACCCTATACCCACTGGTCTTGAAGGGAGCTCGTTATTTATGGACAGATTTGAGAGTCTGGGCTTGAAATTCTGCTTTGAGAAACAGAAGAACAAAAATTCAGTCTTTCTTCTGTATCACAGATTGCTTATGGGGAAAATCACCAGATCTCTTGGTACTGAGAACCATAAGTGGCTCTCATGTGGTTTTCTGTAGTTATCCAACATTTTCTTCAAACTTTTTACTAATTCCCCTGATAATAATAATAAAAAAACCTCTAAAAATGAGGCTGTAAATGTTTGTTTTAAAAAACAGTCACTATGTAGTGCTGCTCTCCATCCCACAACCATCCTTTCAGCAAGAGAAGGCAATTAGGTGAAGCACACCTGGCCTTGCTGCCCATGCCAAAAGCATGAATTCTCAGAGAATATCTGCATGGCTTTGCTGGAATGCTGGGGCTTCTAGGGGTAAGTTTGGTGCTGGTCGAGGCAGCAACAGCACAAAGGCTGGAGGCTCTGCTCCCTTGCAAGGCGCCAGGCAAACCTGCCCAGGGTAGTGGAACCTCACTGAGCATTCTGGGAAGCACAATCATAAATAAGATCCATGTAAGAAATTAACTGTACAGTCCGTAATATTTTGACCACAATTAAACTGCACTTGGAGCTTTCATTGACATTCATCAAACCAGCTATTAAGTGCTGTTATAAGTGAACCTGAAGAAGATACAATGATCAGAAAATCCAGATATTATAGTATATTTCAGACTGGATTTTAGGAAAAATTTATTCTCAGAAAGAGTGGTGAGGCACTGGCACAGGCTGCCCAGGGAGGTGGTGGAGTCACTGTCCCTGGAGGTGTCACGCTGAGGTACATGGTCTAGAGAGGTCACATGCATGGGTTGATGGCTGGACTGGGTGTTCTTATCAATCTTTCCAACCTTGATGATTCCATGATTCTGTGATTTCCCCCGAAGGCCACTCTAAACACTGTATTAATCTTGCTTCACCCACAGCAAAATATTTCTACATTAGTGTTTTTGCCTAATGGCCATAACTATTGCAATCTATCCACCAATTCTGTTCCCTGTAACGGATTGTAAGAATCCATTATAGAAGAATCAAAGAATCAAAGAATCATTTGAATTGGAATGGACCCTTAAAGGCCATGTAGTCCAACTCCCCTGCAATGAACAGGGACACCTACAGCTCCACCAGGTTGCCCACAGCCTGATCTTCTGCGTAGGATGCTGAGTGCTTGATCAAAATCGGATTTTTTTCCCCTGCCTTTTCAAGATATTCATGCATTGTCTCTAATGTCTCAAGTGCCTCAGTTTTTCTAGATGTGCTTCAGGGGAGAATGAAAATGACCCACCTCCAGCATATGCACAGCCTCTCAGGAGACACAACTTTGGGTTATTATTCTAAACGAGATTTTCTGCTGCAGAGGATCCACTTAGAGCCGTTCCTTCTCCCCATGTCCTCCGGGCAGGAAGTCTCTGCTCAGGCAGCTAATGGCTTGCTATTTTTCTCCTATGGAAAAACAACAAACAAAGAAAGGACCATCATCAGCAACGTTGTTCATATTACAAATCCAGCAATCACAGGAGACATATAGATTTTTGTACGAAAATTTCCCTATATTTATGGAGAGGTACAGATTGTCATTCTTTTCCGTGCAGCTATTTGCAGATCTGCACTAAACATTGAATTTTGATGCTGGAGCTATAGAAGCATCGGTCAGCAGCTCTGCTGCTTCTGAGCCTGATGGTAATAGATGGCCTAAGAAATCTGGACACATTCATTGCATCGAGGGACAGTGTGCTGCGGGAGGTAATGCGCATCAGATGAGATGTCACACTCCCCGAAGAAGCACAGAGGCATTCAGATAAGCCAAATTCTCTGCTGTTTATATTCTCCTTTACCAATCAGGATGTCAGGATGGAGGCTGAATTTATAAATACTAGAAAGGAGTTTGTTGCATGACAGGAGCCGTTGGAGGAAAGAAATAGGTTAGAGTTTTTGCCTTATTGTGTCCCAAAGAAAACTGATTTTCTATGCTTGGAGTTTAAATTAAATAAATGTGTTCTGACTTGGAAATAGAGAGAGATTTCAGGAAAAAAGCGCTTTAAGTTTTGCATACTGAGAGCTGTTCTGTAGAAGAGTGTTGCAGAGAGGAAAGCAGGAGACAGCAGCCAGCTGTGTCCTGTAGGGCTCAGCTCTGGGGACATCATGGGGACAGTTCTGAGAAACCTCACCAGCGTTCGGGGAGCAGATGTCCCCAGCTAGCACCCGGCCTTGGCTTATGCTTCAAAGCTGCTTCTGGTCAGTTGTGGCTTCCTCTAAATTAAGAGAATGGGAAAAAATCTCTTCTGGGTAATAGGTGAGAGCTGGGGAAATGGCTGTCGTTTCACTACATCTGCGAAAGCACGAGTGGAACAGGAAGGGGACACCAAGGCTGTGCATGGCTGTGAAAAGCTGGAGCAGTGATGCAACAGTCTGATGTTCATCGCCTTTGCATTTTGCTTTTTGAGCTTTTTGCCTACCACGATGTGACTAATCACTTAAATATATTTTACGTTCTTGTCTCAAATAACCAGCAGACATATGGCGTTAATGAGAGCTAGAGAGGGTTTGTTTTTTTAATGAACAAGAGCAGCTGGTAAGCAGAACATAAAATTAAAAATGGAGGGAAAAAAATAAGCCCAGGGGGATAGAGAAGGTTATTAATCACAGCTGAATTCCTCAGCACTCTCCTCTGATGAGAAGAATCAGGTGTAGGGGGCAAAGGGATGGGACATCAATGACCTTGAAATACGTACGGGTCAGCCTGTTGCACGGCTATGCAAATATGTGCAAAATGCAAAAACGATGACTATGCCATCAAAATGACATGCAAATATGAGGGTTATACTTGGCTGTATGAAGGCTATCCACAGCCTTGGAGAGGGTCTGTCCTGTCCCAGTGTGATTATAGAGTTATAGAATCACAGAATGGTTTGGATTGAAGGGACCTTAAAGACCACCCAGTTCCATCTCACTGCCATGGGCTGGTTGCCCCCCACCAGATGAGGCTGCCCAAGGCCCCATCCAACCTGGCCTTGAGCACCTCCAGGGATGCGGCATCCACAGCTTCTCTGGGCATCCTAATGAGCAGTGGCTCCACTGGCTGCCAACCTCTGTATCACCATTCAAACCCTTAGCCTGAGACGAAAAAAAAAATGGAAATAGGAGAAAAATGCTCCATCATATCCAGGGATAAATTTGCCATCTTTGAGTGTTGCTGCAGTGCTGAGAGAATTTGTGGCAGATGCTCACAGCCTTTCTTCAGTGAAAACCACTTCATTTTCTGCTATTTAAACATGTCGTCCCCACCAACACAGAACAAAATGAGCATTCCCAGGATGCACTGACTGAGAGGCTGGTGGGGCAGCCATTTCTGAACACAAACTGCCTCTGTGCCCATCAGCCTGGAGTTTCTGCGGCACTGTAGTGTTTAGATTTGAAATAAAGCCTATAGCCAGTGGTGACCTGAAGTAGATAGAGCTTTATGGTTTCAGTGTTAGTTTATCTTCACCATAAAATGTATAATTTCCACGACTGCTGTGAATATTCCCCTTCTACCCAACAGACCCTTTTCTCAGTAGATAAAGGCCAGCTCCCATTTTAAGCCTCCTTGTGGCCAGCCTGCAGTCAAGTCCCCTTGTAACCCTTTCCCAGACCACACCTGAGCAAGGGCTGAGGTTCCCACTGGCATATAGGGAGCCTGGGGCTTGCAGTACCCTGGGCACCTTTGGCCACATGGGCTCCATGGCCGAGTTTGTCCCACAAGTCAGATCATGCACTCTTTGCCTTGCAAATTCATTTTGATTTCAGGTGTCGCCATTTAAGCCAAGTCAAGTTTGTCTCTGGTCCTTGCATATCATAGAATCATAAAGGTTGGAAATGACCTCCAAGATGAAGTCCAGTCATTAACCCATTACCACCATGCCCAATAAACTTGGGTCATGACTGCTCTCCCTCTTGGATGGAAGCATGAATCGGTGCCCTTGGCCATAACGCTTGAACAAAGGAAGAGCCAACCAAGCTGAGGAAACATCTGCACTGATGAGGAGAAAAACTTAATTACTCACAGGATCTCACTGCCACAAGATTTTCAGAGGCCAACTATTAGGATGTATTTGAGTAACATCATCTCTCAAATAAGACAAGTTAATAAACACTGAAACACTCTACTTTTAAAAAATGATCACCGTCTTCATACTGAACATAATGGGAAGAATTCTATACCATCAGCTATGCAGGGGGAAGAGATGACATTTTCACTCACAGGACAGGCATTAAGCCTGCAGTAAACCTGTTTCAGACGGAATTTATTCCCAGAATTTCAGTTCTTCACTTTCATGATGGAATTGGGAAGTAAGCTGAAGGGAGGATCACAGGATCTTGTATCTTATCAAGAACAAATGGAAGCAACTTCAATTCAACCTTGAAATAGATATGTCTGGCCATAAATTATATGAGTTTTTTGGTGTAGTTTAAGGTGTCCACATGCAAACCAATCCTTAGGTTTCTTCTATAGCCCAAGGACAAAGGAAGATGGTGTGACTCATCTCCTCCTGATGCATACAGGTAGAGTTGGACAAAGCAGTAGTCTTTGAAACTTTTCCCCACTGTGGAGAGGACAAAGGACAATCCAGTTAATCTGCTTGCTTATTGCAGTGCTCTTTAACCCCAGTACCTGTGGGGCAGAAATATAATGGAGGTCCCATTTCCCTCCCTGCTCCCCTCAGCAGGCTAAGGACATTTAGGGACATTAGTAGCACATTCAGAAGATGTGACTGGTGCTTTAGGTGCTGGAAATGGTGGGGAAGGGTGGGCATGGTCCAGGATAAAGTGTCTTCTGACTGATTTGCAGAGCAAAATGTCTGGTACTTAGGACAATGCGTACATTTTACGCATGTTTCAGGGTTTCATCTTACTTCCTATTAGTTACTGCTGCCCAGTAAAGCTCAGGAAAAGGGGCAACTGCAATTTGTGCTTCTGATTTGAACTGAAGCACCAGACTAGTCACCTCTCAGGAGTATTTAATGTGTTGCAGCATGAACATTTCTCATCACTACTTTTTATGGCACTACTGATCTCGAGCTCACCATTATCATGCTGAAAGATAATGATTTACACAAGACAAAAAGTATAATCTTTGGCAAATTCCCAATCCCTCTAATTTTGTCCAGTGTCAAACAGATGCTGCAGAGAAATGACAGCTCTGTGCAGGTTCTTGTGCTGTGTCCCATCTTCACTCAGCACTGTATGCACCTTCCATAGAATCATAGAATTGCTCGGGTTGGAAAAGTCCTTCAAGATCATCAAGTCCAACCTCGACCTCACCATACTTTAACTCATCTGAGATTTACTGAAGTTTGCTTTTCTTACTATTGAGTAAAATCCACATTGTTAAGGCTGCTAAGGCAGCAGACCAGTTGTCAGAACAAACGATTACTATTTCTCTTAAGAGGCTGGCAATATGGGAAAAATCACTTGTTTGTGTTATTTGCAACAGTATCAGAGTATCTGCTCACAGCTGAACAACTTCTAAGTGGCTTTTCCTGTTCGGTGAAATATATATAAAAAAAAAAGCCACCTAGATGAGCTGGAAGAGTAAGAGAAGCATTTCACCCCCTAGGGAAACTCCCGCTGCTTTGCTGGATTGGGATTTGTTCACATCTGGGAAAGGAGGAATTGAAAAGATCGCAGTGGGACATGATTGTTGCTGCTAACAGCAGTGAAGAATGAGTGCAGCTGCATTGGGCTGTGCCCTCTGCGTGCTAACAGCCTTTCTAGGAACAAAGAGATAGGCTGCGTACCATGGGATTTGAAGGAAGAGGGGATGAAACTTCAGGGCACAGCTGGAGGCAGAGCGAGAAGAAAACTGTTCCAAATGAATTTTCTGCTTAACCTGGGAAGCCTTTGGTGGCTGGAGGAGGGCATCAGGCATAGTGGGGCAATGCAGCACTGTGCTCAGCACCAGCAGACTCCTCCAGAACAGATTGTGTGTGGCACACTCGCATGGGAAGTACTCATTTAGACTATTTGTGCCATGCGATTCCCACTGGCCCATGGCAGAGAATGCAGATTTTCAAGATGTGGTTGAGGAAGCTGTATTCTATTCAATCCCCTGTGAGGATTATAGTGGTATTTCCGCTGCATTCTGTGCCAAGGGGTGTCCCTGAGCACAATGCACAAGCAAAGAGGGCTTTCCCCTGCCTCTCTCAGCCCCCCATCCATCTTGCAGTAAGAGGAAGAATGCTCATGTTAAAAAGGATATCTACAGTGACGTAATTCCGATGAACAACGTACAAATAAAATGATATTTAGGCATTGCCCTTGCTTCTCAATAAATTTCTGCAGGCAAAATTACCCATTATGGTACTTAAGCCTCCTCGGGGGGTCCATAGCTGTTGGCAGTATTTTCTTTTCTGCCTGTAATGGTTTGAGGAGAAAAACATTCCTTACTATACCAGCATAGCCCACAAGCTTGCTAAGTCCCAGATGTGAAACATTTGTCTTAAGAAAAGCATCAGGAGGAAGCGACCTAAAAACATGAAAAGGGGACATTTGCAACTATACGAAGTTCATTCCTATGCTTAAATGTTTCCATACCTTGTTAGAGAATTCAGCATTTATAAGTAAGAATTAAAACTCACAGTATTGAGCAGCTCCTGGATAACGTGTATGTGCAGAACATAAATATTCTAGGGGCAAAAATCAATACTCAGAGGAGACTGAAAGGCTCAGGCTGTGGGTGAGCATATGGAGGCTGCAATGAATTGCTTAGCGCTTTGAAATTGGCTCAGGTCAGTAGGAATGGAAACTAATTTCTAACTGACATCCTTTTTGAAGCCATTAGTTAAAATCTGTCAAGTTAATATGACCTCTTTTTCCAATTTCAGGATGGCAAATACTTCCATTTCCTATTTACAGTGTTTTCATCTCTGGGGCAAAAAGCAATCTTAGCTACTAAACTGGGAAAAAATAGTCACAGGGATGGAAAGAGTTCTCCCAGGTCAGGATAAATGCATGTTGTTGGCAGAAAGAGGAAGGAAAACTGCAGCAAAGAGCAATATCAAGACTGGTCAAACTTGGGTGAGCTTTTGTGGGTGCAAGGCTTTCTTTGTATGACAGACAAATGAGTAAATGAGCAGTACCACAAAGCACAGCCTGTTCTGCTTTTGTATCTGCTTTGATGTGGGAACCAGGAAAGGTCTTCAGCCTCTCCACCTCCTCCACAGTCAGACTTGTTGATGCAGTCAATGGCTGAACTCTTTAAATGAAGGAAAGCCACTAAACCCAGCCTGCAGGTTTAGTGACAATTGTAATCTATCAGCTGCTGATAGTTTCAGCACAAGCTGGGGCTGGGGGATTTTATCTAACTCTAAGCGGGGGCTGGCAGGTGTTGAGCAGGTCTGATTTTTCCTGCTGGAGAAGAGGTTTTTTTTTTTTTTTTTTTTGTCTTGCTGCAGCAAGATTAATTTATGCTGAAAACTGATGCTTTCTGCTCAGAAGATCAAATGAGAAATTCTGGCTGGGAAAAGTATTTCCACCTACAGGTCAGCCTGTGAGAGTCAGACCTGCCAGAAAGCTGTAAATGTGACTCAATTGGTAGAGTTTGGGGTGGAAACCTGTTCCAGGAAAGCTGGTGACTCTCAGCCCCTCTGACCTGCAGCACTGCTGGGGAACGTCAAAGGTGACAGGTCCCTCTCTGATCTGCCCAGCTGCAGGGAAGATGCCTGTGCCAGGTACAGCTGAGCTCACATGTGGTGGCGAAGGTCACAGAAGGCCCTGGTCTTGACGTGGATGGTTATGTCATTAGATGTTGTGAGGTATTTTTACTGAAGAGCACAGAAACTTGGGTTGCACAAGACCTCATGAGTTTTTCTTTTCCCGATGAAGTTCAAGCCAGTTTTCTCAAACCAAGGTGGATTTTTACATATTGGATCACTTGGTGATCCAGTATGTAAAAATAGATGAGTATAAACATGTTAAAATCCCTTTCCATACCCTACTTACATTCCCACAATCTGTAAAGATTTCTTTGCCCACTGAGAAGCCACTTACATTTCCATAGGATGCTCATTGCCTCAAGCCTGACCAAACAGAAGCTGTGGGCAGCCAATTGTGTAGCATTGCTGGTGTCTCTTTGAGATTTTTCTCATTTACTTTTGCACAGAGAAACTTCAAATCTTAGTGACCTACTTCCAGCTCTGTTTATCTGCAGCAGACAAGAAGTGCCCTGTGCTCCCTGTGTGCGTCGGCCCCCAGCTGACTCACAGCCCCCTGTGCCCATGCCCTCCCCTCTCACCTCCCTGCAGGAGGTGACGCCGCAGCCACCACGCAGCAGGTCCCTGACAGTACAGCCAGCACTGGATTTGGCTGCATTACTTCTTTTCCTGAGCCCTTAGGAAAAAAGAAAAAAAAAAAGCCTTCCTTTCTTTGCAAGCTGATGGTACATGCTGTAGATTATATCCATCATGCTCTTGTCTGTATTACTCTCATTAATCAAGTACAGTGTGGGAAGAAAATGTGCCCCTGAGACTAAGCATGTACGTAACTTTAACCACCAGCTGCCAACATGGATGCGAAGTTATCTCTTCAAACTGCGCATAAAACCCTGTGGATAGTGACATTAAGTAGCTATCTTGCATGCAGTGCAGGCATTACACTTGTGTTAGTGTGTTGACACATCGTTATATTTCTCAACATGGCAAATTAGAGCAATGATGTGAAATTTTGTCTTGAGAGCATGAAGATTTTTTATGGCTCTGGGAAGCAGCATTAAAACAGACTAAAACAGGATGTAAATGTTATAATGATGAGTTATTCCTTCCTGCTTACTAAGAAGCATCAGACATCACTAGTAGAAGCCAGCATGTCCCACATGGATTATTTACATTATTTTTTTAACAACTGCTGCATATGCTTTTTGCTTTTAGTTTGTAGCGACCAAAGGATATGGATTCTCAAAGGAAAACTCCCTTCATTTTGCACTTGGCTTTAAAGCAAAAGAGGAGAGATTTAGATTAGCTGTTAGGAATAAATTCTTTACTTAGAGGCCAGTGAGGCACTGGCACAGCCTGCCCAGAGAGCTGTGGGTGCCCCATCCCTGCAGGCTTTCAAGGCCAGGTTGGATGGGGCCTTGGGCAGCCTGAGCTGATGGGGGGCAGCCCTGCCCAAGGCAGGGAGGTGGAACTGGGTGATCTTTAAGGTACCCTCCAACCTAAGCCATTCTGTGATTCCATGATTTCTATGTGAGAGCTGAACAAGAACATGTGGAAGCAAATATTCCAAATAAGCCATGTTACCACGTGTGCATACCCACTTGGTTTCTCATGCTCTTGTTATCAGAGGTATTTTTCAACAAGCAAATCATTAGGGCCCGGCCTTCTGAGGTGTCCTCCTGTAAATTCACTATGCTACAGACATTTGCAGTTTTGATGGCTCTATATAAGCTTCCAGGCTGCTGGATGTTGGCATCTGTTTGGGTTGCACCCCAGTTCCCATTGAAGGGAAAAGGTGGTGAGCACCCTTGTGCCCCTATTTTAAAACAGAGAAAACCTGACTATAGTAGCAGGACATGCTCATTGCTCACATATGTGAGGCAATGGGATTACGTTCCTACCTACATTTAGTTACATATGCCTGTAGTAGAAATTGCTGTTCAATAAATTAGAGCTGATATCCAGTTGTTCCTCACGCATAATACACAACTCATCACTCTGCTTTGAACCCATTCATTTGTCTTTGTTCAGACTAGGACTTGTATTTTGCTACAAGTAATGATCTAAAACGTCATGTAGCTTTCATGTGCAACCACAGTGGTAGAGAGAACATACTGTATACCTTGATCATTTCTACTGTTGGCTAACCATCTTAGAATTGTATGACTTATTTCTGATTAAAATATGTTTGAATTCAGTTGTTATCTCCTACAGCTCATTCTTATCTCAGGAAGATGAAGGAGAACTTGTGTGACAGTCCAAATCCTCTTTGTGGGCAGGACTCTGTCTGGCCTTCTCTTTGACACAGGAAACACAATGAGTGCTTTAAGCCTAGTAATGTATTTTCCCCAGCTCTCAAATCATTTTAATTGTTTTTGCATCTTCTCCTATTTTTTGTCTGATCCATCAGCTGAGCAACATATTCCAGCTGTAGTTTCTGTGAGTGGAATTGAGCCAAGCTGCCAGCTGCTGTCTGCTGCTGCTATCCCAGCAGGATCCCACTGCTCTCCAGCCCATCCAATTCGACCCCTCACCCCTTATGTTTCAGAAGCTCTGCAGACTGCATCTCTTGCTCCTAGATACGGATGTTGATACTTGACTGTTCTCAACATTAAATTTTGTATTATTGACTGCTTAAGGTAAAAGCAGATAAACACCTCAAGAAAAAGACCTTGAGATCCACGTTTCTCTCCATGTCTTCTACCCTCACTACAGGGGTAGAGACTGCTCTTTGTTCATGTGCTTTCTGACTCTTCAAACCTGCCCTTGTGACAGGAGGGCAAAGTCATTGAGAGGAGTGAGAAGTGATTCTGTGGTACCCCAGTACCATCCTGGGCTGCTTGGTACTGCCCTGTGCAGGAGGGGGTTCCATCAGAGCTCATACAGCCTGTGCAGGACTCACATCTGGCTCTGCCACTCCTTGGGGGATTTCTGTGACCCCCAGCCTTCTTGCATCACCTTCAGCTTGAAAATGAGGAGTGCAGCAATTACGTGTACCCATCAGAAAGAGGAGCAGGAGCTCATTCTGAAAATTCTCTCAAACACCCTGAGAGAGATCTGTTTTAGATCAGATTTCAGCATTTAAAAAGAAGCACGGAGTACCTAACTCCCAGTCTGTGATGCTCACCTCTCCTTACTCACTGCAGAGGGGCCTCAGGCAGCAGTCCAGATCTATAGCTCTGAGGCTGGTGGCCAGAGGTACTATTTAATTCTTTCACTGAGCTGGGATCAGGTTCTCCAGTTAAGCACCCTGTTCCCTTTCTGTAAAACAGATCTGGTATTGATTGCCCACCTCAGAGGTATGGTGCAGTAAGGGATTCGAGATGTGTGAATACGATGGGGTGAACTCCAGTTACATTTCTTAAACCGCATTTAGTTTGTGTGCACAGAAGTGTACAGCAACAATATTCACTTGTATCCAAATCCTGCCCAAACAGTATCTGCTCATTTATTACAGCTATTAGCAATAATAAATTCTTAATGGTAAACAAAATTGCAAAGCCAACACTAAATTCTCCTCTTATGTATCCCTGTAAAGCTCTAGGGAATTTGACAGTAGTTCAGTGCTGTGAATGAACAAAATTTGGCCCGTGGCTATTTTAGCTTGGGCTCTAAATGTCTTCCTTGATCTTTTATTAGTTATTTCTCTGAGAGACAGGCAAATGCTTCAGAAGTAAAAATGGAAAAATATGAGTGAACAAATAGTGGCCAATGGCGCACAGATTTCAAGCGTTTGTATGTTGAAGTACAATAACCACTTTGCAGACTGGCATGTCCCAGAAACATTTTGGATAGCACTGCTAAGGCAGGTCACAGCAAACCCTGACAGCTGATCCACTTCTGTTGTGTGCTTTTGTATAATAATGCTGGAATTGGGTAATTTGATTCCATATAAAACAGAGATATGAAGTTTAGGATGCTGGACCACATCTTAGGGAAAACAAAATGAAAAGAATGCAGACCAGATTTCTATATCACAGGAATTAAATGCAACAGTTTTCAACTACGGATGTAAATTTTTCCTCCCAATAATCTGCTATTAAGAGAGGTAGAACAGGAAAACCTTTCCTTCTAGTGCAAGCCAACATTTGATTTCTTTGCCCTAATAGCTCTATGAAAATGAGGTTTTAATATAGTGAGTTAATATCAATGAGTGAAACACCATTTCCCAGTCTCTCTTTTAAAAAAGTTTTACATTTTCAGCCAAGGCCTTCTCAAGGGAAAGCAGAAAAGAGACTATATTGAATATCTGGAGTAGCCTGTAATACATAGATGAGAACTGCGACATACACTGGGGCTGGTTTTGATACAGGTGACAGGAGAATGTCTGTTCTAAATGGGATTGCTTAGAGAGATTGGACAGGCCTGAATTAACTAGTTATATTATATCAGGCACTGCAAGTTTTGTGGAAGAAAATTTTCAGATTCCTTCCACCGTAGATAAGTGAAGTGTCTTCCTAGTATATCTGTGTTATTGTCCTCTTTGAAAGGAAAAACGTAAGTTATTAAATATTTCCTTTATCATCCACATAGTACAACCTGTAGGATATGGTCCATGATAGGAAAACAGTCATTAGCACAAAAAATTGATGAGAGCATTTCTAAGACAAAAACAGAACAGGAAGTTCCAGGTTTTATTTTGCATGTCTTGCAATTCAAGAGTATCAATCTAACCATTTATGTGCTGTCTGGCTTTTCACTGCTGATAATTTCTTAAGAGTACACAGAGGCAGAGTTAAAAAAAGGTCAAAGTAATTCCAAATAATGAGAGATTTGCCTTTAGCACTGCTTATCTAGCTCCAAAATAAAACCTTCTTGTGAAAAGGCCTCATTAACACCAAAGACAATAATTAATCACTTGTCATACAGAAAGAAAATTCTTCAGCCTGTTCTTATTGAAAGCAAGAATATATAACACTAACTGGATTGACATTACTATTTCTGTCAGGTTAACAGAACCAGACAGACCTTTCAGCTGACCTGGTGTGGAAATTCCTCAATTCTTATTTAATTAACAGATGCATTAAACAAAATAAGAATTGTGTATCTTTCCTACTTTCTTCCCTTCCTCCCTTCTTTTCCCTTCCTTTCCCTTCCTTCCTTCCTTCCCTCCCTTCTTCCCTTCCTTCTTTCCTTTCCTTCTTTTCCTTCCTCCCTCCTTTTCTTTTTCCTCCTTCCTTTTCTTTTTGTAATTCTGCAGACTATGAAATACATGTCCTAGCTGTTATGTCTGTATACCATTCCATGAAAGAGAGTAAGAAATTGCTGTAGCATGCTTTAAAAATATATATCTGTGTATGCCCTTTGTACATCATATGCAAACAAGAAAATCCATGCTTAAACAAGAATATTTGCTTTCTGTATCCATTAGTCACTGTTCAGCACTCTCCTCCTGTTGTGCCATGCAGCGAGCAGGGCTGACATCACCTGACTTACCCACTCACACAGTCCAAAAACTCACTGGCATACATCACAGATGATCAGCTGGCTAAAAGTGACTCAGAAGTAATGGATTATATAGATTGCCTTGCAGAATTGCCAACTGAGATAAGGGCCAGATTCATTAGGAGCATTTACTTATTGGTGATGAAAAATCAGCTGGGGATTTTTGTGTTTTAAAATCATAGTGCCTGCGGGAAGCTTCCTCAGCTGTTACATGTGTGTCATAGCAGGCTGGATCTATATTCTCTTAGTTTTTCCTCATTTGATTAGTTTACGGCTCATTTGCTTCTTTTGGCCTGTCTGCTTGGAACAGGCTCTTTGCCTCCCCCTTTCCCATGAGATGAGGATTTGCAGCCCAGCAGCCCCAGACCACCTGTCTTGAAGCTGTCTCTTCAGGTTGCCAGAAGTCTAAATACATTTTTTCCAAGAGATTTCACCGTGAGCAGTCTGAATTTACAATTTTCTGACACACAAAAGCACGCCATGCCCAGGCTTTGTAAATTATTCCCCTCCAAAATCCAGTCTTTTAACACTGAGTTATACAGCTTGAGACACTGCAATAAAACACCTGAACACTATTCAATGCCTTGTTGCCCTCCTTGGTCGTGAGACCTCCAGGGAATGCAACGTTGTTCTGAACACAACTTCTCCTTCAAGTCACACATGTGTCAGCTCATTTTCTCCCTCCTTAGCTATTTCCACAGTGACAACGTCCTCATTTCTGCAAAGTGGATCTCTCTGCTCTTCTCTCTCATTTGAGTTCCCTTGAGGTCTTGAAGCCAGTCTCAGTTACCATTTGTTAGGGTGTTGTGGTTTAACCCAGCAGGCAGCTCAGCACCACACAGCCATTCACTGACTCATCCCAGTGGGATGAGGGAAAGAAAAAAAAAAGGAAAAAATGCAAGAACTCACGGGTTGAGATAAGGACAGTTTAATAAGAAAGTGAAAAAAAAAAGAATACAAAAAGTAAGTAAATGATGTACAGTGCAACTGCTCATCACCTGCTGACCAATGCGCACCCAGTTCCCAAGCAATGGCTGCTCCCTCAGTTTTATCGTGCAGCATGACACCACATGGTATGGTGCCTTTGGACTGTTGGAGTCAGCCATGCTCGTTCTGTCCACTGCCAGCTCCTTGTGCACCCTCAGCTCCCCACTGGCTGGGCAGCACGAGGAGCTGAAACGTCCTTGGATGTATGCAGAGCTGCTCAGCAATAACTAAACATAAGTGTGTTGTTAACATTATTCCCTTCCTAAATCCAAAACAGTGCTGTACCAGCTATTAGGAAGAAAATTAACTCTACACCAGCTGAAACCAGGACATGGGGACTTCTTTAATTTGCTTCGGGAAGTGATGAGTTTCCCACCAGAACATTCATCCGGTGTCTAGTTAGTGAGGAGACCCTGCTAAAAAAAAAGTAAACACCCTGAACCTTGGTCTTTTATGTTTAAGGAAACATGTCTTAAATAGGCAGTCTCCAAAGTCCAACAGCCCTTCTCTGCTGGTCCTAGCCAGGTGATCTTCTTGCCATCTCCTGGGGTTTTGCTTCTGTACGAAGTACCTCATGGAGAACACGCGACACCCACAGAGAATGCTGCCAAGAATTCAGGTGATTCTTCAGCTTTGGTAACTTCAGTGCACTGCTCAGTGCTTCAGTCAGAGTGTTTTAAGCAGTTGATTAAGATCAACTTTGAGACTGGCTGAAGTACAGATTTGTTTGAAATGTAGTCTTTCTAAGGAGGAATTGCAGCAGTTTTCAAATTTTAATCCCTGGGTTAGCTTTCATTGAGGTCAATGTGAATATGGCTTTGAATCTGCCCTCACTCCTCCCATAGCAAACACATGCCACAAGCAGCTCAGGTTGGATTTGATGTGACATTTGTTTTTCTTCATTTACCTGTAACAGGACCAGCTGGTCTAACTGGCTCGGTTTGCCCGTGACTGCCAATATTTCCTCTGCAAAATGAAATAAGACAAGCAACACCCTTGCAACTTCCTACTGGCAACCACGGTCACCAAACTCCTGCTTGTTGGGTATATTCCAGATTTGTTTGTTATACATGTAGCACTTTTATTCAAAATTCTGACATAATCAGCTACATTTCCTGAACATGTGCAGTTCTCACTTCAGCCTCAGCCTTGAGCAAGCTGCTAAATAGAAACTGAGAATCATACAATATCTCAAGTTGGAAGAAACCTGCAAGGATCATCGAGTCCAACTCCTGGCTCTACACAGGACCACTCAAAAATCAAAATCAATCAATACAGCCCACATACAGAGAAGCAAGTGGCATAGGAATGGGTGACATTCCCCAGCAATCTTAGCTTTGTCACATCACATAGACTACCTTGTTTTTTTTCTCAAGTCAACAGCCATAACTATTTCAAAGAAATGCCCTGGTAGCCTTTGATATTCCCTACAGGTTTTTCCTTGTCACAGCAGCACTCTCAAAGAAATAAGAAGCCCGGTTTTCTGCAAAACCTGAATTCTTGATCTTTGCCAGGGGAATAGAGTATAACTGTAAGTCTCTATTCCAGAACAAAGAGCAGCAAGTGTGACTAGAGGGTAATAGATGATAAAAGAAACTTATTTTCTGTATTAATTTTAAGTCTACATCTACATGTCTCTAAATCTTCCTTTGTTAGCATCTGCGCAGTGTAAGAAGTAAAAGCAATGTGAGCTATATCTTACTCTTGTCAGATTCAGTTTCTGGAAAAACATGTGAGAGATCGTGGTTCATCAAAAATAAAAGGTGAAAAGAGACTCAGATTCTCTTGGATGTCAGCCAGTGGATATCAGCTGGTTCTCTTTGGAAAACTTACTCATAGAACCACTTCCTTCTTGCAGTATGTACATGGAGATAAGCACACAGGGTAACGCACCTCTTCTGAAGGATGGTCTGTGGTTCAGCATGTAACTTCAAGTGCTGCATGGAAGCATTGATTCATAGTGCCACCTACAGAATCAGCACTTCCACTTAATACAGAATTAACAGCACAACACATGGATTGCCTCTGTTTTCTTTCTCTTTTAGGACCTTTAAGTTCATCTAACAGTCTCAAGAAGCTGTGAGACAAAGGACTGAAACTTTAAGTTTTAATTAAAAAAGACTGTTAAGAGAGAAATGATACAATGGACTTGGGTATTTTTAACCATCTTCCTTTAACCTAGCCCGTGTTGAGAACATTCCCAGCCCGGAAAATAGAAGAAAACCAAACACAAATTGAAAGTGGAAAGAGAAAAGATATAAGAATAAAAGGACGACTCTTCAAGTGAGGACAACTGACATAGGAAAACATAAGCCTATAGTATGGATTTATTTTCCAAACTGAAGGTAATCTCTCATTTTAAAAATAAAGATATAATGGAAATACTATGTTGTTTTCAAACAAAAAATTACACCTTCTGAGAAGGAATCCTCTTTGTACCTATTGCTAAGTATATGTAAAGAGATGGTATGTATATTTGAAGTGCTACAGTCTAAAGGGCACTCAGGACAAAAAGCTTCAGGGACTGAGCGAGTTCATGAAGGAGCTTGGGCTGACATCGGTTCATATAAAAGTTATAGTGAAGAAGCCTATTCAAACAGCGTATTAGTATGAAGACAGCCTTTTGCTTACTGTCCTTAAGCTTACTACAAAAACAAACAAGCAAATATACAAAATATCACAAAACAATCAAAGGAAGTAAAGGAAGTAGATTGGACAGCAGTGAGAGACATTTCACATGTCTCCATATCCTTCCACTGTTAATTTATGTTTTCAAAGATGAAGATTCCCACGGACACTGCTAGAAAGTAGAAACAAAAAGTCATTATCCATCAGCTTAGTCTGAGAAACTTGCTGACATCACCAACAGGATGGTTGAATTTATCCCTTATGTGACCAGTTATTATTGTGTCAAATGGGAAAGAGATGTGGTTTTTCAAGAGGTAGGCTAATGCCCATCTCATTTTGGAGCATGTTCTCACCAAGATTCTGTTTTCAGTGGCGACTTACACAGGTAATAGCACAGAAGCAAGAAAATAGAAATGAGGTACAATGAGGTTACAAAATTTCCTTCTTGTTCCAGGCCAGGCTAGGCTTTGAAAAAGGATAAGCTCCAGTTTAGCTTTAATATTTTATTTCTTTTTTTTTTTTTCCACCTCTATATTTTCATACTCCATGCCACATCCTGGAGTTAATCCTCTTCTTGTTTTTGAAGAGTCACATGTATCCATTCCAAGGACATTTCTCAGCCTTTAGCATCTATGAATCTATGGAGCCCTGGGTAAACTAATTTAAACACCTCTAAATAGGATTAGTTGAAAACAATTAAATGTGGAGTCATAGAATACCAGAGTTTGAGAGTCAGTGTTCTGCCAAATGCTAGAATCGGAGAACATTTTAAAGTGACTGTGGGAACTCTAGCAGATGAATTAATCAGTGTATGACTCCTTCCCCCACAGAGAGTAGTACTTGAGTCTGAAATTATTTAAAACTGGTGGAATAGAGTAGATGTTATCAGTCTGACTGTCATTATGTTCAATTTGGGGAATCTTACTGGTCCCTAAGGAAAGAGGAATCATATTCCTTGACTCACTGTGCTGGTAAGAGGTGGTATATTTGAATTACGGGGAACAAGTATTGTAATGGATAGAAAGCAGGGAGAAGGAAAAGCTTCCTTAATTACCCTTCCACTTTCTGCAGTGGGTATTTCTATAATATATATAAAACTGGGCAGAACATTTCTGAAATAGGAAACAAAGACTGAAGAACTGGGAGAAATAACTTTCTCGTTGCCTCTGTGAGTAACTACAAGCTGCATTTCTACCAGGTTATCAATTCTGGGTCCTTTTAAATGTGACCTTTGTAATAATAAATGCCAAAATCTGTTCCTTTGGGATGAATTGCTTGGTTTAATACATGACAAAGTATAATATCAGAAGAGAGAAGGAAAGGCTGAATTAAAAATATTCTTTTAGTGCTACAACACAGAGTGAAGTTGTGTACCTTTTCTAATGTTTGCCCTTTAGTTCTGATGCTCTTAAAGTTTATGGTGGAGTGCTGGGCTAAAATGATAAATGGGATATAGATAGTGCAAAATGGAAATGCTGCTTTTCAGTTTGCATAATATAAGCAGCCAGTCCGTGGAAGTGATTCCAGGTTTAAATGTACTTCCTGATGTTTCTTCTTGCCCAGTAAGACTTACTGGAGTAAGTCCAGAGGAAGGCCACAGGGATTATCAAATGGCTGGAGTACCTCTTCCATGAAGAAAGAGAGAGGTGGGATCATTCAGCCTGGAGAAAAGAAGGCTGCAAGGAGACGTTATAGTAGCCTTTCAGTACCTTAAGGGAGCCTACAGGAAAAGTGAGGACTTTTACAAGAGACTGTAGTGATAGGGCAAGGAGTAATGGCTTTAAATTAAAAGAGGGTAGATTTAGATTAGATATCAGGAAGAAAATCTTTACCATGGATGCGGTGAAGCACTGGCACAAGTGTATGTCTCATCTCCAGAGGTGTTCAAGGTCAGGTTCGATGGGGCTTTGAGCAACCTGGTCTGGAGGAAGGTGTACCTGCTCACTGTATGGGGCTTAGAATTAAATTGTCTTTAAGGTCTGCACTATTTCCCAACTGCTATGCCACACCTTGCTTGCCCATCTTGTTTGCAGTGCTTCTGGGAGAGATGAAAAGGCCAAGGTCATTCCCATTGGAAACTGGTAGAGACCGAGCTGTCATGAGCCAGAGCAGAGTTCAAGTCAAGTACTTAAGTCTGAACTTGAGCATCAGCAATAGTGCAGGTCTAGATGTAATACAGGAGTTACATTTGCCTATATGTGGCTCAGTTTTTTCAGATCACATCATGTTAGAACTTACCAATCAACATGAGCAGAATTGCATCCTACTCAAAATTCATCAGCAGATGATATTTCTTTGTGGATCAAAGAATTACTCACACAGTTGCTTTCTGTTTAGATCTCTTGTTCATACTAGGGGACTCAGAAGAGATCTCCCTGAGAGAGATCCAAACTGCTTTTTCATCTTCGAAGGAGACTGCTCTAATTCCCAAACTATAAGCTCAGCTGCAGAAATTACTTTCCATCCCTTCCTGCAGCTGCGTGCCTCTCTATAGGAAAGTGCTGCAGCTTAATTGGATCAAAACCCTAGAGCATGAAAGTAAGAGTGATTTTCTTGCTAAATAGTCAGATCATTAAAATGGAGAGGAAGAGTCTTGGGTTTTGTGGGTTTTTTTTTCATGAAGTTTGTGCATTTTACTCAGGAACTGAATAAAAATGCATAATAATGTAACATAAACTAAAAACTCTAAGGTACAAAGATCAGCACTCCTAAGTTAACGCTCACGAAAATTTGGAATCATGATGTAAGGGAAATTTTAACATACATCATGTAAGAATGGAGTGCCCTGGTATGACAAGGATGGACACGGTTTTGACTGAGGAAGCTTGGGCTCAAGTCTTCTTTCTGTTTGGGCCAGAACACGGTTGCAGTGAAGATCAACCACATCCTTCGGAAATGTTTTAAGTGCCAGAAATGGGGGTGGATTTTTTCATATGTTCTGGTGAAGCTGGTCCAATTTGCATCAGTACCTGAATATGTCTGGGGTCAGAGAACAGACAAGAATATCCAACTTCTTAAACATCATCGATAGGACCCCTTACTCTGAAGGAAAGAGAGCAAAATAGTGTATTCAGCCCATATTTCATGGGATCTGTCTATATATGTGGCTGAACATCCCATAACAACTGTCTTTAGAAAGTTGATTCTCAGTTTCCCACTATTTGGTGTCAACTTCAGTCAGTAAAGAGTTGGATAGGTTGGTGGAAATAATGTAATTGTACCCCAAGCTTCCAGTGCATTCTAGCTTCCAAAGGTTCTGAGGTGTGAGGGTTTTAGTGAAAGGAAAGTGATCATAAAAGAATTATCTTTTTTTTTGGTTTCAAAAATAAAATTAAACCTTAACTAGTGCTCAGTTACTTTCACATTCCTGAAAACCTGAAATATCTTGTTTAAGAAATGCTATGTCCAAAATGCTGAAATTACCAAAACGTTTTCCTTCTTCCACAGGAAAAGATAGCATGCAGTGGCAAGTAAATTTGAAGAGTATTTTTCCCCTCAAATCTGCCTTCCCATCATGGGAAAAACAGAGTCAGCATAGGGAGATTAATGTAATACACTGCCAATTGCTAACAGACTAGAGCACTGATAACTAAAAACAAACCACAGACACCTTCCCTCCATGCACCCTTCTCCTACCTCTTACCCTCAAGCAGCTCAGGGGAATGAGGAATGGGGGCTGTGGTCTGCCCATAATGTCTCATCTCTTCCAGTCCTCAATCTCTCTGCCATCCCTCCCATGGGATTACATCATTCCCAAACTGATCCCATGTGGACTTCCCACAGGCCGCAGCTCTCCCAGCACTGCTCCAACATGGCTTCATCCCTCAGGGCCCACTGTTCAGGCACTGCTCCAGCATAGCCCCACAGGCTGCAGCTCCCCCAGCCCTCCTGCCCCACCGTGGGCTCCTCTTATTTACCTTCAACTTTTCTTTTGTGAGCTTCTTTGCAAAGAACTTACCTCCATTGTGCTGAGCCGACCAATGGCACTCTAAATCCAGTAAGAGCAGATCCAGCACTTAAGTTAATGGATAATTTGCATTATATACCTCTCAAAACACTGTGTTGATAAGCAGTGGGGAAACGTCCATTAATCATCTGTCAGCAGCTGCAGGAGAAACACAAGTTTTTTGTTTTTTTCTCTATTTTTTAATTTTTATTATTTTCCCCACTGGATATTTAGCAATTTGAGGACATGAACATCAGTTTACAAACTTCACCCCTATGGACCCCCTCAAACTCCTGGCTAGATCCCATTGCCCATGGCACAGTGCAATCTTCCCCCTTGCGCATGAGAATCACTGAGTTCCTTGTGCTCATGACCTCTCTGGTCTGTCTATATTTACACCTGCAAATATCCCTGAGCTGCAGATATTTCTCAGGATATTTTCCACAATGGAGCCATCAGAAACATTCATAAATGCCACATTTCTTTTGTGACTCAAACCTCTATCAATCCTGCACAGACAAGATTGAGGTAGAGCGGCACTGAGTGCAATCACATGCTCTGTCCAGACTGCATGTTTATTAGGAACAGAGATTTCTGCAGAGGTAATTCACCAAGTTCATGAGGAGAAGAAAATATGATCAAAGTATTCAACTAAGGTATTTTTTCCACTTAGAATGTCAAGCTGAGACATTTTTTGAAAATGGCCCTTTTGTGCAGAAGTTGTCATTTTCTACAATCAGAGCAGTGATTCTTGTTAGTAGCAGACCTTGCTGTTATTTAACATGGATGTTCTCCTCATGTTCCTGAGAGGGCTGGCAGAAATGTGAGCATCTGCGTGGGATGTTTCTGAGTGGGATGGAACACATCTTGTGTTTCCTGAGCAGTGTCACTGAGACACAGTGAAAAAAATACTGCTTTAAGGGAAGCTTAGACTATGAAGTACTAAGCCCAAACCTTTCCTGGCTGCTGGGTTTCCAAACCACCTTTAAAAATGTTTCCTGATGGAGGTTCTCCCTAGACAGCCCATTCTAATGGTTAACTAGAGTTAGGTTTTTCTTACCTTGCAGCAACATAGACCTGTTCTCAACCAGCGCTTGTTCAAATGCCCTTTCCATGGTGGCCATGGGTGTATCCTCCTTCCTATTTGCTCCAGGCATGGTGGAGCAGCTCTTGGTGCTGATATTCAAGGCAAGGTGCTCAGCAAGTCCCTGAACAGCTGTAGCTTCGTAATACATAGAATCATGGAATCATAGAACTGCTCAGGTTTGGAAAAGACCTTAAAGATCATCAAGTCCAACCACAACCTAACCATACTACCCTAACTCTAACAACCCTCCGCTAACTCATGTCCCTGAGCACCACATCCAAACGGCTTTTAAACACATTCAGGGATGGTGACTCAACCATCTCCCTGGGCAGCCTATTCCAGTGCTTAACAACCCTTTCTGTAAAGAAGTTTTTCCTGATATCCAACCTACACTTACCCTGGCACAACTTGAGGCCATTTCCCCTCATCCTGTCACCTGTCATCAGTGAGAAGAGACCAACCCCGCTCTCACTGTAAGCACCTTTAAGGTATTGGAAGAGAGCAATAACATTTCCCCTCAGCCTCCTCTTCCCCAGACCGAACAGCCTCAGTTCCTTCAGTCTCTCCTTGTAGGGCATATTCTCCAAGCCCTTCACCAGCCTTGTTGCCCTTCTTTGGACCTGCTCCAGCACTTCCATGTCTTTCTGTACTGAGGTGCCCAAAACTGAACACAGAACTCGAGGTGAGGCCTCACCGGTGCCAAGTATAGGGCAGGATGACTTCCCTAGTCCTGCTCACCACACCATTCCTGATGCAAGCCAGGATGCCATTGGCCTTCTTGGCCACCTGGGCCAAGAAGGCCACCACACTACTGGCTCATATTCAGCCGACTGTTCATCAGTACACCAAAGTTCCTTTCCATCAGGAAGCTTTCCAGCCACTGCTCCCCAAGACTGTGGGGTTGCCTGGGGTTGTTGTGACCAAAATGCAGGACTCAAGACTTGGCCCTATTGAAACTCATACAGTTTGCCTTGGTTCATTGATCCAGTCTGTCCAGAGAAGGCTTTTAAAATAAGACTTCAAAGAGCCCTACACTACTCCTCCGAACAAATTAGTCCATGTGATTGCTCAGTTGCTGTGAGCTCTGTCACATCACTCCTGCATGGATGACTAAAGAGGAAATAAGGAAAAAATCTATATACATCAGAACATACTTATCCTCTAATGTAAGTTTGAGCTCCCTGTGATTTCCAGCCCGTGACTAGGTGCTCATGTTAGGTCAAGGTGCATTAGCACTATTTTTACCTGCAATGCTTTTCTGTTTCTGCTTTTGTGAGGGAACAATCTGTGGGTTTCATGACAGACTCTCACTCCTGGGGGCTGAGCTCACCTTGTTGCAGACATGACTAATGCAAGGCTTGTCAATGACTGCAAGGCTTTACCTCTGTCCCTTTCTCAGTTACTCACTGTCTTTAAACTTGACCCTTAAAGAAAACTATTTGCGTCCTATAAATTACCAATAAACCCAGTTTTAGGTAGACATCATAAATTACCTTTTGCAATATTTTATTAATGAAATATAACTAATTAAACTCAAGTTCTTTTCGTTCCAAGTAGTTTAAATACTTATGAACTGAAATTTAAATAATTATAGCCTTTTCAGAACATTTCTCAGAAAGATCTATTAAGTATAAAGTTGAATTTTTGATGCTTTATTTAGCATGCTGCAAAGAAGGAAGAGAAATATATTAAAATATTTTATACTCGAGCTTTAGAATTAAAAAGAGAAATCAAGAATTCTGATTACTAATTAAGTTCACATTTAACATAAATAAAACACACAGGGTTGTAGGAAAATTTGACAATAAAAAGCCTGCAGAGAACTGTACATTTTGTGCTATAATTATATTGATGTTTTTGTATTAGTATAGTTATTAACTTGTCAATACACATGAAAAGCCCTGCTAAGCACTCTGAAGCTGATAGTGGTTGTATATGTATGTCTATGTGTACATAAAGATGTGAAGAGTTGTAAAAATATTGAACCAGTTCACGACTGCACATAATCCCATATCCGTCAGCCACTTCAAGGCAGCTACCGCAGCGTGAATGTCGATCTGCTACCATGTGTCTATCGGCAGTTCAACAGAGGTCAGCTTGAGGAGAACCTCACTCAACATGCGTGGCTGCTACCCTTCAGGTCATAGGGCTTCTGCTGAAATCACCTCCTACACGCAGGCATGCCAAATACTGACTTCAAGCCTGGAGCCTAATATAGACATTGAACACTAGAGCACTTTTCAGTTATTGGATTGACTTACAGCCCTCTACCCACCAGCTGTGGGTACTGTATCTCCTGTGAGATTCTGCCCTGTTGATTCTGGCTGCAGGAAAGGAAGAAGAGGGAACGAGGCCGACAGAGCAAAGACTGGCATTGCTTACCATTCCTTGTTTTTGCAAAACGTGTGTAATTGTGAACAAGTAAAGCTTGGGGACTGCAGAAATGGCTTAGTCATAGCCAAGCTTGCCACCAAGTTGCCCTGATTCAGCCTAGGTAGGAACTGAGTCCAGTGTGTCCCATGTGTTGCTGTTCAACAGTCTCTGTCTTTCTTGTTGTTGATTTCTGTTAGTGCAGAAATGTTTATTATGGATTCTGGGGCAAGACATACCACCGTTTTCAGAACAGACAAACAGTCATTTCAAAAAAGCCACACTTGGCCATATTTCTATTCATATTTAGATGACAGTATTAAATTTCTCACTGATGTTGAAAATATCAATGTGCGTTTACAAAGATGTAATGGCATGAATTAGGGATGAGGAATACTTTAACTGCACTACTTGAATAGTGCTGACCAATTATTTGAACTGAAGTTAAAAGCTAACTGGAGTCTGGAGATCAATTTGGAACTGGTCTATGTATTCTATTTTCAGGTGCATTTATGCATTTAAAGTGTGAATAAACATAGACCAATAAAGAGGAGAAGCAGAGGCCTGGAGAAGACATCTCTGCAATATTATAATATTAGCATTATGCTTTCAGTAGGAGGCTCCCTTAGGGTGTATGCAAACCTAGTGGGATTTAATTGAAGAGTTTGTGCATTCAAGTGGAGCCAGGTTTAATTTACCCAGCTGCAGAAGATATTCCACAGTATGAGGCTTCATTTACAAAAATATCAGAAGGGACTCCCTGTTTGCACACTTGCTATGTCAATGAATGATAGAGCTTTCTGATGAAGAAGACTAAGTTCTATTGGGTATTGGCCTTTCTGCACAACAGGAGAACAGGGAAGGCATGTAGTGAGAGTTAAAGTAAGACACTGTTCA
The DNA here is from genome assembly GCA_016647715.1 of Pavo muticus. Lineage (NCBI taxonomy): Eukaryota > Metazoa > Chordata > Aves > Galliformes > Phasianidae > Pavo > Pavo muticus. The sequence goes on along the minus strand of JACDJE010000056.1, from coordinate 144,793 downwards.
ACAGTTGGTGTTGCTTTAAAAACATCATAATTTCTTGGCAGCTGTGTCTCTATAAGTAATCTGCAAAATAAGATAGACTATGTTAATGAATAGTGTTATTCCAGTTCTTTCAGTGCTGGGGGTTATCCATTACAGCCAGCACTTACTTTTACAATTTTTTTCTGAAAAAAAGGGAGGAAGTTCAGAAATACCTAAGCAAGCAATGGGAGATGCAGTGCCTACCGCAGAGCATTTGCCTGGTCTGCTTTTCATCTGGGGCCCAGAAATAGCAATTCAGATTATGTCTCAGAAGTAATCCTTTCTGAGAATATGGGAAAAGAGAATCATAGAATCACAGAACGGTTGAGGTTGGAAGAGACATCTGGGTCTCTCTGCCCAAGCCCTGCTCCAGCAGGGACACCCAGAGCAGGGTGCCCAGGACCACGTCCAGACGGCTTTGGAAGATCTCCAAGTAAGAGACCCCACAGCCTCTGGGCAGCCTGTGCCAGTGCTCCGTCACCTGCACAGCACAGAAATGCTCCTGGTGTTCAGAGGCAACCTCCTGATCGCCAGTTTATGCCCACTGCCTCCTGTCCTGGCACTGAGCACCGCTGAGCAGAGCCTGGCTCTGTTTTCTTTTCCCTCTCCCTTCAGGTATTTATGGACATTGATGGGATCCCCCTGAGCCTCTTCTCCAGGATGAGAAGTTCCTCACCTCCTGCTTGCCTATGGCTTCCTGCAAGTCTTTTATCCACCATGCGGAGGCCCTTCCCTGCTTTACTCTGGGGCTTACAGTTTGGTAGGATGAAGATGTGCCTGGAAGACACTGGTTGGGTAACCTGCATTTTCAGTGATATTGTAGGCACATACAAGTTTGCCTGGGATGTGTTTGCCAGCTAAAGGAGTTGGTATTGCCTTTAGGTGTGCATTGTGGCCATACACTGGTCCTGGTGAGTGTGGAGGAACAATCTAGGTTATAGAAGGCACTCAAATTAGTTTCACAGAATCACAGAATCACAGAATCACCAAGGTTGGAAAAGACCTACAAGATCATCCAGTCCAACCATCCACCCATCACCCATAGTTCTCACTACACCATGTCCCTCAACACAACATCCAAACATTCCTTGAACACCTCCAGGGTTGGTGACTCCACCACCCCCCTGGGCAGCCCATTCCAATGCCTGACCATTCTTTCAGAGAACTATTATTTCCTAATGTCCAGCCTAATCTCCCCTGGTGCAGCTTGAAGCCATTCCCTGTAGTCCTATCACTAGTTACACGAGAGAAAAGGCCGACCCCCAGCTCACTATAACCTCCCTTCAGGTAGTTATAGAGAGCAATAAGGTCTCCCCTGAGCCTCCTCTTCTCCAGACTGAACAATCTCAGCTCCTTCAGCTGCTCCTCATAAGGCCTGTGCTCCAGACCCCTCACCAGCTTTGTTGCCCTTCTTTGAACACACTCCAGGGCCTCGATGTCTTTCTTGCAGTGAGGGGCCCAGAACTGGACACAGTACTCCAGGTGCAGCCTCACCAGTGCTGAGTACAGAGGTACAATTACTTGCCTGTTCCTGCTGGCAACACTGTTTCCGACGCAGGCCAGGATGCCATTGGCCTTCTTGGCCACCTGGGCACACTGCTGGCTCACGTTCAGCCGAGCACCAATACCCTCAGGTCCATTTCCACTCTGCCCCAAGCCTGTAGCAATGCCTGGGGTTGTTGTAGCAATGCCTGGGGTTGTTGTGGCCAAAGTGCAGGACCCAGCATTTGGTCTTGTTGAACCTCATCCCATTGGGTTTCATTTCAAGATAAAAACATGTAAATGAATCTCAGCTGATACTATGTATATTTGTATCATTTATTTTACCTAAAGTCATCTAGGATGTGAGTCAGTTCCCTAAACAAAGGTAATACAGATAATTGAAGGCACCAGAGGCAACCACATGAAGCTGGCAGCCTCATCACAATATCCTTGCAGCAGCGGGTAGGGAAGAGGTAACGTTCTCCTCAAACAGCTCTTACCTGGTTCTTGGAACAGTATGTATCAACTCTGTCCCTGCTGCTGATATAATTATAGGCATACGACGTATCAGCCTGCCTAAGAATGAGAGTCATCTCTTACACCCATTGCATTTATCTGTCCTCTCACAGTATAGATACAGCATAAAGCCCTGATGAGCACAGAAGCCGTATATCTGGATATTTCTCATTTCCATACAAACTATTAGCTCATGCATAATGTGCAAAGGTTGCTCTACCCTGCTGCCTTTGTACATGTCAGTCATAAGTCTTCTCCCCAGCTCATGACCACTCCTGGACCTTATATGAGCACCGCAAGTAACTTTACGCCCACAAGGGACATTATTTAAACCTACTGATCAGATATAATACTTAGAAATATCCATACAACTTTACTAGGGGCTGATTAATGTCTCAGAGGGGTGTCAGAGCACCATTTTGGCATAGACCATGTCTTTTAGACATCCACATTTTCAAAACAAGTAATAGTCACAGAAGCATAGAATCATTTGACCTTTAAAGGTCATCTAGTCCAAATCCCCTGCAATGAGCAGGGACACGTACAGCTTGATCAGGTTTGCCAGAGCCCCATCCACCCTGGTCTTGAGTGTCTCCAGGGACGGGGAGGGCATCCACCACATCTCTGGGAAACCTGTTCCAGTGTCTCACCACACTTACTGTAAATCTTGCCTCCTTTAATTTGAAACCAATTCCTCTTTTCTTGTCACAACACACCCTGCGAAAGAGTCGGTCGCCTTCTTTCTTACAACCCCCCTTCAGATAATGGAAGGCCACTCTCAGATCTCCCTGGAGCCTTCTTTTCTCCAGGCTGAACAGCCCCAGCTTTCTCAGCCTGCCCTCGTAGGAGAGGTCTTCCACTCCGTGGATCATTTTGGTGGCCCTCCTCTGGATGTGCTCCAACAGGTCCATGTCTCTCCTGTACTGAGGACTCCACATCTGGATGCAGTACTCCAGGTGAGGTCTCACTAGCACAGAGTAGAGGGGCAGGATCACCTCCCTCGCCCTGCTGGCCACGCTTCTTTTGATGCAGCTCAGGATACGGTTGGCCTTCTGGGCTATTGGGGCTTGTTGCTGGCTCACGACCAGCTTGCAATCCACCAGTACCTCCAGGTCTTTTTTGTCAGGGCTGTGTTCTATTCTTACATCCTCCAGCTTGTACTGATAGTGGGCATTGCCTTGACCCAGATGCAAGACCTTGCACTTGGATATGTTGAACCTCATGAGGTTCTCCTGGGCCCACTGCTCCAGCTTGCCTAGATCAAATTAATGTTGCTCTCTCATTGCTTCAGAAGCAGCAGGAACCTGAATACTTCAGCTCTCTCAGGCAGTGGTATCATTTACTGCTACACAACTGGCACAGAAGTGCCACCTATCTGCTGCTGCTTTTCTCGGCTAGGTTGAGGAGCACGTCCTGATCCCAGTACTCCTTCAGCTGCATGTAGTCATTGGTCTGTTGGTTGTAGTGATGATCCATGGTGACAGCCTGTCCATCTGGCTGTCCATCTGTCCATCCATCCATCCACTCATCCGTTCGTTGATCCACAAGCCCTTCCTGTCTTGTGCTGTCTTACCCTGTCCCAGAGCTGCCCACTGTTCTTGGTCTGTGGCTGCTCACCCCAAGCAGGCAGCACCGTGAGCAGAGGAACTGAGGAAGACTGATTTTGCACAGTTCTGTGGTAATTAATAATGTATGAGATGCCAGCCTCCCTATCACTGGCTCAGCAAGTCCCTGAACAGCTGTAGCTTCGTAATACATAGAATCATGGAATCATAGAACTGCTCAGGTTTGGAAAAGACCTTAAAGATCATCAAGTCCAACCACAACCTAACCATACTACCCTAACTCTAACAACCCTCCGCTAACTCATGTCCCTGAGCACCACATCCAAACGGCTTTTAAACACATTCAGGGATGGTGACTCAACCATCTCCCTGGGCAGCCTATTCCAGTGCTTAACAACCCTTTCTGTAAAGAAGTTTTTCCTGATATCCAACCTACACTTACCCTGGCACAACTTGAGGCCATTTCCCCTCATCCTGTCACCTGTCATCAGTGAGAAGAGACCAACCCCGCTCTCACTGTAAGCACCTTTAAGGTATTGGAAGAGAGCAATAACATTTCCCCTCAGCCTCCTCTTCCCCAGACTGAACAGCCTCAGTTCCTTCAGTCTCTCCTTGTAGGGCATATTCTCCAAGCCCTTCACCAGCCTTGTTGCCCTTCTTTGGACCTGCTCCAGCACTTCCATGTCCTTTCTGTACTGAGGTGCCTAAAACTGAACACAGTACTCGAGGTGAGGCTTCACTGGTGCCAAATATAGGGCAGGATGACTTCTCTAGTCCTGCTCACCACATCATTCCTGATCCAAGCCAGGTTGCCATTGGCCTTCTTGGCCAATATATATAACGAGTGATGCACAAGCAATTGCTCAGCTTCTGCCGAGCGATGCCCAGCTAGCCTCCTGTGATCAGAACGGAATGAGATGAAATCCCACCCCTTTCGAAACTTCCCTTCTGCATGATGTCATATGAAATGGAATATCCCTCTGGCCAGGTCAAGTCATCTGTCCTGATTCTGTCCCCTTCAGCTCTTTTGTCCCCACATGAGCCCTTCACTGAAAAACTGGAATGGCCTTGGCTCTGTACAACACTGCTTAGCAGCAACTATAAACATCAGTGTGTGTTATCAACACTGTTTTTCTCCTAGAACCAAAACATAGCATCACACCAGACACTGAAGAAAACATTTCCATCCCAGCTGAAACTAAGATACTGGGGCTTTCTGCCTTCCCTGCTCTTTGTAGTCAAAGCTCTGTTTCCTCTTCCCTGCACGCTCCCCAGCACAGAGCAAAACTGGAACAAACTCAAAGAGGAGCAGCCTGTGCTGCAGTGACCAATGGGACCGACCCCGGCCTTCAGCTGCTGGCTGAATTTTTCTCATATTCTGTCAAATGGTATTTTACATGTTTATAGCAAGCCAGTGAACTGTTGAAGCCAACCCTTGGGGCTTTTCATTTTGGACTGTATATAACACATAGGGCAGAGCTCTTCTTTCATTTGACATACTCTTGCCCAGACGTGTGGCATCTGCTTAACACATGGTTGTGAGTGGCAGGATGATGGCAGTGCCTCCCTCAATGTTAATACATTTGCTCTTCTTAGATCCTTGCCAATATAGATTGCTGATTGCTGGTGGTAGCTGGTTGGCTTTGTTTTTAGTAATTCTATGTGAAAAACAGATACAGGTGGAAAGTGCTTTGCAGAAAGCACCAAGCACAAAGGGGAAAAAATGGTATCTCTCCCTGGTTGCAGGGATTTTTGCTGTGATTCATTGTGCTGCTGCTGGACTTGCAGCTCTCTGCTGTTTTTCTTCAGCTGCTGCAGGCAAAAGTCAGACCAATCTGTTTTAGGTGTTTGTTCATTGCTGGTATTCTGCACTCTGTCAGTCACAAAGGCAAGGGACATTCAACCAGAGACAAACAGATGATGGCAATTTGCGGTGTGCCAGATGGGCATGTGTGATTCAATAGTGAGTGAAACAGCTACCTAGAAAGGCTATCAAACAGCAAAATATCTATATTTGCCATATGATTGTTTTCTCTCGGATCTCTGCCACCCAAAAATATCCACAAGTATGACATCATTTGCATTTTGGAGCACTTCTCTGCCCATCAACTTTCCATGTTCCACATGAACATTTCTTGAAGCCTGGCACATACGTTATCTTCCTGACTGAGGCCTGGGTGAAAACTCACAAGGATTTTGGCATGTGTGAATGATAACTCTTGATAACATGTTTTCTCCAGGAAATCTCATCTACCAAGGGAAAATTAAATGTCTCCCTTTGTTGCAAGAACTTATGAAGGTAAAACATTCAGCTTTGAAACACCTATGAATTTTGGCAAAATAAATTTCAATCCTACTGTGTTAAATGTAAGCCGTTTTCTTTCTAATGTGGATATAATGGGCTTAATTTGCTCTTCACACTTTTGTACAAGAGCAAACCACTATCACAGAGAGATTGCCCCCGGGTTACACTTGTGGAAAGGTAAGAGATTTATGCCCTCTAAATTGGAGTCGATGGGCTGTCATCATCTTAATCCTCTCAATCAATTGTTATGCTCAGATGCCAAAGACTGGTAGGGCCCAGTACTCAAGTTCTTCTACCATTATGGCATTCACTGGGTCTTACTCCAGCAGTTCTCCAGCCCAAAGAGATGACAGGAAAATTTGGTGGCTTCAACACAGCCATGGAAGCAGGTCTGGCCCTTGAATGGGATGAAATTGCAGCAGGATTTACCATCAGATAGGAAATACTTTCAGATCTTTAAGTATGCTTTGCCATGGTTGTGTGTGAAGCTACTTGCACTGTGTTCTATGGAGCTGGATAACAACCTGACCAAACCTTGACCACCTGTCTCATGGTAGCAGTCCCTTCAGATAACGATCATTGTAATCCATTAGTTACACAGATAAGGTTTGAGGCTTAGGCCTTTTGGTTTTTAATCAGCCTGTGATACTCCCAGCTTCATGTGAAGCTCAGAGATTGATCTTGGAGTCCAAAGCGGGATTTCCCCAGTACATGCACCACAGTGGTATTCTGCCTAAACGCTATTCCTGGTGACTACCTGTCCTTCTGCCCACTCAGCAAAATATTTCTCAGTATTTGGCATTCTTCCAAAATGTCCTTGTTTTCGTGTACACAGAAATTTTAAATATGATTTTGTTCCAAACCTTATCCTCTCTCAATACTGATCACAGTAATACTGTGTGTTCATATTGCCTATATTAAAATAATTACAGGTTATGAAGGCTCGGGTAGTCATATTTACATTGATCTGTAAGGCCTTCAGAATCATCATGCTAATTTTTTCGGATTCTACTTTAGTATCTGACTGCTGTAAATTTAATTTTGTATTAACTACGAAACATACTTAATACAATCTGTTAGGTGCAGAGGACCAAAACCCAGTCTTTGAGATGGAATAACAATCCACAAAGGAGCTGTCATTATCCTGATGGAGATGCATACAAAGATGAAGAGAGGATCTTGTGTTGGCACTGTGGTTGGGGTAGGATCTCCTTGCCTAATAACAACTACCTGTGGTACAAGCATTTACGATGAAACAAGTTAGTAGGTTCCACTCAGAGTTGACTGAGAGAAGTAGGTGTTTTCAGGAAATGATTCACTTGACCTATTTGTAGCCATCTATTTTAGGATAAAATATGTCCCCCCTTTCTGCAGAAGTGCCTATTTCTGTGCTTTGCCTGTAGAGAGCAGTGAAGGGACCAGCTAAAAGGCAAATGTCTACGTTCCAGGTTTTTACATTTGGTAAAATGAATCAGCAGATGTTTTGGTTATAGCATACCTTATTGTTGGCTCAGATCCTTACATGATAGAAGTCAAGGATTTGGGGCAATATACTCACACCAAGGTCTGCTCTATTTCTGCCCATTTCATCCCTGCTTTCCAGCTCCTCATTTTCTGTTTCTCTTTAATCTCCCTGTCTTTTTTATGTTTCTTCCTTTTTCCTGCAGCAATTTACAATCCTTTCTTACTTTATTTCCTGAAACTATTTTCAATGAAGTGATTAATTTAAGCCCTTATAATGTAAAGACTTTGATTGTATTATGCCAGTAGGAATAACGGGAATTGGGGGAATCCATAACTCTGGAAACTCCTCTGTTGGTCGAGGTTCAAGTTAGTCTTTACCACCAGAAGGAATGGAAATATGCATTAAAAAACAAAAGCTTAATTTTTCAGAATCTGAACGATTTCTGTACATTACACTAAATGTGCCATATTCCGACAAATTTATTCTAGCAAACAGCTGCTTGGAGTAGCTTCTTGATAATGTCAGTATTCTCGATTTCAGAACATTGCGTTTTTCCTCTTGCCTTTTTACAGTTCCTGTAGTTCAGGTACAGCTCTTAATTTCCATTCTGTTGACCTGATTGATGTGGTTACTTCCTGGTCTTTCTGTAGTTGCTGACTTTGGTGCTAGATTTTGGCTGCTCTCTGCTTAGAGGGGCTATATGCTTTCCAGCTCTACTGCTATGGGCCGCATCCTGCCCTATACCTGTCCTTTTACTTTCTGCTGAGAGCTCTCACTTTGTATGCTGAATAGGAGAAGGCAGACGACACAGTGGAGGGAAGAGGATTTAATGGGAATATGTTTCATTGACTAGCCAGTGTATGCTACAGCTGTGGCTTCCCCAGCCAACACGGGGCCATTTCACTCAAGTACAAGTCTTTTAGATTTAAGTTGTAAGTGATGTCTCCCACCACTTACCATTGCTGTGGCAGCTAGGAAACCTAGGTGGGAATGCACACATGAATGTAATCATGGCATATACCTTTTGCTGTTCCCTTAGAAAGCCTCTGATTTCTACATGGAAAGAAAAATATCAGATTTAACACACGGCTGGTCTTTGGTGATGTTTATTTTCTTTTTACTTAATAACCTCTCAGAGGAGACTGATCTTTCACATCTTTCACACTGCTGCTGCATGGTCATTCTTACTTTCTGATTCCACTCCTCCATGTACAAATAATGGAATTTTGCAACACAAAACTTTATCTTCCTGTAATAAATTATTTTTACAAGATGTTTTTGGAGAGTTTCCCCTGCTTGTACATTTCAATCACTTTCTCCTTTCAGAAGGTGAGGTCTGAAAAGGAGGTCTCCCGTTGAGCTGAGTGATGCTACCACTGTAGGACCTCATACAGAGCATCTCACAGTAGTGGGCAGCCCTGCTGGGAGAAGTGTGCAATGTGAGGTGTGTGGAGTTCATCTGATGGCCATAGATGCACAGAAAAATTGCTGAGAAGGGGTAGGCAGAAATGTACATGTTTTCCCCACCTTCCCTGGAGCTGAAGTGATAGTGACTGACATGATCACGGTAAGGGGGGTTGATTTCAGAATAAGCAATGAAGAAACACACATTTTGGGGTTCTCTCTTAGTCAAACTCCTTTTCAAAGTTCAAGAAAATTAAGCCCTTAATATGAGGGCTGCCCCAAAAGTAATGCCTCCTATTTTATTATGTTGGCCCAGCCCACAGTGTCAGAGCTTGATGTTGGTGGTATGGCAGTAGAGGATGAACCTTCCCACCAGTACTGTCTTACAATTTGTTGCCATGTGACAGATGGCAGCAGAGGGGCAGTCTGACAAAATGGCATCTGAAATGGAAGTGTGTATGAAGCAAAGGGATGGAACTGAACTCCTCTGTGTGGGAAAAAGTGGCACCCACTGATATTCATTGATGCTTGCTGAAGGTTTTTGGAGACCAAACAGCAGATATGAGCACAGTGAGGCAGTGAGTGATGTGTTTCAGCAGTGGTGACAGTGATGTAGAAGACAAGCCACATTCTAGATGGCCATGCCATTTTTACGAGCACAGCATGCAGGCTATTGTTTCTTACTGGTTAAAACGCAGAGCTAATGGTGGTGACTATGTTGAAAATAGTGTTTTGTAGCTGAGAATTTGCTCTATCAAATAGTGTTATGGTGCTCTTTGTATCTGCTGTAGTTTTCATGGAAATAAACAGGGGGCATTACTTTTGGAGCAACCTATGCATAATGAGGGGTTGTTTACAGCAAGTAGAGATTTCCTCGGGGTATGCTCTCATTTAATGTGAAATTAGAATCTGGTGTCTTTCAGTAAAATCCAAAGAGGTGAACTTGAGGTGGGAGGTTTTATTTGGCAGAACTTTCTGCTTTGGTAAGTCATGTATCTATGTTTTGAGTCCTTCACTTATCCATTTCTAATTTCCTTCTTGTAAAATCAAATCTGTCTCTCTGCCTGTCTCTAATACCTACTTCTATTCTACTGAGGCTGAATCTTCTCTCAGCACAGAGACTCCTCACAAGGCCTCACACTATTTAAAACCCAATTACCCTGAAAATTCTTCTCTTCCCTGATATGTCTCAAGTGTTCAGATTATGATGAAACTGTTCTGCTCCATAATAGCAAGTGCACTTCTCTTACCAATAAGAGATTAAGAAGTATTTTGCTGCTATTTTTATACCTATACACATATGTGACCCTGCTTGAATGAAAAGAAAAAATGCTGTTTTCCATGTTTAATGACCTATATGTTGACATTTTGACAAATAAGGGGGAAATAGAGCGGGACAGGAAAGGAAGAGGAGGGAGCAGCAGCAAGAATTTTGATATTTGAAATGTTTAGGAGTTGCTGGCATCAGCAGACAGAATGAGGATACCACAGATAGCAGCACAGTGCTTTCATGAATTGCTTTTCAGACTGCTTTCAAACTTTGTTAGGTTATCACAGAATCATTAAAGTTGGGAAAGACCACTGATATCATCAGCCCATCACCACCATGCCTACCAAACCTACTATTAGTACAACTTTGGTCCTTTCATACAAATGGCAATGGCAGTGTTTCTTATTTCAGAGTTATCAGAATTCTCTCTTTTTGTAAAGACTGATATGATTAACTCTATCCCAGACAGAATCAGAATATCTATTTACGTCTCTATAATTTCATTTAATGTGATTTCACACTTTCCACTTTTATTTACAAATATTGTCCCCATTAAACCATTTGGATCAATCAAAAAGTAATTTATGCAGCATCATGAACCATACAGATTAATACCACAGTGCCACATTCTTCTACTTTTCATCCACAGTGAGTTCAAGGTGCGTCTTGGCATCTTGGGAAGTGATCACCATTTGAGGTAGTATGGTATTCTCAGTGCTAACGTGGTTTCTTCGGCTGCAATGAATTTACATTCATTATATTTATATTTATATTTATATTTATATTTATATTTATATTTATATTTATATTTATATTTATATTTATATTTATATTTATATCCAACCAACAAATAAATTGCTTTTCAATGTTTCTGACACCCTCTTCGTGTTGAGTCATATACAGCATTAAACTATTGTCAGTGGATGAAAAATATGATATAATCTGAAGACAAACCACGTTCACGAAGAAGAGACAGTGTGGTGAATTGGAGACGATGCAGCAGGCATACATTTCAGTTGATGGTGAAAACAGGGCATGGTATTTTACAGACACTTCATACTGTGCACAGATTGGTACTAAAAATAGTCTAAACTCACTATATTAGGACTTCCATTTTTTTGGAATTGAATTCACACTGCTTTACTGAAAATATTTTTCACTTTTGTGGTTCGACCTTAGCTGAAGCTCACTATTGAAGAATGAAGTGAGCAAACAATTTTACAGAAAGCTTTACTGCATGGGTGATCAGAACTGCACTGTTGCTCAGTCTGCAAACTGGGCACTTGAGCGCACCACCGCAGTGGTTGAGAGCTCCTTTCTCCTTTCGAGAGGAGTATTCCACAATTCCAGTTTGCCCGTCGGATTTAACAGCAAAATGTTAAATACCATTCTCTTAAGACTTAGTTCCATTGTTTCAGGCCCTTAATGGCACTTTGCTTTAAAAATACTTTGCTCATCTGTTTCACTAATCCAAAGAGACTCGTTTTTTAAAACATTATTCCTTTAGCAGTAAATGTTATTTGCAGCTAGCCTTTATTTTTGCATTGTTACAAGCAGCTAAATTCCTATTATAGCAGTTTTCACCTTGCCTGTGGAGTTTTTTGTCTCATAAAAAAATTGATACTGACTCACCCAGGGCCTGATTCACAGAGTGCTGATGCTCCCTGCAAGGTGCTGAGCACCTTGGCCAGTGCCAACAGCGGTGAGAACTGCTTAGTGCCTACTGGATTGGGCTCACAATGCTTTTAAATCCACCATGAAATCTCAGGTGTTTGTTCAGGCTTATTCACATTGAAAATGTTTGCTCTGTAATTGCTTGCAAATCGCCTTGAGAATTTTGGGATGAAGCATGCTACAAAAGTGAAATCTGTTATGCCAAACAGATTGCAGCCACCCTTCAGATGCGTGATTCCTACACAGAAACCTACCTCGGTCAGACCTTTCTGCATAGTGTAAGCTGACATGAAAGAGGACTTGAGGGTCTAATTAAGAGTTGAGAAAAGAGTGCTGCATTTTCCATATATTTTCTTTTCTTTTTTGGTCTTCCTCTACCTCCCCCTCTGAACACTTTAGAACAGGTTTTGAAGCTAAAATTACATGAATACATACATATAAGACATATACATATATTGTTTCCAGTTATATTGATGTTAGAAGACACACTATTTAAACCTCTCAGTGTAGAGATTTTTCATTAGTATTCACGCTACTCTCTGCATTGAAATATTCCTTAGGAAAATGATGATCTGTTTTGCAAAGAACACAAGAAACCTTGAAGTATGAAATTGTGGTGTCCTGATGCTAAGTAACATCAATCAGACGGACAGCAAGATGGGTAGCACAAGTTCTGTTATTTGAAATTTGCATTCCTTCACTAAAACAAAATGACAATAACCAAATGACAGGAAAAGCTTTAACCTTGGTATTTACCTGTAGTCTTGTTCTAAGGAATAAAGCATAAGAGAAGAAGGAGGCAAAGGTAACTAGCAACAGGAAAACAGGTAATAGCCCTAAGCTGTGCCAGGGGAGGTTCAGGTTGGGTATTAAGAAAAATTTCTTCTCTGAAAGAGCGGTGAGGCAGTGGCACAGGCTGCTCAGGGAGGTGGTGCAGTCACTGTCCCTGGAGGTATTCAGGATATGTGGAGATGTGGCACTGAGGGACCTGGTTAGTGGGCATGGTGGGGATGGGTTGATGGTTGGACTGCATGATCTTAGAGGTCTTTTCCAACCTCAATGATTCTGTGATTCTACGAAAAGAACAATAAAGTTTTCAAGGATTAAAAATGCCAAAATCCCAAGCCAGGAATTAACAAAGAGACAGGTGGAGTGATGTCATCAGATTTCGCAGCTGCTGCTAAAATTTCTCTAAATACTATAAGATTCTTTCTATAAAAGTAGACATGACACAGCGGGTCAGAAAGATGAACATCTGGAAAAGTCCCTCAACACTGTTCAGTGCTGAAAGCCATGATGTGATGCTAAGTTAGCTAGGAAGTTACTGCTGTGAAAATGATGGGACAGCTATACCAGCATTGAAAGGAGCTATGTGTATTTGAAAACCTACTTGCAGAAATTACTTTCACAACAGGAATATTTGCTATCTGTGGGTGAAATATAGCAGACTTTATTACAATAGATTTTATCTGAAAGCTCAACAGGTTTTTTCATTTGGCAACATTTCGGCTGTGTTCAGAGAATAATACAACATAGGTAGACACTGTAGATATTTTTTATTGCTCATGTGCTGTTTTGGTGGTTTTTTATTATCTGTCTTTACAGATATGAGCATATTCTCTCTCTCTCTCTCTCTCCCCCCCTGTTGCTGATACAATATATAAATAAACCCCATTATGACTTTTGGTGTTTCATGGAAGAGAGTCACTAAATACGATATATTGATAAGTTCATCCATTACAGGATGCAGATAAGCTTCCAAGAGAAAGTGTTCCCACTCATACCTTATAAGGTTTCTCTTTTAAACAAGTCTGTATAAAATATTCTGTGATTTCCTGTCATTAGGATAAGAAAGGCAATCTAATCAGGCAAGATGCCACTGTGTGTTAATCTCAGATCAGTTGGTTAGAGAACATTAATGACAATGACCTACATTTTGACATTTTAAAATTTGAAAATATCTGGTAGAAGATACTAATTTGTTAATAGTGAAATGATGAACTGCAGTAAAAGTGTAACATTTGTGGAAGTGGCTAGCTTGCTCAGATGACACTAAAAAAGATGCATTTACAACACTGTGTACTGTGTACACTGGTTTAACCTCCGCTGGGAGGATTTGTCACACTCCTAGACAGGTCCTGGATGAGCTTGTCACGAACATCCTCCTGGTACAAGCTCAGCTGCTGACCGTCTCCCAGACACAGTGCAAGACTGCTTGCTCTGGCAAGCTGCTCCTCCATCAGCTTGGGTACAAGCCTGGTAAAAACGGATTGGGACGTTTTGACTATCCTGATTTTCCCAAGACCTAACTGCTGGCTGCTTGTCTTTGTTTCCAGAGCCACTTAATGCTTTTGGGGCCTGTCCCCAGTCCAGTGAACACCACAGTGCTACCTGAATAGTGATATGTGCTGTGTGAGACTACCAAGGGGGTTTTCTACCCATAAGGGGCAGCCAGCCTTGTGGACTCTGCCTTCCCTCAAGAGATGAAGCAGCCCAAACAGCCATTTCAGGGAAGATGGACATCTTGGTTTAATTCAGCGTCTGTCTTGGACACAAGTAGTTCTCAAAGTCCTCCTCATCTTGATGCTCACCATCTACAAAGAGTTCAGGGAGCTGCAGAGGAAGTCTCAAAAACTTTCTGAGCTCCCACTACAATATTCAGGTTGGACATTAGGAAGTACTTCTCAGAAAGAGTGGTGAGGCAGTGGCACAGGCTGCCCAGAGAGCTGGTGGAATCACTGTCCCTGAAGTTGTTCAAGAAATGTGGAGTTGTGGCACTGAAAGACATGGTTAGTGGACATGGTGGGGATGGGTTGGGGTTGGACTGGATGATCTTAGAGGTCTTTTCCAACCTAAATGATTCTGTGATTCTTTGACTTCAAAGGTTGCTTGAAAGCAAATTGGCTTTAATCTTGTATGTAGATACCGTTATGTTTTCGTTGTTCTAATCTGATTGATGACATCAGTACACCCATAAAAACAGTTTATTGCAGGAAATCTATCTGGAATAAATGTGGCTGCAAGAGTGAAAATCAAGTGACTTCTGTAGGAAGCTGCTCTATAAATAGTGGTTTGACTCAGCTGCAGAGTGCTGGGGTGAGGCAGCTCTAGACTATGTAGTAGCCCATCAACATCTTGTTTTGCTGCTTTAGATAAATTTTGTTGAGATTTATAGGTAACTCTGAGACAGAAATCACTCTGTTACCTGCTGTTCTCAGTGCAATATTCTCAGGACACAGAAGAACTTCAAATAATGAAAAGGTTCATTTTACCTCACACTGTGTTGAATTCAGTAAATCTGACTGTACAAGTTAAATGGAAATAAGCAATGCTGAGTGCCACGTCATACTTTTTTTCCTGTACAGTTTATAAATTTTTAATTCTGAATGTTTAGTCAGCTGTGTGTTCCTTCTAAACAACTAGTTGGAGCTGTATCCTGTCAGAAGTTCTCCCTGAGATTTAAAATCTCAATTTGATCTGTTCATCTGAGTTGAAAGGGTGGTATTGGTATTTGCACAGTCCTGACATCGTGTCTTGATCTGTCTTCGGCAGCTGGTATAGCAAAATCCCTGAAACTAAAAATGGATCTGATGCTGGCCAGTTATAATTCCAGTCAATTGATTCTGAATAACTTTGTCTTGAAGTTAGATTAGACAGCAAGGAATTCCTAGTTCTGCTGTTGATCTCCTATGTACTGTGAGAGACATGGTATCACTCTTCTGTGCTTCACTTTTCTCAACTGTAAGAAAATTCTACTTTAGAAATATGCTAAGTATCACAGATCAAAGACATTTTATGATCATTAAGGTCCAGATTCCACTGCCTTCATCATGTAGGACCTCATCCCACAGTTCAAAATTAATTAAATACTCTTTCAGTAACTGTTGTGGTTTAACCTGCAGCCGCTCAGCACAACACAGTTCACTCCTCTCCCAGTGGGATGGGGCAGAGAATCAGAAAAAAAACAACAAAGAGGAACTAAATGGTGGGTTGCAATAAAAACTATTTACTAACACAGAAAAGGCAGAGAAAAGGAGAAGAACAACAGTAACAATAATATTATAGCATATATTTACAAACCAAGTGGTGCACAAAGCAATTGCTCACCACCTGCTGACTGATGCCCAGTCTTTCCCAAGCAGTGGCTGCCCACAGTTTTTAAATTGTCACATGATGCTATGTGTTCTGGAGTGTCCCTTTGGCCAGGTTAGGTCAGCTGTCCTGGTTCTGTCCCCTCCCAGCTCCTTGTGCCCCCCAGCTACTCATTGGTGGGGCAGTATGAGAAGCCATAATGTTCTTGGTTCTGTGCAGCCATTGCTCAGCAAGAACTAAAACATCAGTGTGTTATCATTACTGTTTTTCTCCCATAGTAAAAACACAGCATCATACCAGGAACTATGAAGGTAAAAAAAAAAAACAACTCTGTCCCAGCTGAAAACAGGACAGTAGCACACTTGATGGACTCAAATATACCCGACTACCAGAACATCAACATTGACCAATGTGAATCCACTCTGCCTTGCAGATGAACTTTATTTCTGAGAAGCTGAAACATAAAACGGATCTGTTCTTTAAGCCAATCGTAATTCAACAGATCATTAATGACAAATGGCAGAATGCCCCAGACGTCCTTCCAGGCAATACTCCAGATGGAAGTCATTGGATAAAGAACAGAAAGGTTTGGCAGAATGTGAAAAAAGAATAAATTTGCTACACATCACTCATTTTGCCTGACTGCAATAAAGTAATTGTAATAGAATGTTGTCACAGGATAATGGTCTCCTGCTGCTTTAGAAATGCTTTGCAAAACAGATGTTTACTTTCTCAGTGGGAGACATTGATCTCAGGACAACAATGTTTTCTATTAAAGGAAAATTAAGTACTTATATGTTCAGCAGTATTATAAAAAGATTACTATAAAAAGACATATAAAGTCTTAGGTGAAATGATAGGAACTATTTAAGTGATGTATATGGTAGATGCGACTAATCTCTAAGTGGGATTTGTTGTAATGATTTCTTCCGCCAGTTCTGCTACGCGTTTCCTTAATAAATAGGACAATGAAATGCGCTATGATGAAGTTACTTTGGTTATTTTAATCATCCAAGGCTGTTCAAACAGCAGAAATACAGCATTTGAAAATAAAAATGATATAAAAAATTGCAGCATGTAATGCCTGGTTAGAAATGCTTACTTAATAACAAATAAAACTCATGAATAAATAATGATAAATTATCATGTTGCAATTAATGGAAATTAAGGACCATGTGTTTTATGTCAGGTCTGAACACAGTCTTGTGAATTTTCCTTTCTATAACTGGGAGAAAACAAGTAAAAATTTTTAAAAAGGTCTTAGCCCAGCAATTGTCTGGTAGTAATTGCACAGGAATTAAAAATATCCATGTTTTTCTCTGAGCTGTCTGCAAGACATGTGGGACACATAAATTGCATTCTGTCATAATATGATAGAAAAGTTTTGTAGGCACTGCTTAGATGAACATTATACATTTTACAGACATGTCTGCTATTCATCCAATAGTGTGCCAAATGCAAATTTAGGCTGATAAGACATGTATAAAAGAAGAACATTTGTTCTCTTATGCGCTGTAGCTGTCTATGTCTATGTGCTGTCAAAAGCATTTGACTATCTGATGAAGCAGCCCTCTGTGGTATTTAGCTTTTGCCAAGGTTGTATCTTGATCAGAGGAAACAGAAAGAGAAAAATGATCCAGGATCTCAGTGACTTGCTGGACCTCCTGGCCTTACAACACCCTGGATCTCCTGCTGCCTGTACATACTTAGCGCAAGACTTCTTGTGATGGCGTTTGGCACTTTTCTAGTTAGTGTCTAGTGTCTCTAACCAATTCCATGTATTTTTATATCATGAATCACAAACAGTGTTGCAGTAGGCAGATTACCAATCCTTGTGATGGAGCAGGTAGGTGTTAAGCCTGCTTCCATGAGTTCCATAGGCTAAGGCTGAGCAAAACAGCCAGTGAGGAGCAACACTGATTCCAGGCTTACTCACGGCACTGCTCCAGCTGGAACAACAGAAGTCTTGGAGCCATAATTGCATCTTTTACTCTGAATGTTGAAGGTCAGTATCCAGATGCTGAAGGGAAATGTCTTTTATATTCTTGCAATGAATTGATTTGGTACTTGAGTGTATTTGGTTATAATAATCCCAACCTCAGGAACAGCCACCAAAGAAAAGCATTTCAGGGTCGCTACATCTCAGACGTAAAAGGAATATGGCCATGAGTGGCGTGAGGAGAGCCATCAGTAATACTGCAAAGGGAACTCAGAGCGCTGTCACACACCAACAGCAAGTTGCCCCGGGAAGTACTACTTTAAACTTTACTCCCAGAAAAAGTGGAAACTGGATGTTTAAAAAATGTCAGTTTTGTCTTCTCAAAAGCATTTTCCCCCACGGCTGAATAAAATGCAAAAGCGCCCACAAGCATGTTCCTTCTCTGAGTCCTGAAGCACTGCATAAGGAACTGGTTGATACTTTGGTATTGCAGCAGTTTACAATCATAAATATGCATCTGCATTTCCAACCCTGATCTATGTGCGTCTTCCCCAGTTGTCACTGCCACTGCATACGCCAAGAACCAGCAGAAGTTTGCTTCGCTGTGGACTCTGTGATACTGTCTATGAGAAGGAAATAAGTGTAATGGAACCCTGAAGCATCTGGAGGATGTCAACATCTTAACTCAGAGCACCCTGAGTTTTCCATTGGAAGGAAGTGAGGCCATCCAGAGGGACCTGGACAGGGTGGAGAAGTGGGCCCATGAAAACCTAATGAGGTTCAATAAGGCCAAGTGCAAGGTGCTGCACTTGGGCCGGGGCAATCCCAGGTATTTATACATACTGGGGGAAGATCTCCTTGAGAGCAGCCCTGCGGAGAAGGACTTGGGGGTCCTGGTAATTGAGAAGCTGGACATGAGCCAGCAGTGCGCGTTTGCAGCCCAGAAGGCCAACTGTGTTCTGGGCTGCATTAAAAAAGGGGTGGCCAGCAGGGAGAGGAAGGTGATTGTCCCCCTCTACTCAGCTCTTGTGAGGCCCCATCTGGAGTACTGTGTCCAGGCCTGGGATCCCCAGTACAGGAAGGACGTGCAGCTCTTGGAGCGGGTCCAGAGGAGGGCCACTAAGATGATCAGAGGGCTGGAGCACCTCTCCTATGAGGAAAAGTTGAGGGAACTGGGATTGTTCAGCTTGGAGAAGAGAAGGCTCCGGGGAGACCTCACATAGCAGGGGGTTGAAACTAGATGATCATTGTGGTCCTTTTCAACCCAGGCCATTCTATGATTCTATGATTCTGTGACCCTGTGCTCACATGGTTAGTCAGCATGGTAGTGATGGGTTGATGGTTGGACTAAATGATCTTAGCATTTTTTTTCCAACCTTAATGGTTGTATGATTGTATGACAGCTCTAAAAAATGCCAGCCTAAACGAATGACTGCCCCCAGTGGCAGGAGCTGGGACAGAAGGCAGGCAGGCTGCACAGCATCAGTCAAAGTGAGCATTTCTGTAGAGGGAAGAAGGAAAAATCATAGAATCATAGAATTTTAGAATGATAGAATGGCCTGGGTTGAAAAGGACCACAGTGATCATCTAGTTTCAACCCCCCTGCTATGCGCAGGGTCGCCAACCACTAGACCAGGCTGCCCAGAGCCACATCCAGCCTGGCCTTGAATGCCTCCAGGGATGGGGCATCCACAACCTCCTTGGGCAACCTGTTCCAGTGTGTCACCACTCTCTGTGTGAAAAACTTCCTCCTAATATCTAACCTAAACCTCCCCTGTCTCAGTTTAAAACCATTCCCCCTGACTTCTCTCTGTGCTCTAAGTACTGAAGGATATTGTTATTCACAAGAGAGGAGGAAAGACAGAGGAGGGCAATGGATCTGGAGGCTCATGTGTGAATTAACTTTCAAGCAAAGACATCTCAGATTCCCTCCCTCGTGCTGCTGAGGGAATTACCAGGGCTGCAAAAGAAAGTCACTCTGCGTCCCAAGTGTAATCTTTATAAGACAACAGAAGGCAGCACGGACCACCCTGGCTTTTTGATACATCCTTTCAAGCCACGTGCTTCAAGCCACAGAGATTTAAGAACTGTGCCATGACAAAAGGAGCACCATTGTTTCTCTTACTCTGTATAAATTTCTAGAGAAAGAAGAAAATGGAAACAGAAACCTGGTGAGCCGAGAGATGGTGGCACTGAAAGGAATGCCCTGCTGAAATCCGTGATTTATCCCTTGTCCAGGCTCCTGAGAGCCTGGCCTTCCAAACGTGGGTGTGCACTGTGGGCTGCCTTGGGCCATCCCCCATAGCTGCTCCATGCCTGTGGGGGTCTTCCCAATCTCTCAGGTGGGTTTTTGTCAAGGCTGGACTGAGATATTTCAGAGGATGAGGTGGTAAAATGTATACTATAATACAGGGGTCAGGTAGAGGAAAAACAATCTTAAAAGCATTGCTTTTAAGGGAAGCTTTGTTTAACAGAAGATGAATTAATGACAAGTTGTCTTTCTTGATGGTTGGATGAAGCACTACCACTGAGGGCACGTTTCCTTGTGGTCTTTCTGCAGTACATGGGTCTGTCCCTGCTGCCATGGTACTCTCATGCTTCCTTCACCCCAGCTGCGTGGGCTGGGAGGGCCCGGAAAAGAGAGTCCTGACACTGCATTATGGGTGTCATCCTACATCCAAACTCCTCTGCTTTGTTTCCCGCACCCCTCTCCTTTTTCCTTTAGCTGGACTGTAACGCAGAGAATGAGTTTAGTTCCTTTTTTGGACGTGACCCACAATGTCAGAGCCGAAAAGAACTTTTTCTTCTGAAAACTGATGGCAGCCCTTTTGCCTTCTCCTGTTTTTAACACCATCCATTTATCTAAGGTTTAGCTGTGCCGTTCAGTGAAGTTCTCCGGCGGCGAGCACCCACGGCCGCCTTCCCCGCCAGCCCGGGCTCAGGGAGCTGTCCAGCACCGCCGCGGGCCGGGAGGCGGCAGGGCCGGGCACGGCCGGAGCCGCGCGGGGACACCCCCATAGCGCGGGGACATCCCCGTAGCACGGGGAGGGAGCGCGGCGCAGCGCGGCGCCGGGGAGCGGGGCAGGGAGGGGGCTGCTGCCGGGCCGCGGCGTGCGAGAGGCGGCGAGCAGGGAGGGGAGAGGCGGGAGGAGGAGGAGGAGGAGGAAAGGGCTCCAAACAACACGTGATTCCCGTGGAGCAGCGAGGGAGCCGGGGGAGGGGAGAGCGAGGGAGGGCGGCCGAGGCAGAGGAGGGCAGCCGCCGCCGCCGCCGCTTTAAAGCCTCCCGGCGAGGCGGCGCCGCGCAGCACCCGCGGCTCGGAGCGGCGCGGCGAAGCGCGGAGTCGGGAGCGGCCCCGGGGC
>JACDJE010000056.1:55480-123384 GCA_016647715.1 Pavo muticus | reverse complement strand
GGCTCGCCGCGCTCCGCGCCGTCGGCGGGTCAACCTGGACTCGCTGGGCGAGAGCATCCGCCGCCTGACGGCCCCCGCGGTGAGTGCTCCGCGCCGCCCGGCCTCCTCACGCGCGGTTCCCGGCGGCTGTTCCGCGGGGCCGGCTCCGCGCCCGAGCCCCGGAGCGATGTGCGGAGCTCCCCGGCCCCGGCCCGGCCCGCTCAGGCGGCGGGATGCGGTAGAGGGCTCGGCAGCCGCGGCGGGAGGCGCACGCTGCCCCGCTCCGCGCTTCCAGCCGAGTTCTCGGCATTAGAATCTGGTGTCACAAAGTGCTTATTGCCAGCTGGAACTAGCAGCAGTTCTGTATGAAAAGTTATGCACGTCTGTATATGCATAGCATGCTCGTTCTTTACCGCAGAGGAGATGTGAACTTCTTGCGTTGGCAGGGTTTTCGTAGGATTTTTCCTTGCTCAGCAAGGTGAAAAGAAAGTTTTTGTGTTCCGCTCAGAAATACTGCAGCAAAAGATTTCCCTGTGCCTCTCCGATGCGCCGGCATTCCAGAGAGAGCAGTCGGAGGGTGCTTTGAGGTCTGTGATGGTTTTGTCTCCAGCTGCACCTGTAGCTGAGAGGCAGCGAAGCAGTGCGTATGCCACAAAGAACAGAATTGGTGCTGAACGCGTGAGGCGTGCGGGCACAGCTGTGGGTGACTGCAGTCAGCGGCTCCGGAGCTGCGCTGGCTGCGTGTGCAATAGGAGCTCGTTCTCCAGCACTGTGTTACAGTGCTGTCTCTGTGACCATCACTACATAACCCTCATGAAGTTCCAGCTGTAAGGGAACACCAGTTGCTTGCTGAGATACCTTAATGTGCTCAGGTATAGAATGTAGACTGCAACAAGTAGCCTGATCAGCATGGCAGTCACATCTGCTGAATTTGGTGGCATTGCAGTATCTTTTTGGCTTTTTCTTATTCGGCTTTGGAGAAGACTTCTGAATCTCATCACCATCTGCTGTCGGTGTGCTTTGCTTTTCATTCCTCTTTTCTGTTTCCTTGCTCAAACAGGCTGGATCCGAGCAGCCAGGCTGCCTAATGGGGGAAGTTAGCGGTGCGTGACCGAGCTGGCAGCCGTCCGCTGCCAGCCAAGACTTCTCTTTCCCATTGATTTTTTTATCTCCCCACTGGGAACCTGCGCTTGTCATGCTGAAATTAATAGATGGTATCTCAGGTGACTTGACTTGTTTTAGTACCAAAAAATGAAGCTATTTAATTTGATAATGATGCAGGGGTATAATTAGAGCATGCGTTACCTGAAATATTGGAAGTATTCCGAAGTAGCTCAGTGCAGTATTTTTAGATAACCTTACTGTTTGTATATTCCTGGCTTTGGCTGTTACCTCCCAAAGCAATAAAAGACTACAGCTTTACAGCTTTCATTCATTGTTGATTTTTTTTTTGAAAAAATAAACACATTCTGTGAATTGAGAGATGAGAAAACTTCGGTCGGTCTCTGAGTCCTTCCTTCCTTCCTGCTCCTGGGGAAACTGCAGCTAAGAATGCAAAAATTTCATCTCTCCTCACCTCCATGTCCCTAGAAACACTTTCCATTGGTTTCCTTAGGAGATAATTATAATAATCCTTACTGCTGTGACAATCTTTATTTTCATTAGTTTCAATATGTGATTCGTATGATATAGAATGTTCCCAAACTCCTTTTATTATCTTGGCACTGTAACTACTGCTTCATTCTACCTTACACATTTTGGCACCAGTCAGAGGCATTCACATTGGAAAAGTCACATTGGTGCCATCCTGGTATGAGAAAGGAATCGGTTTCCCATCTTTTTGTTCTTGACTCCAACACATCACTCTTCAGGTGCTTCGTTGTTTTGGTGCCTTTTTTATCTTGTTGAGAATCTTTTCTGTGATGCTGAATATATGTGTTCTTGCAACAAGTCCGGTTGCCATCTGTCTGACACTCAGAATCTGATCGTTTTCTCACATTTATTGATCTAAATCAGGAACAACTTCGAAGGTAAAAAATGGCACTGGCTGGACAATTAGTGCCAAATGAGAGTCGCTCCCATTATTTTTAAAATTTAAAGGCAGATTGGAAGGGTTCATTTACAACTGTTCTTTCTGAGCTCTAATACTTTTATACAGATGTAGGTATGTCTTCATTCCGTAAATCTATAAAGATCACAGTTAAGTATGGAAGCACTGATGTACGTATGAGTGTGTGTGAATATATATTGCATCTTGCCTGCAGTGGCTCAGCATGTGCATTTTAGCCTTAACATGGCAGCAATCCGTTCTCATCCCAGTGCTGAACATTTTCAAAGTTGAAGGATGCTACAGGTTCCTGATGCCGATACTTAATTTTGTTCTTTGCTTTGGTAACGGCTGGGATTGAGATGCTGAGTCAAAATTTCTCACTGTATCTCCACTGATAAAAATGTTCTGTGTGTGTCTGATGCTGCAGACGTGTGTGCAAAGAGAGCTCAGGGGTGATGTCGTTTCAATCCGGCAGGAGCAGGGGCTGCCGAGCGCTGCTCTGGGATGTGCAGAGCCTTGATGTGAGCTGCAGGAAGGAGCCTCCGGGCTGAAGGAGCTGCACAGTAGCACTGAGCAGAGCGGCAGGGGGCTGTGCAAGCAGGCTGGCCCTTAGAACTGGTAGTGCAAAAGAGTGCATGAAAATACAGGCATCTCCTGTGCAGTGCATTCATGAGCATGGGTACAGCTGTACTGTCAGTGGAAATTGCATTGTGTATCACTTGCAGTGCTGCTCTCAAATTTAGCTGGGGTGTGACTGCGCAAATACTGCTTTCTGAAAAACAATGGGGAGAAAAAGTTAAAAAGTGAAGCTCTATGTTGCAGATTGTAACCCAACCCCTCTGCTTGCTCTGGGAGGACAGCTTCCATCACCTTCCAACGCATGTGTTATTCCAACTTTTCTCTCAAATGTGTCTTTAGAGATTTTCCTGCAGTGGTTATGCTAGAGGATGGAAGGATCCGGTCTTGAGTCACCGCAGGGCGATTTTACATTCCTGGTGATTCTTAAAGGTTTCCTGACATACTTGGATGGCTGAATGAAAGACACCACCCATTTGGAATTGCTTCCCCAAACCCTCTCTATTTTAATAGCCAGAGATGAGAGGCTGGAAGGGTTCTCCTTCCACCAAAGCAGCTGCACAACTTGGTGAAAAGTTTGTGGCGGTGAGGAGGGCGAGCAGAGCTCCTCACACATCCCACATGGGTGTTGCTGAGCAGGGTGCAGCCAATGTGAGGAGTGGGGCAGCTTCTGGCCGCAGTTGTACTGCACACACTGCAGCCCGCATCCCACCGACCCCTGTTGTGCACATGGAGCTGCAGCCAGAAGGCTGAGGATCGCAGCCCAAAGGGTCAGGGTGACCATGCCTGGCACCTGGGTGTGCAGGGGGTGTTGCACCAGTTACTTGGTGCAATACACGGCACAATACATGTCCAAATGCATGTCACAAGCAGACTGAACGATAGTTTTCTTTTAATTCCAGCTTTACTGTTGTGTTCTATTTTAAAGGATGAATTTTACACCCACAATGACATAAATTTTGAGTGATTATAACTAGCGATGATGATGGTATAAGCTGTAAATTATCAACATCAATTTTTCTGCCTGTAAGGTCTTCGCTATGCGGGAATGATATCCTGGCACTGGTGGACGTGGTTTTACTCTTCAGAAATGCCATTTATTTTCTCACTAAACTCTAGCTCCTTGCAGCAATTTTCACATTTGCTCCAGTTCCATCTTGACTTGTATCCAATCCCAGGCTGAAAATAGAATCAAAACCAGAAAAAAAATAATAATTTGTCACTGGTTTGAAAACTCAAATACTCTGTTCCCATCTCAGGGGCACAGACTACCCTGAAGGAGCTGAGAGCGCCTGGGCGTGCGTTCAGAGGAGACTGTGTACCCCGAAGCGCTGTGCTGATCCTTCTGGAAAGAGAATTACAGCATGACACAGCATTAGGCTGACTTACATTTCTGGTCCATTTTATTTTCTGAATGGCCCATGCAACAAATCTCTTGAACTATAAACATTATTAAGTGGGAATTGCTTCTGGTATACTTCTCTCTTCATGCAGAATTATTCCCACTATCCTTTAAAGGCTTGAATGAAGACACATTCAACTTCTCGTGAGGAAGCTGCTACTGGCTGCTGCCAAATAGTTTGAATTTAAGAATTGTCTTTTTTGAATTCAGTTTTCTTCCTGACAATGGGAAAAAGAAATAACCTGAAGACTACCCCTTAAGTTATTGTGTGGTCTATTAATTGCGTCACTGCTGAAACTCTGAATTGTTGAATTGAATTGGTAGCTAAGAATCTCAGGCAAGGGAATTTCAGCCTTGGCAAATGAAGTATTTTAAAAAACAATTCAGCTGTGCCCAAAGGACTTTAGCTTTTACTGACCTCAGTGAAGTTCTGTTTGGGGTGAACTTGAGCATTTCACATCCAGTACTTAGACTCAACCACAGTGACGGTTGGTTTCTTAATGTTTGTGCAGTCCCAGACTGAAATCTCATTTTTTCAGTGCTTGGAAAAAGCATTTCTTTGAAAACATTCATACTTCGCAGGTATCTTTGCTGCCTGGAAGCAGAGAACACATCAATATATGCCCCTAAATTGCAGTGTGCAGTCACAGCTACATAAAATTGAGAGTGGATGTCCTTCATTCACAACTGCTTGAGCAGAGAGGTACCACTTTACAGCAGTTCAGTGTAGCCTTGGTGAAACTTGGAAAGTCAGCAGATAAGCCCTCTTTTCTTTTCATTCTTGTGCTAATGTTAAGGGCTATATGTTATGCTATAGTTCTGTCTCATATCCAAGTTCTTTCTAGATGTGTCTGCTTGCAAACTCTAAGTTTCAAAATGAATACAAAAAAATCTGTGTTTCAGTCATAGGGCTCAAAGCATGTTTGCAGCTCGGTATATGAAATTAGGCCCAATGATGCTGAGGACATTGGGCTTGTCCTATCCCAGCAGAATAAATTCCTTGAGGAGCACTGACATGTAAAGCTTCTCATTTCCCACCTAGTGTAGCACCAACAATTTTATGCAGTAGGTACGAGTTGCTTTCAAAGTTGAACAGGTAGCATTAGAGGTAGATAATCTATCATGCCCTCACGTACTGAATGTCTTCTTTCTGCAGAAGAACAGATCTTCTATCCATCCGAGACATGGCTGAAATTCAACAGATGAACAAAATGATCCCAGGCACAATTATAATGGATAGCACCCTGAGATATTTATCCTTCACTGTCAAGGAGTTAGACTGGATGATCTAATAGGCAATTTCTATCCTTAATGTCTGCGATGCTTCTAGTTGAAAGGCAGCTGGGGATACAGGAATTATAATTTCTAATTATTAGTTAGCTCTGTTTTATTTCTTCAGAGTGTTTGCACTGTTATCGCCATGGTATAATACAGGGTAAAATACTTGGTCTCAGTGTAATTTATTAAATTGTTTTCTCTGATGTGAACAAATATTTGTCTGTGAAGAGTATCCCAGCTTGTATGAACTGAGGAGCAGAATGCTCTCAGCTTTAGATGCTTAGTAATACTGAGCCCTGGTGCAGCACCTTTGCCTCCTCATGTCTGGGTGATGGTGTGCTGCTGTCGGGCAGCTCACTTTGCATCCAGCTGTCAGCTGTCCCACTCTGGATCTTCATGCACTCTGCTCCTGGGGAGTCTGCATCTTCCCCTCTTGATAGCAATTCAGGTGCTAGTTGTGGTGGTCTGCAAGCAGTTGGCGCTTTTTTATAAAACAAAAAATTCTGGAAGAAGGAAGCTGATTTTCACGGTTACAGAGAAGAAAACTGAGTGCATCTAAAGGTTCAGAAGCTAGAGAATAAAACAAATATTTTTTTCAAATTATCATAAGCACCATTAAAGATGGATTTTTTGAATTTTCAAATGGTTCATTGTGTTAGGGCTCTGCATCTCTGTTTTTGGTTTTGGTCTATGCCCTTTCATTCCATCCTATTAGGAGGGGGATAGAGAGGGATCCAGGTCCTGCTAGGGAGCCTTCCTCCTTTCTGCATCATCAGAAAACTGTCAGATGCCAAACGAGCCTTCCTTTCCTTTCTCAGTTCTGTTTTTCCTAGTTGCAGCAATTTCAGTACTTATCTTCACAAGCCTGGCATTTGGAAATGTTGATAAATGTTTGTCCTCAACTGGAGCCTTGTTTCTTTGATTACTGCCTCTTTAACATCAATATTGTTGCAACCAGAAGGATAGGGAAAGAACAGATTTCCACCACTTTCATGATCACGGGTTAAATATTAAAGAAAAAAATCAACAGAAATGAAACTGTTTTTCCATTCATTTCCTTCCAGTTTGTCCAGGTACAAGTGTGCAGATCTGTAATCACATAAGCACAGAAACTTCACTAGAATTGTTTTTGAAGTACAGAAAAATAAATGTTTTTCATTAATGACAGTTCAGCAGTGAAACCCTCAATTAAAGCCTTACACATCTGCTGAGTTAGTGATTGAAGACTACAAATTTGAAACACTTTAAGCTATCAGCATGCAAGTGCTGATTTGGCTGAGGTTGCAGTAGCTCATCCCTCCTGTGTGCAGAAGTGCCATGCCTCCAGGAGGGACACACAGATCCCCAGGACACGGGAGTCTGAAGGAGCCCCATGACCTGATAGAGTTCCTTGAAGAAACTCAGATAGAAATGAAGTGGTTTCTAGCTGAGATTATTATGCTTTTCAGTGCTTCAGCTTTCGTGTTTAAAATTTTTAGCACTCAAGTTTTTAAGAGCAGGACTGTTGAAGCACTTCTGAGGCTCAGCTAGGAGCCACTTAGCTTTTACCAGGAAAAGTCTTTGAAGCCTTGTTAGGATTAAGGAGAAGCTGTATCTAGCTGCTCTTTTGGCTTCTGACTGCTCTTTTGGCTTGAACATGCCCATTCCCTACAGTCCCTTTCTTCTCTAGTACTAGCTGGTCATCATAAGATGCAAAAGGAATGGGATGGAGAATATGAAATTGCATTTTTGTAAATTTAAGCAGTGTCATCTAAGATACTCTGTTTAGTACTGTCACTTCATGGTGGGGTTCATCTGTCCCCACTTAAACATCAAAAAGATGTGCAAGTCTAAAGCAATCAGTCAACATCTTCTCTAGGCAAATGACATAGATGTTTCTGAAGACTGAGTCCTCAGACTTTTAGTAGTTGCCAACTGTACGAAGAAGTGTATCACTTTGGGTACATACAAGCCCTACCATTTCTTTCCAAAAGTGTTGCAATCAAATGAGAGACATCTCAGAGGTAAAAGGAAATGGTCAGGGAGGAGGTTAAAGCCTTCGTCCTCTGAGGAGAGATTGGAAAGTTTATATTCGATTGCCCAAGGAAAGACATTTATAAAAAGAGATGCAATTAAATTAATCTAATTTTTTTTCGGATTATGCGTGTTTAAACTAGAATTCCTTTTCAAAGGAAGTTGTCTGAGTTAAACAAAAAAAAAAAAAAAAACAACAAAAAAACACAAACCTTGCAAGCAGTTAAGTCTTGAAAACACCCCTGAAGGTACTACTGCTCTAGCTTCAGGTCTTGATTTGGTTCTGTATTAGAGCAGAGTGAGATCTCGTGAGAAGGGCAGATTTCTCTCCAAGTCCATCCTTCAGAATGGGCACCACAAACAGAGGTGTCTGACTGAGTCACAGAGGCTGCCATGGTAGGGTGCCATGGCCAGAATCACTGCCTGCTACTGTGCAGTAGTGACCTGCTCTGGTTTCAGTGCTGAGTTACAAGGTAGAAGAGCTGCAGGAGATGGTGAGCAGGTATAGCTGTTGTGGAGGATTAACAAATTCTTCATAGAGGCCTTGCAGAGCCAAGAACCTGAGCCTCGTGTTACCATGAAGGACAGACAACTAGAGACAACATCGAGGGGCAAGGGTGGAAACTCTTAGAATCATAGAATCATAGAACACAAGGTTAGAAACAAGCTGCAAGATTATCTAGTCCAACCGTCCTCCCATCACCATTGCTACCACAAGCCACTAAACCATATCTTGTAGCTCCTCATCCAGACATCTCTTGAACACTGCCAGTGATGGCGACTCCACCACCTCCCTGGGCAGGCCATTCCAGTGCCTGACCACTCTCTGAAAGAAAAAGTTTTTCCTTATGTCTAATCTAAACCTCCTCTGGTAAAACTTGTGGCCATTTCCTCGGGTCCTGTTTGTTGCCAGGGAGAAGAGGCCAAAGCCCTCCTCATCACAGCCTCCCTTCAGGAATTTGTAGAGGTGCAATGAGGTCTCCCTTGAGCCTCCTCTTCTCCAGACTAAACAATCCCAGCTCCCTCAGCCGCTCCTCATAAGATCTGAGATGGGGGAGGCTGGAGTTGTGTTACTCCTGGCAACAAACCAGAGAACCCTTTTCCTCATACATGAACTACAGTTCAGCAGTTACAGAGGAGGGATAGTACTCTGGGGAGAGGTGGGAGAGGTGACCTACCTTGTGGCAAGGCATCAGAGCCAACTGAGCCTCCACCGTTAAAGGCTCCAAGGAAAGGAGGGTAGTAGTTACCAGAAACTGTCTCCTGAGAAGAAATTCATCTGCCAAGCTACCTTGCTGCCTCAGGAGGCATGCTGCTAGCCAGGAGCTCAGACATGATGTTGCATGTAGGCTGCCAAGACTCATCTGGCGTTGGGACTGTGAACACTGCTGTTCATCCGTGTGGGCATTAATGATACAGCCAGGGGAGCCCTTGAGAATACCACAAGTGACTATTTGGCTTTGAGGTCAAGGGCAAAAGGTGTGGGGCCCAGC
Organism: Pavo muticus; assembly: GCA_016647715.1. Classification (NCBI taxonomy): domain Eukaryota; kingdom Metazoa; phylum Chordata; class Aves; order Galliformes; family Phasianidae; genus Pavo; species Pavo muticus. Next base: position 114,593 of record JACDJE010000056.1, on the reverse strand, counting down.
TGGGCTGTGTTTGATCCTGCTGATGAGTGGAGTCAGTACATCTTGTAAGGCAGCTTCTGTGGCTGGTGTTGCTAGAAGGCCTTTGGTCTCTGTGGAGCAGAGACTGCTGAGCAAGAATAGAATTCATCTGACAAAGTGGGGTGCGGATGCCTTGACAACAGGCTTTGTAACCTTGTGAGGAGGGCTTTAAATTATGCTTACTGGGGAAGGGGTTTCATTCTCTGAAAAGAAGGTTGGGGAACAGTGAAAAGTATCTTATATCACAGGAAACAGCTCTTGCAGAAAGGAGAAGGACTTATCTGACACAAATATACATAAAAAAATCTCTTTCAAGGTTTACATCTATTTCAGCTTATTTCTACTCATTTGAATCTCAGTGGACAGACAAAGTCCTACAGTTTGGCGTTAAAAAAGAAATTTTTACACTTGCACAAACCTTGTATGATCTTTTTCATTAATGCTCCTTCTGGTACCTTCTTCTGCCAACTCACAGGCAACTGTAGGAAGAAAGGTCAGGTCTTGAACTGCTGAATCTGTACAGCAGTTGGCAAAATATGAGACTTTCTAAGATGACGGTGGTTTGAATGAAATCTCAAGTGGTGTTTTTTCAAGAACAAAATAGCTCAAAATTATCGGGCTCTTTGGCTGTTACTTTCTAAAACAATTATATGTCATTTCTAAAAGGTGAAGAAATACTAAATATCTCTAAAATTTGAGTGTCTGGTGCTGCTGCTGAGTCTTACCAAAATATCCCTGTGCCTTTGGTACAGAAGGAAGGATACTTAAAGGATACTTAAATTCAAATTGTGTACCTTTGTCTGCTTATCACCAGGACAAAACGTACAGGTGAAAAACTTCAGATTTGGTATATGCTGGTAATTTTGGAAGAATGATGTTTTGTCATAAATTACTTGGAAAATTCTAAAGAGAATGACATGGATTTTACATTTTCTTGATTTATCCAAAGATTTCTCAGGCATTATTTCAAAATAATAGGAACAGCAGCAGTACCAGCAGTAGAAGTGTTTTGTTTGGTCAACACTATAGTAGTATTAATAATGAAAATAAACGCAGTTATGCACATACTTTGTTTGTTTGGTGAACACCTACTAAAATGAAACAGCATCAAAATGCTTGAAGCATGTCATGATTTTCTTTTGATGAACTTGAGCTTCCGGATGATTTAAAAGATGATGGGAGAATTATGGCTTGCCAGGAAAGTAAGCCAAAATAAATTATGTCTTTATAATATTCTTTAATGTAAAATGCTCTAGGGAACATAGAAAGTTTAAAGACCCAATGAAAAAAAACCTTTTCCTGGAGATATGTTCATCAGAAAATTATAGCATTTACTTGCAGACTATTTTAAATTAATTACTTTAAAGTAATGAGATAATTGGCAAGTGATAGTTGGTGAGAGCTAATAGTGAAGTGGTTACTTTGTTATGGACAAATAGTTTTGTAAGCAGTAAAAATTTTACATCTCATTTTTAAATTAATTCTTATTTAACTAAAATACAAGGAACGAATAATATTTCCTATCTGTTGCTACGATGGGCACCTGGCAGGTAGATGATGAGGAGGGGTAAAGCTGGAGAATTAAATAGTGTGTTGGAAGATATGTTAACTAAACTGTGCTACACTTCCCTAATCTTACGATTTTTTTTTTTTTTAATTCTTCCATAGCCTCAGACTATTCGGCAAACTCTTCAAAGGACGCTGCAGTATTTTGAGCATCAAGTTATTGGGTAAGTGTTAATTTGAGGTAGTGAAAGGTGCATGGTAGTGCTTTCCTTTATGCTTTCAAAGTCACAGCCTGGGCTGACAAGCTTTTTAATTTTCCTCACAAACTGTTAGGGAAGCTCTGGAGTAGCAGCATATACAGTGGATATTAGTGATAAACTGCTGCCCTGTCCTTTTTTCATCACATCATGACTGCTCCATTAATAGTGACATTTCTTGTCTGAGGAGAATAGGGAATCTTTTTTATAAAAGCGTAAGATCTACTCCAGTTTGCTTCTCATAGAGCCAGATGAGATTTCTGGAAAAATTATTTGTTCTGTGAGCTGAGGCACCAGTCTTGCAAAATCGTACATAATTTTGTGCTGCATACGTGTGTGGTTATATACTTGCTTTTTTGTGTGGGTGGAAGCAGGGCAGGGCAGAAGATCACCTCCTAAGAGTTTATTAAGAAAATTAGAAGATGATTGAGGAGTAAAATAAAGTGATAACAACTGTCATCATGAAAACCTGAGACATTCTTTCATTGATCAAAATAATCTCCTTACAACCTTTCCTTTACCTATACAAGTATTTTGTTTATTGCAGACAGCTCATATTTCTAACAGAATACAATGAATGCTTGTCTGTAGCCATTAAATGGCAGTGCCATGTGACAAATGAGGAATGCTGTTCTCTGAATTCAATTACAAAGATGTAAGGGAAGTTTTTTTCAAGCTGCATTTAGAGTCTTTTTAGGATTTATGACATTGTTTTGAAGCTCGGTGCACTGGAGGAAATTGTCCTTTGCCTGTTTCTCAATATTTGGTTAAAACTCAAAGGGAGCCCTAGCTTGGTAGGTGACATTTCCAATGTTTGCACGCCTGGATAGCACCTGAGGGCAAAAGAAGGGAGCCAATCTTGGCAGGTAATTATGATGTCCACTGTGGAACAGAGAAAGAGAGAAGCCTTCTGGCTGCTAATATTTTCAGTTGTGAAAAAAAATTGTGTGAAGCCTCATGTGAGGAGACTTCAGTGGGTGAGACAGAGCCTTGCAAAAAGCATGTGTGCAAAAACAATGCCGCCTATAATTTATGGCCACATGTGGTTTAGATATTCTTGTTTCAACGGACAGAGTTTAAGAACGGGAGACTCCGGAAACCTCTAATTCTTGTGATTTACGATGCACTTTGATTCAAGTTTTTGAACATTTGTATAGGTTTAAGTAAATTGCAGTGAAAGTAGAATCTGTCTATAGGAGACGACCTGTATTTGTGCTGCCCTGTGATCCTTACTGCTAATACGCACTGTGGTGGGCTGCCTTCTGCCAGGCTCAACCTCACTCCTTCTTCCCCGCCATTTTCCTTCCTTCCTCTGAGCCATGGAGGGCAGTGGGCAATGGGGGCTGAGGTCAGTCATAACAGCTCCTCTTCTTCCTCCTCACACTGTTGCTCTGCTCTAACATGAACACTCCTTGGTGTATCCCCGTGCTCCAAAGCAGAGTCCTCCACCAGCCGCAGGGGAATATCTGATCCTGTGCCTGGAGCACCTCCTCCCCGTCCTCCTTTGCTGCCGCTGCTGCTGATGCAGTTGTTTCTCACACTCTTTTGCCTCATTCCTCACATCACCAGGTGTTTTTTTGCCCTTTATTAAACGTGCTTTCCCAGAGGCACCACCAACATGGCTGCTGGGCTCAAGCCATGCTCAGCATGGAGCAGCCCCAGCCTTTCCTCACAGAGGCCCATGCAGCCCCATAACCAGTGCCTTTGTAATGACACCCCGTACACCATAAATGTTCATTAAATCTCCTGTCCTACTCAAGAGCAGAGGTGAGGAATGGCCATGGTGCCATTCCAGGTGCAGCCTGCAGAGGCCTGGCCTCCTTGGTTGTGGCTTTGGGCTGTGATTTTGAGCTCAGGCACTGGGACAGGACATGGCCTGCTGCTGAAGCAGGATAAGGGCTGCAGTCCTTTGGCATTCCCTGGTGTCACCAGGGGCCTGGTGAATGGTCACTGTAGAGCATACTATCAGCCTTTGCTTTGCTCCACATGGAAGGCCAGTTTGTTGTTGGAGTAACCTGATGGGCAGCTCTGAATCCGTCATAGCTTTTTCCACGAGTGCTGGCCAACCAGGTGCTGGGCTTTTCAGGACATGATCAGATGAGAAGTCTAGTCCTTAGTGCTGTTCATGATTTATGAAGTATAAACAAAGTATGAAAGCACAGCAAAACTGTTAATAAAATACTCATTTAAAAAAATCTCTCTGAGCACTGAGCTAAATCAATTACATATTTTGCCAAGAGCATTGTCACTCTGCTGTAATATTTTCTTCACTTGTATTAGCTCCTCTGTCCTCATTATCACCTGCATAAAGCTTTGTTTTAAATGTAGTATGAGCTTCTGTTCTGTTTCTGTTGAAATAAGGAAAAACAATGCGGCAAAGCTAAATCAAACAGAATAATTTAGATGTCAGTTCTTTCCTGTTGGCCTGAGCACAGCTCTGTACATTTCAGCAGTGGTGGGATTCTTTTTAATTTTTCTTTAGCAGGCTATAACACAAATTTCATCTCTTCAGAAGATAATCCACAGAGAAAGTTAGGTTTTATTCTTGCAGTGTTAATGTAATGTGACATAGAAGATTTATTTTTCTTATTAGTTACTCTCCATTGTCTCATAAACATCTTGCTTGGAGTTTGCTGTACGAGTTTGTTAGAGCATCGCAGCAGGAATGACATATGACAGATGTGCCTGATACCCTTCCTTCATGCCTGAACCCTTTGGAAACACCTTCTTTCTCATGTATTTCCTCTCACTGGAGATAATATTCCAGATTCTAGTATAATGCCGCATGCTATTAATCCAGTGTCATCTGTGTGAGAATGTGTATGAAAGGGATTGATGGGAAGAGGGAAGAGACGAGGAGGCACATCATTTATTACCATTTCTGAAAGCTATTTATCTTACATTTGTATAAGGAGTTTATATATATTTTTTTACTTTTTTACTCTAGTTACAGGGATGCAGAGAAGAACTTTCACAATATATCAAACAGATGCACCTACACAGACTGCTCTGGCAATGAAGAAACTGAAGATGTCTCAGGAATTCTCCAGTGTACAGCGAATGTACTCGGTATGTATTTTTTTTAAGGGAATTTGTTTACTTCATTTGAAAAGTTTATTGACCATCTTATCACCAACAAAGAACCAAGGCACTGTTGTTCCAACAAAGGAAATTCAGGAAGTAAGCAGCTACATAAGTAGCTGATATATCATGTCCTTTTCTACACATATTTTGTGCCTTTAAGGCAATCCAGACTGATTTTTCAGTGGAGGTGCATTGTGTTATAGAGGGTTGATGTCAGGGAAAGTTGAATGTGGAACTTCCAAAGGCTTTTAGTCAAAGGAAATTTGCATCTATGCAGGTGTGAGTCTTGGAATCGTCTCAATTAGTGTTGTAGGATTTTTGCAGCACAACAGATGCTCTCAGAATCTACGGGTACGTCGAATAGAAGGCTGGAAAAACACAGTGCAGGATGTACCATCTACCACCAATATTGCCCACAAAACCGTATTCCTCCCTGACAGTAGAAAAAAAAGTATAAGAAGTGCAGAGCCTGATGCTGAGAACATAATTTTTGATTTGGGGTTGTTTTAACTATTTCAATTCTATGAAAATGACTGTCTTCCTTGCTTAAAGTAAACTTTACAGATCAAGCTTTAACCCTTAGGCTGTACTTCTTCTAACATTTAAAATCTCTTTGCTTTTCCTTTGGAGCCTTCAGTAAGCTGCTGAAATTAGAGTAGAAGGTGCAAAAGATGTAATTTTGGTTCATTGGAAGTTCCCTTTGACCTGGTAATATACAGGATAAACTTGCAGACTTTTTATGGCATTATGCAGCTAGAATCTTTCTTCAACAGGATACACAGGACTGAAGTCTGACCTTAAATGGTAATTCACAGAATCATAGAAACAGGGAATGGTTTGGCTTAGAAGGGACCTTTAAGATCATCTAATAAGTTAATTAAAGACGTGATATACTTTCTGTGTCAGGAGAATAATGTGAGGTCATAGTCTACCCATGTTGCAGCGTGGACCACTGTATCCTCCTGACAAAAAATTTCTTCCTGAGGTTATCTGATTTGTGTGTCAGTCTTTTCTATCTCAAACTATTAAACAGATGTGGTGCATTCTGTGAAACAGCTTTTGTGTTCTTGTTGAGAGATGAATGTTTTCTCAGTGATCAAAGTGTTTCTTCCTTTGTCAAGTGCCTTATTCTGCAAGATGCTGAGCACCTTCAGGGAGGTTCTGAGTGCTGTTCAGAGCTGTGGGAAGAGGCTGTGCTTGGCATCTTCCATATTTGGGCCACTAAGAGAACACACTAAATTGTAAATATGTCCAGAATTAATTACAGCATATTTTTGTTTGCATCTTTAAATGATTGATTACTAACTCTCAGAATGAAATGCTGTGAATTGTAAGGTAGGACAAAAACAAAGTAATGATTTTGTGTAATAACATGTACATATTAATACTGTTAATAACCCCCTGACAAATTAGATTTTCAGTACTCAGTTCACCATGAAACAATATATGTGTTCTAAAAATAGTTACAAATACGTTTTGGCTTCAGAGTGTTTTTAAATCAATATGTTAGTCCTGATCTCTTAGCATGGCTGAGTGGTGATGTGTAGCTGGTTTTTCGGTGGTATCCTCACAGTCTGTGTGTTGGGGGCAGATCAGCTCACTGAGATCACAATGTATAAGCAGCATCTGGATGTTACTGTCTTTGGGAGTTAGTAAAATGGGTTTTGTTAGAAATAAATTTGCTGGGATTGACTCTTGGAAAACCACTTCTGTTAAAGATAAAATCTGAGTTCATAGCAAAAAAAAAGAAAAAAAAATCCATGTGAGCAAAGCACTAACAATGAGCAATAAAACCAGTTCTTCATTGTAATTGTTAGTTCCATTGGAGGCTGCATAATTAATTCTCACATACAGTTATTCCTCTGGTTGAAGAAGGGTTAGTGAGAGAATTTTCTATGTAAGAAGTACATTACTACTGAGATGGGTATCTGGAGCAATTAACATTGCTGAGACAGGAGATGAGAATGAATCTAACTGTGGTGGAGGCTAGAGAAACTGTTGAACCAAATCTAGCACTCGAGTTATTTATAAGAGTGGTAGCAAGAATTCACTGTCTAGGGCTGCAGGGAAGTGTATTCTTACAGATGCTTGGCAGCAACCTCATGATCTCTTACATTAGATAATGCCAACACAAATCACCTCTCCTGACCCTGTAACTGCCTCTAACATAGTCATTTGGCATTCCTTATTCATCAGAAGACAGCGAATGCTGAGATCATTAGTAAGTCTAGAAGACTGTGAGCAGATGCTTTGCACCATGGTCCTGGTGCTCACACTGCTCACAGCACAGTGCTGGCTGCATGCTGCACTCCCAGCTCAATGCATGTGATTTATCATGTATGAACACTGGAATTTTCCTCTTGTCAAGTCATGACAAAAGTATGATACCATCTTTCTGCAATGGAAGGGCCCGGTTCTTCTCATCATCTTGGTAAGTTATTCCTGCTACAAGTCTAGACATCAATAGAGGTATTCCTGCTTTAATCTGCAGTAATTAAGGGAGCCACGTCCATCATGCTCAAATGCTATGAACCGTGTTTGATACCAGATCAATGGTACAGCTTTCCCTTGTGGTGACAGCTTCTTTGACTGGAATATTTAATTTAACTTAGTGTTCTTTTCATAATAGTGCTGACAGCTTATGATGGGCTCTGCTTTCTTTTATTGGTGCATGCATACTTTTTACAGTGTCCTTCATAAGCATATAATCCAAAGGAAAATTAAGTAACAGTAGGTTGGAAACTGGGCAAAAATAAAAATCCTAGCCTCAAAGGGAGCATTTATAAAATTTATAGATTGAAATAAAATGTTTCAACAAATAAACTCTGGTATGTTTTATTCTGTTTACCTGGATAATGCCTTTAGCTGACTAGTTAGACTGTTCACAGCAGATTTGGGCTGAACTTATTTCAGAAATAATAACAAGATTTGTATGATCAAGCATATTATATAGATTTCTATTGCATTTCCTTCCATCTTTTATTCAATTATTTAATTTGTGCAACACAATTGTTTTTAATCTCTCCTAAAAATTTGGCTTCTAAAACCTTAAAGCACAAACCTAATTTTTCTTAAAGAATGCACCACTAACATCAATGGCAGCTAAGTTAGCTCCACATGTGGACTTGCATTTGTCGTACAAAGTTTTCCTGTTAGATATTTTAAGCATACAGATTAGTAATAAGGCTCACCTTCTTGATCTTGCTTCTGTTAGTGGTGATATGGTATGTGGAATCCCACCCTATAGCCCTGTCCCATCAGGAAGATAAATCGCATACCTAGATTCAACCTCCCTGAGGTGCTGAGGAGGAGGTGGAATTCATTGTTGGTGTGGGAATTCAGAGAGCTCTTTCTCTTGGTGAAATTTGCTTGTCACCACCAAAGAAGATATGAGCTCTAGGCTGTTTTATACTGAGCAAATCATGTCATTTCTAGATATAACCAGCAGGGTTCTTCCTTCATTTAGCGCAAAGGACATAATTCTGTAAAAGTCTTTTGTTCTTTGTACATTTGTCAAAATGGAAGGTCTGTGTTTCTTTTCTGAAACTAAGAAAATCTCAACATATTTTCTAGTTAAAGAGGAATAAATTTGAGATCTTTCTGGTAACTATTTAACAATAGTGGCACATTGTTGCTGAGAACTACTGCATTTGAGAAGACAGGAAATACACTGAAAAGAAGATATCAGGACAGATCTCAGCCTATGATGAGATTAGATCAAGTGATGTAAATGGAAAAGATGGACAAAGGCTTGGCACACTGGCTGCTGAGCAGATGCCTGAAAATTGTAAATGCTTATATATTTAAAGCACATAAATTAGTTTCACTTTCCATTTCCTTTGAGCTAACAACTGCAGATAGTCATTAGGATGCAACTAATTTAGGATACACAGCTTGATTTATAATTAAAGTTGTTGGTTTACAAATGGCGTAAAAGGAAATGTTACATGGCCCAGAGGACTGGAGAGACTAATGGATTTTAGTAATACTTGCAACTGCATCCTTGGGGGGTCGAAGCTTACTACACATAAGGCTCCTTTTATTTAGCAGATATGACACTGCACTGGCAACACAAAAGTAATCTAAACAAAACCCACGTAGTTAATGTGATTTCAAAACTGAGATGAATACATCTAAATTAGAAAAGGACAAATGTTGATACCAAATGGCCTTAGATTTTCTGCTGTTCTCAATCCAGAACTGTTTATTGTTGGAAAGCAGATGTACTATCAGTAGATTTTGAGCAGCTTGAAGTTATGATGTACATTACCATCTTGTAGAAGTCTGTTTATAAAGTAGAAGACATTTTGGGCATGATTCATTGACTAACTGTAGGAGTTTGTCATTATTTTAGGTGCTGTGGAGTATCTAGTGTGGCCTATGTTAAACCTTCAGAAATATGTAGGTCTTCCATAAGTCCCTTATCCTGGCAGATTTAACTATCTATTAGTCCTTTTGTAGATGTCTTGGATGCCTAATGAAGTTTCAAGTAGGACTAGATTTTTGTATTTATAACATTAGATTTATATATTTAATCATCTGAATTGAGCCTTTTATACAAGTGAGGAACTATGAGAGATGATTTTGCATTTCTTGGGAAATGTTTTTAGAATTCATTACCATTTTATTCTTTCCAAGGAATGAAGTTCTCCTCTCTATGTGGATTCAAAGCCATAGATTTAATGCAAAAGCAAATTTAAAACTGTTTTTACTGCTGTTTAATCTCTAGAGTTAACACGATGCAAACCGTATCTGCCTTATTCTTAGGAAGCATCAATTTACTGATTGTAGTTCTTTGATAAACTCTGTGCAAATAGAAGCAGTGAGGTTTCCAAGATGGGATGGGAGGAACACAATGATTGCCGTGCTTCAGGCAGCTTGGCTTTGCCCACAGCTGCTACTGAAAGTACTATATATGAAGGAAAAGAAAAAGAACACTGCCTCTTCTTTATAGCTGAGTTAAACTTTCCGTGTCAGTAATTTGGTGCAGAATCTTTTACGTGTATCCTGAGCACAGGTGATCGAGTCCTCACTGAGTGCAGTAATTACAATTTTTTTTAATATAATATTTCTAACCATAATTTGTCGGAGGAAAATTTCCACAACTTTAACAAGGAAAAAAATGCCTCATTAAAAATTCAATAAAACAAGTATTATGGTGAACAAGCATGAGGAATACTTTTAAACAATAACTCTCATTTTTATTTTATGAAATGTAAGTTATGGGGGCCCTGTATGATGCTGTAAGGGAAGTATAGTGCAAATTTCACAGTTGTGTCAGAGTCATACGTAAAGGCATAAGATGATGTTATTGTGTTTGTATAAAGGCAGTAAAATGATAATATGAAAAATACTGCCTGAGTTTCCAGGATGATATAAATTCATTATGATAATCAAGTAAGATCAAAGTCTTTTTACAGTAATTAGAAACTGATACTAGGCTCACTTACAAGCCAAATCATGCATCTAATGTACCTTCAGCATTAGCCTGTACACATAAAATTCTTTCTTTTATTGAGAAATAAATGTTGCTTTTCCTACTATTTTTAAATTATACTTTGGAATCTGGAGCTGCCACCTGGCTTTGTGTTCAAAAGTCTGTTTAGGACGAGATTATATTCATGCCAAAAATCTGCTAATACAAAAACATTCAAGAGGTTTTTTTTTCTTTAACTGAAGGTGACAGAATCATAGAATCACAGAATGGTTGAGGTTGAAATGGAGCTCTGGAGATCATCATCTATCTAGCCCAGCCCTCCTGCTCAAGCTGAGACACTGAGCACATCATTCAGTGTCATGTCCAGAGAGGTTTAAAACATCTCCAGGGAAGGAGACACAACCTCTCTGGCCAGCTTGTTCTGCTCTGTCACCCTTACTGTAAAGAACTTTTTCCTGGTGTTCAGACAGAACTTTCTTTGTTTCAGTTTGTGCCCATCACCTCTCATCCTATCAATGGGCACCACTGAGAAGAGTCTGGCCTCACCCCCATCCTCCTGACATCCTTCTTTTAAATACGCATTGATTAGATCTCCCCTGTGCCTTATCTACTCCGGGCTAAACAGGCCCAATTCCCTAAACCTGTCCTCATGTGAGCGATGCTCCAGTTCTATGATCATTTTAATAGCTCTTTGCTGAACTTGCTTCAGGAGCTCCTTGTCCCTCTTGTACTGTGGTATTTGGAATTGGTTGCAGTACTCCAGGCGTGGCCTAATCAGAGCTGAGTAGTGCGGAAGGACAACCTCCCTTGACCTGCTGGCAATATTCTTCCTAATGGCCTCAGGATACCACTGGACCTCTTGGCCACAAGGGCACTTTTCTGGCTCATGGTCTTTGCTGTCCACCAGGACCCACAGGTCCTTCTCCACAGAGCTGTTTTCCATCAGGTCAGCACCCAGCCTGTACTGGTACATGGCGTTACTCCTCCTAAAGTGCAGGACCCTGTACTTGCCAATGTTCATTTTCCTGAGTTTCTTCTCTGCCCATCTATCCAGCCTAACAAGAGCCTTCTGAATGGCAGCACAGCGCTTTGGTGTATCAGCCACTCCTCCCATCTGCCCACTATCCTCTGCCAACTTTCTGAGGAGGCACTCTACCCCTTCATCCAAGTCACTGGTGAATAAGTTGAACAACATTGCACCCAGTATTTACCTTTGGAGGACACCATCAGCTATGGGCCTCCAGCTAAACTGTGCCACAGATCACAGCTGTTGGAACTCTGCCATTCAGCCAATTCTCAATCTACTTCACTGTCTGCTCATCTAGCATGCACTTCCTGAGCTTGTCTGTAATAATATTATGGCAGACAGCATCAAAATCCCTGCTGAAGTCCAGGGTGGTAACATCCACTGTTCTTCCTACATCTGTCCAGCCAGTTGTCTCCCTGTAGAAGGCAATCAGGTTGGTTATGCTTGATTTCCCTCTGGTCAATCCATGCTGACTATTCCTGATCACCTTGTTGTGTTCCACATGCTTAGAGATGACCTCCAGGATGAGCTGTACCATCACCTTTCCAGGAATGGAGGTGAAGTTGACTGGCTTGTAGTTCCCTGCATCCCTCTTCTTGCTCTTTTTGAAGACTGGGGTGACATTTGCTTTCTTGTAGTCCTCAGGCACCTCTCCCGATTGCCATGCTCTTTCAGAATGGTTGGGAGTGTTTTCTTTTTGTTGTTGATGTATTGGAAGAGGCCCTTCTCGTTGCCCTTGACATCTGTAGCCAGATTTAATTCCAAACAGGCCCTGGCCTTCATCATCACATTTCTGCATGCAGGATGTTTGTTTTAGGAGGTTGTTTGTGTTTATTTAATTTTCTCAGTATTTCATCATATCTATTATTGGAGATAAAATTCCTGACTAAAACAGACCAGCAGTTTGGTCTAGCTTGAGTGTACACGTTTTTCTATTCTGAGTTAATCTAATTTTCTGCTGGTACTATGTGTAACTCAATTCAGAACTAGAATGTTTTTAAAAGTAGTGGCACATCCTGGCGTCAGATCATTGACTTGAATATCATTGGATAATTCATGTTGCTTGGAGTTAATATGTTATGTCCAGACTGAACAGACAGTCCTCTAGAGCAAACGGGACCAATCTAAGACAGTCAACAAAATCTTAGGCCAAATACTAAGATAAAGGTCCTTTCAATGATTGTAAGACGAGACTTACCTATGTAGCAGTAGAATATGGGGTATTGGGTTAATCAGTCCCACATACCCTGATTTTGGTCAGTGGTGCTAGTGCAAATTACTGTTTTAACTGTAACATTATAAAATGCTTGAAAGACAGCGCCTTCACCTATGCAATTGCTATGGAATGTTGCACAGTTGTGTTCCCATGCTATTAGGGCCTCTGCAATCTTACAACCTTGGATACTCCTGCTAAAGACTTGCAAGTGCTCACTTCTACATCCATACCTCTTTTGAAGCTACTCACAGTTCACTCTACAGAAAAATAAGATTTAGATGTATGTATGTTTGTGTATACACATGAATATGATAACTTCTTAAATTCTTGTTATTAATATCCAATGCTGACATTGAATATGGCTTAGAATTTAATTATTTTGTGGTTATAGTGAGAATTTTATGGGAAATGTTACATTACTTTTTTATGCTGATGTAGTAATAATGAGTCAGTAATTGGCATGTTATTCTCTGAATCGGGATATTAGCAGGCATTATGTACCAGAGGTACTTTTTTTTGGCTTTGCTGATGATCTGACCATCTGTGGGCACAAAAGATCCTGGGAATATTACTGTAATAACCTAGTTTAGTGACCAAAGTTCATTATGAGTAATGGCCTTCAGATGAACTTTCCCAAACCATTATTATTGCTTTGTCATGTTGCTTGGTTATATATATAATTTTATGAATTTTAATCTGCTATGTATCATGTTGAAGGTCCAAACAAAACTTTCATTGCAGACGGTTTGCAAAGGTATGGAATACTCTAATCCCCTGTAAATATTGATCATTGTATCTTTGCCTGTGTACGTGGGCCCTGCCTTGAGATGACCGAAGGTTATTGTCAGCAAATGATAGATGAGTGACTTCTGTCCTGTTATACCTCTTTGGCATGAAAGTCTCTCATCACACTAATCTTCCAAATTGTAAAGCCTACAAGTAATCTAAACAAACAGTAAGAAGTTTGGTGATCCACTGGGATCTTATCAGTGTTATAAAGTATGCTGAATACTTATTAAAATAAAAGGCCTATGGTGCCCTGAGGAATGAGATAGTTGCTCTTCATTTCTGTTAGAACTCAGGATCAATTTTAAGGTGTTTGACTGGTTCACTAAAATTTAATAAATTCAATACACTGGAGGAATTTTGTAACTGTGCTACATGATATAGAGTCAGTGTCAGATGAGACTTAACAGAGCATATCTTACCTAAAATGAGACAGAAGAAAATGTTTAATAACCATCTCAAAAATATATATTTTTTCTAGTTTAAAAAGTAAATAGAAAATGGGTAGCTTTTGATAAACATTTATATCCAGAGACATCTATTACAGATATTTTCTTTCCCTTGTGCAATACCAGCCTTATCACTTCTGTAAATCAAAACCTTTTGTATTGCCCTGATGGAGACTCCAAGTGACATTTAGAGATATAACAGACCTGTCTCAACTAATAGCAGTTTAGAAAGTTCTAAGGGGCATGGATGTTTCAGAAGATAGATGAATATAGAAGCCCAAAATAGTGAGGCTTCATTCTCCTTTTCAGGCAACAAAAAAGAAACAATTCTTTCTTTCTATTTTCTTGCAGTGCCCAGTATCTATAATGAGAAAGGTATTTTGTCTGTAGAAAAAAACAACAACAACAAAAAAACAGCTACTAAAGTTTATGGCTTCGCACTGCTTATTGAAAGCCAATGGTCTCACTTTGCACTTTTAATTGAAAGCCAAAACCTGCATCCCAGTAACTCATTATTCAAGCTGGTAAGAGCTAGGTCCTTTGAGAAACAGCAAACAAGAGGGGCTATAAAGCAGAAACCTCTCCCGTGTCTGCATCAGCAATGTCTGGTATACACCCTTGGCTGAGTGTATTTGCACAATAGACTACATGTGACATACAGTTAGGGAAAGTTAAAAATTAGGGAAATTATAGTATGTTCTGGCTTCCAGCAGAGGAGACAAGGCAAGTGTAAACCTCACACTTAGCTGGCTAGGATGAGGAGCTGAAAGCATGAGGGATTGAAATGACAGGCAAAAATGACTACTAGAATGAAGCAGTGTGTTTCAGGCATCCAAGGGTACCCTTCAGGCATTCCTAGCTACCACAGAAAACAGTGGTTCCATGGGTAGATAAACAGTGAAAAAAACACTCTTAATGGCTTGGAAAAATACTGAGAAAACAGACAACAAAGGTCCCTTTGCTGACACAAAAATTGTGACACAGTTACGATACATGTATTTGACATGAGTGTCTTGTTGTCCTATAGGTCTGAAATTTGAGGAAATGCAAGAAAAATTTGGGGAGGAATTCTTCAATATCTGCTTTGATGAGAATGAAAGAGTTCTTCGAGCTGTAGGTGGGACCCTTCAAGACTTCTTCAATGGCTTTGATGCTTTGCTGGAGCACATTAGAACTTCATTTGGAAGACAGGCCACCCTGGAATCCCCATCTTTCCTATGCAAAGAGCTCCCTGAAGGCAATCTCATGCTTCATTACTTTCACCCACATCAGATTGTGGGGTTTGCAATGGTGGGAATGATAAAGGCAGCAGCAAAGAAAATTTACCGCTCGGATGTGGAAGTAGAACAGGTCACTAATGATAAGCTGTGTTCAGAGGGGACGAACCCAGGTAACTGCAGCTGTCTGACTTTCCTTATCAAAGAACATGAAAATGCAAATATCACAAAAGCACTTCCATCGGGAACTTCCCAGTCTCCCTTAGATCTGAGGATTAGTATCAGCACCTTCTGCAGAGCATTCCCCTTTCACCTGATGTTTGATCAAAACATGTTTGTTCTTCAGCTGGGAGAAGGTCTAAGGAAGCAGCTCAGATGTGACACCCACAAAACTCTAAAATTCCAAGACTGCTTTGACATAGTTTCTCCTAAGATCAGTGCCACATTTGAACGAGTCCTCCTGAGGTTATCTACTCCCTTTGTTATTCGGACCAAACTTGAGGATTCTGACTCTGAAAATAAAGACAAGGTAAGAGCATTAATTTGGAAGGGCTTGTGTGTATATGTGTGTGATGAGAGGGGAGTTTTTGTTCAGAAAGAAACATCTGAAGTCCTATGTATTGTGGAAAGCTCAATTATGCCTTCCAAACAGGGTTAAGTGGTATACCTCAGCCAAGTGAGTATTTTACTAAGTTATTTACAAACTTTGCCTGTGATGTTGTAGCAAATTGTGACATTGCCATTGATAAAATTCTCTTCAATGAAGCTGCTTAGTTCAGTTTGAATCAGAAGAGTGAGGATTTTTAGAAAATGCCTGTATCTAATCCTTAATTTCACTCCAGCTACATTATGATAACAATAATAGTTATTAAATAGTTAATAAACTGGGGAATAGCTTTCAATATATTTTCTGAAAGACTCTTGCTGCAGGGCTCACTTAGCTACTTTTATATCCTGCTTCCCAATTTGGAAACACTGCTTTTGTCTGTGTTTCTTCTCATCTCTCACCCTGCTTTCAAAGAACCAGAGCTGTAAATGGTACCTGTATCACTTAACACTAGTTTTAATGTTTCCCAGTCATTTAAAATAGTACTTGTCCTCCTACTCTGCCTCTTCCTTCAGTGTTTCAGAAGAGAGTTACCTCAACTAGTGTGCCCTATATTGAGTTCAGCGCATCCCATGTGAAATTGTCTTCTAAAACAGACCTCCACAAAGACTTGGATGAGAGTGCCTTATTGCATATCCTTGAATTAATGGAAAACTTTTTGCTGCGAAGTGAGATTCCAGCTTTATGCGCTAACATACTTAATACTTTGCACTTATATTGAAAGTGTGTGCTTGGGTTCTTTGGAGATACTGCTGTCTTAAGTGAAATAATTATTGATTTTCAGAATTTTTAAGAGTTAGTAACCAAAAACAGTCAATCCTAATCACACTGGATACTTACCTCCAAATTTCTGCTTAAAGGTGGCACATATACAATTCAGATGATCTGGATATGGCTTGAGAAATTCCACCTCTGCTTTGCTGCTTACACTGGGCCAGTGTCAGAACAGCTCCTGTGAATTCCGTATGTGATAGCAACATACGGAATTCAGGGCTCTTTTCAAAATATAGCCAATTCTGACAGCAGTAATGTTTCCACCTTCTCTTTCACACTGCTCTTTGGCACCAATAAAAATACTTCAGCTTCATTTTCCCCTTGAAACAACATATTGCCCCAAGAGAAGCAAACTGGTGCTTCTCATTTTGTATGAATTGATGTATTCAACCTACTTAAAACCAAGAGGGATTTTGTTTTTCAGAATATATCCTCAAAGTCACCCGAGCCTGTAATTATGAAAAGAAAATGCTGCATGAAGAGTTAGAGGTTTTAGCTCTGAGTTTCCTTGTGGCATGGTTGTTTATCTTTTGAAAGAAGTTTGTGCCATATTCTTTCCTCCCCTGAGCCTTTCATCCCTTTCAGGTGTCTTCTGCCCTGGGAGAGAGTCCCAGCTTCTTAACAACCTTCTGCTCTTCTTGAATCTGCTGTAAATGACTCTGAAGAGGGGTGTGTTGACTCATAGTTTTCCTAATTGTACATTAACAATCAAACAAACCCACTTTCTTATCTAGACAGGTATTGTATACTTGTGGCTTACTCACAGGAGGCGTCAGGGAGTGGATCTTGCTGGAGGCAGGTTTAGCAGCCAGCTTAGGAAGAAACTCTTCTTTCAAAAACTTGTTCTGTACCATCAAGCTGAGTCACTACAAGTGAGTTATGAATTCAATCAGTGTAGTGCCCAGCTGCCACTCAGGAGAGTGACCCCCTCTGCCTTAAAGCTGTGTAGAGTCAGACCCTGAACACCAAGTGTCAGCATACTATCACAGTGGGAATTTTCATTTCTTGAGAGGCAATAAAAAGGAAAGATAAGTAAAGGAAATCTTTTGTCTGCCAGTAGTTAGGGGTAAATTGTTTATTGAACAGTAAGTTGTAAATGAGAGATAAAATGTTGGTGGCCCAGTGCAGGAGACCTGGTGTAAACCCAGTGCTGCAGGTATGGGAACAACACTGTAAAGGTAATTTCTTCTGATTCACTGATTTTGGAAGTACTTTCCAAAAGTTTCTGTGAATAATTATGGAATTAAACAAAGCTCAGCATGTGATTTTGCTAGATACTCCATTTTTTTTCCCTTCTTTTTTTCAAAATGAAAGGTTGCACAGACTCAGAGAGGTCGTAATTGCCTTGCTTTCATAGATTTTGAGAGAAGTGACGTGGCAATACTGTTATCTCATGCTCAAGTCCTTGATTTTCTACTGGATAGAAAAAGTAGACAGAGCTTTGGAACCTTCATGCCATGCTGTACTCCCAAGGCTCAGGTCACTCATGTATCTCATTTTGGAACTCTTCAATAGTTGTTTGGAAGTTGAGTGTTGGACCAGTAGGTCAGTGTTGTGAATAGGATCCCAGAAGCAGTCAGCAGTAACTAGTTTATGCATTTCCCTATTTTTCTGTCACATATGTTAATTTAGTTTTTATTGGAGTTGCATCCCACTTAAAGCGATTTCTTTTTTTTTTTTTAAGGACTCTGATCTCATTAATTTTCAGACTTGGTTACTTTAAATGGCACTTGAAGGGATGCAACTCAGATGACTGCTGCAGTTTTTAGGCTGCTTAGATATCTCAATGGTTTTTCAGTAAGAACAAAAAAAAAAAGTTTCAAAAGGCTTTGTGGTAAACAGATGACCTTTCAGCCTCTCTTCAAAGTATTTTTAACTTTATTTCAGTGCATAAAATAGGTTTTGTTTTTTTTTTTCAGGCTTGCAGTGAGAAAGAACAACAAAGTAATTTTAATTTATTACTTATTCAACAAAGCAAAGTTGCATGTGGGTAAAGGTAATCCCAGATACACATACAGACTGGGAGAAGAAATCATTGCGTACAGCTCTGCTGAGAAGGACTTAGGGGTTCTGGTTGACGAAAAACTTAGCATGAGCCAGCAGTGTGCACTTGCAGCCTGGAAGGCCAATGGTATCCTGTGTTCCACCAGAAGAGGGGTGGCCAAGCAGGGCGAGGGAGGTGATTGCCCCCCTCTACTCTGCCGTCATGAGGCCCCAGCTGGAGTACTGCGTCCAGGTCTGGGGCCCGCAACACAGGAACGATGTGGAGCTGTTGGACAGGGTCCAGAGGAGGGCAACAAAAACGATCCAAGGGCTGGAGCACTTCTCCTGTGAAGATAGACTGAAGGAACTGGGCTTGTTCAGCCTGGAAAAGAGAAGGCTGCAAGATCTCATTGTGGCCTTCCCGTATTTAAAGGGAGTTTATAAATAGGAGGGAAATCAACTTTTTACACAGGTAGATAGTGATAGGACAAGGGGGAATGGTTTTAAACTAAAGGAGGGGAGATTTAAATGTTACAGGAAAGTTTTTTACTGAGCGGTGAGGTGCAGGAACAGGTTGCCCAGAGAGGTTGTCGATGCCCTGGAGGTGTTCAAGGCCAGGCTGGATGGGGCCCTGAGCAATCTGATCTAGTACTTGATCTAGCAGCTGGCAGCCCTACCTGTGGCAGGAGGGTTGGAACGTAATGATCCCTGAGGTACCTTCCAACCCAAGCCATTGTATATGATTCTATGATTCCATCTCTGTTTTCTGATGAAAGTAACTCACAAATCATGATCTTTCCTTAACTCAGCACCCAGAGACAATTTAAAAAACATCTGTCCTGACTTTACAATTGTTATGTGCTTGTCCTATTTATGCAAAGACTCATTTGTGTGTTTTGGTTTACTGTGATTTCACAGAATTGCAGAATGGTTATGTTGGGAGGGAGCTCTGGAGGTCATCTGGTCCAACCCCCAAAATTTGATATCTTGTATTTATTACAGCATTCTAAATCTGTGAATTACAGCCTCTTATTTTGGATACTCATTTACTGTAAGAACAATTGTGGCTGTCTAGGATCCATACAGCTCTTTAGATGTATAAAAGCTGAATGTGATTGGCCTCTTGGGTTTTTAAGTTTCTCATTCAACCAAATCCTTGGTATTTTTGTTGTTGATAGTATGGCACTACCCAGATGCCAAAGGAAGAGCCCTGCTGCTCTACTTCATATACTAACGTTCTGTTGTTTTCTACATTTCACGCTCATTTTTAGTCAGTTGTTTTTTTTTTTTTTTTTTTTTTTTTTTTAACTGGAGAGCTTCACTTGCATGCAGTCGCATTTTCCATATTATGGATATTACCCCTAAACAACAAGATCACAAATGTTGTGCTTTCTATGGATACTCATTTTACATCGCTCTATCTGGGAACAATTACTTACTGCAACAATCAGAAACATTTATTGTGAAAATTACCTAGATGGTGTCAATTGCTTGTAGCTTTACATGTGGTTACTCTGTAAGAGTTTAATGAAAGTTACGGAGTCACAAATGGAGTAAGATATTATTTAAGTTAGGAAGGTAGGGCCTTAACATATCTGCTGGACTGCTCCAAAGCTCCTATCAAGTCCATTCACTGAGGTTTCCTTTCCATGGAGATGCCACATGTGAGGGTTTTGTTGGCTGCATGCTTTGTGGCCAGGGCATTAGCTGCCTGCCTAGTCCTTGGCAGGCAGCTCCCCTCACCCAAGCAACTGGCTGGGATGCATTGCTGTGCCCTCCCTAGCAGCACATCCAGGTGCTCGCACAAAGCAAATGCCATGTTTGCAAACAAGTCTCTCCCTGACTCACCCATACAGAGAATGTGCTGACATGACCGTTTCAGCGTTTTACTTCTGAGCATTACTTAGATTTTTGTTGTAGAAACATTGCTCTCTGCCATCTGAGGTTCTGCAGGACTTGTCTTTCTGAAACTGTGACTTGACATGCTTGCTAGAAACATGCTGAATTAGGTATTACTCCTTTCTTAGCTTAAAGAAAAAAGAAGGTTGAAAGTGAACCATGAAAGAAATTTGGGTCTCTGCCAGACATTCTGCAGCTGTGTTTTCCCTGTACTACTGATCTCCTGTTCTCTTTCAGACTAACAGCTCTTTTCCATCTTTCATACATGGATATTCACTGGCCTTTGACTTGCTGCTAGGCCTCTTTACACTTTAATTCAAAGGCCTTTTTTAAGAATAAAACTTGCACCTAAAACTGCACTAACTAAAGTGGTCATAATTTTTCTGGCAGGATGTTTTCCCTTTGAATATGCCATTTACTAAAATCACAACTTCTCCAGGAATTCAGAAAAATGTTCTGGAAAATAATTGCATTGTTATGTGTTTAAGTATTTTGTTATTTTAGACTTAAATATTTTTTTACTAGGAAAGGCTTTTTTCGTTATAAATTATAATACAGTATTAAAAAAAATATGAAACATTGTTTTTGACAAATACAGTCCTCTTAAAATTTTATACTGCAAGAAGTTCCAGATGCCACATATTATTCAGATTATCCAGAAACACCAACTCTGTAATGATAGAACATCCAGCAAAATGGAAGTGCCAGCTTTTTATAGCTCAGTACTACTGACTGTGCAGGCTGTCTGAGCCAGCACCTCGGCTGTTGTCAGTGGAAAGGATTGTGGTAGATGAGCTAGACAGCACCAGCAGGAATTTGTCCCAGTGCACTGATTTAAATTAATTCATAAATAGATAAAAATAAACTAGTCCAGAGCCAATATTAAAAAAACTGCATATATATTCCCAGGAAGTTAGATTCTATAATGTATAGATGGACATGTAGTAAACGGCCAAAACTTTAAAAATGCTGATTTACAAACAACAGTTCATTTTAAAATGTAAGCTGGTTCCGTGGAAGTTGGTTAGGATTTCCTCCATTCATTCCCACTGATCTGTTTAACTATGAAGTAATAATTCTAGTTTTTCCATGGTATGAGGAACTGCCATCCCTAGGTTAAATATTTCCTTTCAGATACTCACCTCTGTGTTTGCTAGTTGTGCTCAAATCTAAAGTGCATCCGTTCCAGGCAACCTGATTCTCACAGTGACTGACAGATGATGGTTAATAAAAAACATAAGCTTGCAGTGTTCTTTTCTTCAATACACCCTCCCAGTTTTAACACTCCAAGGATGAAAGTGCATCCTACTGCAGCAGTGCCCAGAGGGTGGTGCCTTGTAGACCCCACTGGACTACTCCATAATCTTCTTCAGCCCCTTCTGGGCCAGGAAGAATTTATAGCGTCAGCTCCTGTGGATTCCTGTGCCAATAAGGCTTACTGTTTACTAGAAACTGTGTGAAATTGAGACCTCTCTGGTGTCACGAGACACTTTCAGCCAGGTCAGCGGGGATCCTGTGTGCAGGAAGTCTACTTACTCATTGCTTCCCCATTGCACTTTGCCATGGTGTTTGCTGACCGTTAGAAAAATCTGTAAAAAAATACCTTTTTTTTTTTTTTTTTTTTTTTTAAATCCGGGAAGAACACTGTCCTTTGTTTTATATTGAGTCTATTCTTTATCTGCCACTTTTTATTTATATTCTGAACCAAGTGAATGAAATGAGTGGTCCTGACATTGGCAGACTAATCTTAAACCCACCATGCACAATCTTGAAATGTTTTGCTATTGCTCTGTAACTGTGTTTTTCCTCCTCTCCTAATAAAATTCAAATGAAGTGGCCTGAAAGTCATTCTAGCATGAGGGACATCTGTCACTTATGATCTAGAAATTCTAATTTTTCCCAGAGCTGATCTATTCACAGTCAGTCAGCCTTTGACACTAAGCTACCATTTCTTCGCAGGCTCCTAGAGCTCTCAGAATCAAATTGTGTCTTCACTTTCTTCTGATGCTAATATCCCTACCCGTTTGCTTGTCAAAATGTGTTCAGACTTTGATGGATTTCAAGATGAATTGGATTGGCTGCCTTGACAGCTACTAGGGACCGTGATGGGTTATGAGAAACAATAGATGACATGACTTTCTTAACTCACTAACAGCTGTGTGTTGGAGAACTTATAATAACACTGTGAAAGTGGCCCAGAGTTTTTAATATTTCTTTTTGAAGATAGCCAATGAAAATGTCATTTTTAAAATGTTTTCAGTAGCAGGACTTGAATAAGTGTCACAGTTTAGAGAAAAAATTCTCACTTCTCCTTTCCATTAGCTGAAAACCAAAGAAACTGTTTGGAAATTATTTTGTGGAGTCAAGTGGCTATTAAACAAATTTGACTCCATGGTGAACTCTGCCCTCTTATGATTTGTATTTTTTTTCTGTGATAAGGAAGCCACTTCCACATGAAAGTGTCCATCTTTCTATAATTCATAGAAAGTATTTGAATGGGTTTCTAAATTACAGTGTCATAACTGAAATGAGAGAAGCAATTCATTAAGTTTTACATTATACAATAAGAACACTCAGAACTTGGTTTGATTTTCAGGAATCTCTCTTCTAGTAATAAAATTAATTACTGGTTATTTACTGTGTATTTTTTATCTTTTCCCTCATTTTCTCATGTGAATTCTCAAGTGACTGTGCTTTCCACGGCATCACAGTCCTCTAATCTGAGTAGGTGTGATATCAAAAAAGCCATTTTCCTTGGCATGGTTGAATTAAAGTATAAAGATTAGATCACTCTTTACCTTCCTTCATCTCTAACAGTTCTTACTGGGCAATATTTGTAGTCAAGCTAAGTCGTTTTCTATGTCTCTTCACAGAGGCTGAACTGCCCTTAAAAATAAGAGGCAAAGCCTGAGTATCACTCTCTGTGCTGATGGGTTTTGTGTGGGAGGTCCCATGAGAGCATGATAGGAAATCAGAGGCTGTGTGAACTCCTGAGTGTGTCTCTGAGCATAAACACTCAGCTCATTGCTGTGGTGCAGTGAATGTGAGCCTGGCACTCTGTTTCAGCGGTTTTCAGTCACAAGGTCACTTCAATGCAGCACATGCCAAATCCCCCCACTGACCTGGAATCCTACTGAATTGTGCCAGATTTTGCACCTGGGATGGGGCAGCCCTGGGTTGATGTACAGACTAGGGGATGAGAGGCTGGAGAGCAGCCCCGTGGAAAGCGATCTGTGGGTTCATCAGCAAGTGGAATGTGAGTCAGCAGTGTGCCCTGGGGTGCTGCCACTGGGTGGGGGGAGGGGTTGTGTCCTCTGCTCTGTGCTGTGCGGCCTCACATCCAGCACTGGGTGCAGGTTTGGGCCCACAGTATAAGAAGAGCATAAAGCTATTAGGGAGAGTCCAAAGGAGGCAACAAAGATGGGGAGTGGCTTGGAGGGTAAAGGAGCAGCTGAGGTGCCTGGGTGTGCTCAGCCCAGAGCAGAGCAGACTGAGGGGAGGCCTCATGGCAGCTGCAGCGCCTCACAGGGAGCGGAGGGGCAGCGCTGAGCCCTGCTCTCTGTGACAGCGACAGGACCCGAGGGAACGGCATGGAGCTGTGTCAGGGGAGGGACGGTTGGGGGTGAGGGAAAGGGTCTGCACCAGAGGGCAGTGGGCATGGCCCTGAGTGCCGGAGTTGAGGGAGCATTTGGACAACATCCTCAGTCATAGGGTTTGAATTTTAGGTGGTCGTGTTTGAATATGGGAGTTGGACTCAGTGATTGATCACTTAGGGGCCTCTTCAACTTGGGATATCCTATGGTTGTATGATTCTATGACCCTGCTCCTACAGCATGCTCTACCCATAGAGTGGCCCTGTGTGACCAAAGAGTCCAGGAAGTAGAAAGGCACTTTCCCACTTTTGCTATCCACATTATGTTTTGTCTTGAAATCTCAGATAAGGACAGTGGTCTCCTATTTGATCTTGAGTGTAGCTTGGTAGTTTTGGACTTGTGTTGGACTTTCAGCTTTGGGTCATCAAATCCTATCTTATGTGTATCTAGTCTTCTCGGTTTGTATGGTATAATGCATAATGTCTCTAAGTATAGCAGTTTCTTTATGTTCACCGTACATGCATCTTGTCCTGGATTGATCATGCTTTATTTCCACCGAGGCAAAGGTATGAATTGTTGAAACTCTCCACAAAATGTTTGTTTTGCCAGCCATGGACCTAAGCAGAATAGACAGCTGACAGCAAATTGTTTTTCAATTGATTTGTTCTTTTTTTTTTAATTCCTTTTTCATTCTAGGAACTTAACTGAGTCAAACATAATCAATTTTGGGGTTAGAGACTCAGAAAAAGAGTGCTACCATGATGCAACACCTAGCTTATTTTGCATGTTGCTCCACTAAGAATAATTAGTGGTTGTATAAAAGATTAAGATAATAGTGATTTGCAAAAGTCGGGATTTACAAATATGACTTGCAAAAGCCAGGTGCTGATTTCCTAATACGTTGGTGCATTGTTTCTGTAATCTTTGAGCAATAATGACAACCTTAGTGGATGCAGAGTGGAAATGGTGACGTGAATGAGTTTGACTGAGTCACGTGGTGCTGCCTTTTAGAATTAGTATGTGTGATATTTAACCTGCTCTATTCTCCTCAGTCTTCCAAGGGCAATGACTGACAGTCTCAATAACAGCAGACCACCTATCGCCAGGCAAGTAGTCCCTTCCTGCAGTTCTAATGAGCATTTTAGCACACCTTTTGCTGCAAAGAAGGGGCCTGTTGAGGAAGCCAGGAGTATTCTCTCAGGAAGAGTGAGCCTTTCCCTTGCAGTTCTTTTCACTGCAGAGAATGATGTCAATATCCAGTCATGTAGCCCAGCCAGGCAGACCAGTGCTTGGATGTCTGTGGATGTGCTGCTCTGGGTGTGTACCTTCAGCACATATGGGTTTATAGAATGTGCTAAGACAGAAGTTATGTCAGTACCCAATATATTAGATGTCGGAGTTACGTAAACCACAAAATACTGCTTAGATGGAACACAGATATGTGCCAAGGTTCTTCTGCCTATGCTAAGTTGCAAAAGGGGGAAAAAAATAAAAATACAAAGTTCTGTAATGTGCTGCCTTGAGTTTTACTCATTTTTTTGTAGTTTGTCTAATTCATGTTTTTTTTTTAATCCGCTTCTTATAGCTGTACATATTCATGTTCTCTTCAGCTAAAAATGTCTGTGATACAGTTTCTTTAAAAAAACTATAAAAAAAGTCAGTAACATTTTGGTTAAAGAAAGTGAAA
Organism: Pavo muticus; assembly: GCA_016647715.1. Lineage (NCBI taxonomy): Eukaryota > Metazoa > Chordata > Aves > Galliformes > Phasianidae > Pavo > Pavo muticus. The sequence goes on along the minus strand of JACDJE010000056.1, from coordinate 89,053 downwards.
TCAATTAATCCATAAAATAGTATTTATGTTATTTGTTTCTACCTTTGGCTTTTGTCAGTAAGGATTTAGAATGAGTATCTGAAAAGACAGTTAAATGTCCTTTATCCACAGACTCAGAACACACGTGTGAGATATCCCTAATACAGATTTTCCTCCTATATTATTTCAAAACTGAATGAAGTCATTCCTCTTTGTGATTGCATACACATAATAAATGTTTGTTACTTTGCCACCGCGGATGGAAGTTGACATTTTGCAATTCAATCTTAGGTGAAGTAGCATTCAGATATTATATTGAACACTTTGACGAGTACAGTGTCTAATTCCCTTGTGAGTGTAATTTATTTTATGATATTTGTAATGCTCTTTCTTTGCTTCAAAGAAGTGGAATTGATTTGCTTGCACACTGTACAGCACCTTATTCGTAATGATACTTAACTGTGAGATCACTGGCAGAGCAGGGTCTGTGCGGCTCTTACGGGAATATAAACATTTTATTTTCATTTTTGCATTGCCTTTCTCTTTCTTTGAAAATACATAGATTGAATCCTTTTTGCCTTACTCATGTGTATAAAGTTATTGTACCTAAAGCGAGCTCTCATGAGCATGTGATTTGATCTGCATAAATAAGGATTTTAGCAAGGAATTGCTATGTCCTTCCCACAGCATTTTCCGTTGAATGTGCCAGTGGCTTTAGTAGATTACTGTTGTGACTGGAGTTGGTAGGATATGATCATGTCGTTTCTCAGTATTTGAGTCTAGTACTTCCAACCTCAGATGTTGAACTGGTAGCTTAAGAAATGTTCCAATGAAAACATGGTTTTAGTGGATCCTTCATATGACAGTACAGATACTATACCAAATTTTTTAAAAAAGATGCCTTACGTTGACAAATTACAAAGATAACTACTTCTGAAATTCATCAAGCAGAAGCTTGGAGCATAAAAATCTTCAGTCTTTGCTGCATTTGGGAGAATTTGAGGAATGATCCCACATTTGTAAACAATCTATTAAAAAATCTCTTCCTTAAGCAGATACTTTACTGGGCAAGGACATTCAAGCACGGATAACTTCAGAAGCTTTCTGCTGTGGCTGTTCAAGGGCCAAGATGTTAGTCACAAAAGAAAAGCAAAGGCACGCTGACTGGCTCAAGGAAGAAAGAAAAATCTATGCAAAATGACTTTTTTTTGTGCGTAGTGAGAGAAGAGGATAAGCGCAACAGCTCAGTATGCTGCTGTTCTGGTTCTGTATGAGAAGAGAAGGTTGGTGACACTGCAGAAAAGCCATGAAGTGTGACTTTGGGGCTCAGGTGTGTCCCCTCCTTCCACTGATGCTGAGGACCCTGGCTGTTTAAATACATCTTTTGATCTTTCCCCCCAAAAGTGTGTTGGATGATTTCATTCATCAAGCAGCTTTGCATTGTTTTGCTTAGGAAGGGATGATACTCACTTTGATGAATTCTGATTTATTACATTAGTTCAAAAATTTCATGGGGAATGGTCAATGAATTCTAAATTAATTACATTTTAAATGCATTACCTGTGTATAAAAAAGCTTATGCCTTTTTTTTTTTTTTTTTTTTCTTCCCCAAAACCTTCAATGCTTTCTGCTGTGTTACCTCGAAGTCATCCAGCAGAGGGAATGTTTGAGAGGGTTATGCCTGGGTGTAATTCTCAGCTGCGCTTTCTGTGGCTCTGAGTCGCTTGCAGTGCAGGTTTTTGGATGACTCCCCTTTGAAAGTTCTTTCTGCCTCGGTGGGCATTGTACCTGGCAGAAATCAGGCAAAAAAAATGAAGAGATCTCCTGCCTATTCCCAGAGTTCTGTTATGCCAGTGAAAGGAGAGCTACCAAGAAAAGGAGAGGCTGTATGTCAGCTTCACTGAAACCCGAGGGTAAAAATATTTGCTTGGCAAATATTAAAGGAGATGCTGCATACTGAAAGAACTTTGATTTTTCAGCTTTATTGAACTGTATTTGTTTTCTCATTATAAGAAAAAATATGCTGTGAAATACTGACAACTGCAGTGATGTGAGCGCTGTGCAGCGTTTAATTTTCTGATGGAAGAAGCATAAAACATATTAAAAGGATACAGAATTTTCTCGTTCGTCTCAGTGGACTGCTCATTCAGTCTGTTTCCTCTTTGTTCATGGAGGCTTCAAATTCAGTTATTGGATAACTTCTGTTTTGGATCTTGAACATCAAGTTTCTGGCATTTGTTCCTGGGAATATGGGGATAAAATAGCTGAGAATATTTTCTGTCAGCCAAAAATGCAGAGCCATCTGAGAGATTTCCTAGCTATGTTCAGCAGCACCAGAGGGTACTGAAAGGCTTTCAGAGCCATTTTGGGTGACGGAGAACTCCACAGAGAATTCTGGGGACATGGGAATAACATTGACAAATCCATAAACAGTATTCAAAAATAACTGACTTATTTGCTCCAATTCTGCTTTTTCCCATGATGTCATATAGTCATATATGGGCTCACTGAATGTCTTCAACACACCAGGGTATTGGACGGGACTAGCAGAAGTGGCAGTACCATCCTACTAGCCCACCATCTGCACTGTCCAGAAATCCCAAGTTGCTTTTAGTGGAATATCCTGAGAATAACTGTAACAAGAGAAACAACAATTCATTTGATGAGTGAGGTTTGCCAAAGAGACAGAAGAAATGAGAAGTGCCAGCAGATGTGGTCAGGATCTCCTGGCCCCTAGATGGTAACATAAATCAAGCTACAATTCTAATCCAGGTATATCATCCTGATAATACTGGCCAAAAATTTAATACTTATGTCTGGGAGAAATAAATCTTCTTTCCTGATTTGTCTTTTCATTTTTCTTCAGCCTGGTTTCAATAGGATTACTTTTGGAGAAGTATTATTTTGAGTAAGGAGAGCAATATAGGCTTTAGTTTGAAATTAAATTGCAGAAAATAAATTTGTTGGTTGCTCCTAGAAATGTCTTGAGCATGAAACTCCTTTGGTAGCAGAAGTTGTCCATATGGCGTGTTCAGGGAGTTAGACTTTTGTTTCTAAATAGAAGTCAGAGACCTGCTACTCCAACTGGACTGTCACAAGTCCATGGGGCCGGATGAGATTCACCCGAGAGTGCTGAGGGAACTGGCGGAGGTGATAGCCAAGCCGCTTTCCATCATCTATCAGCGCTCCTTGTTGACTGGTGAAGTACCGGAAGACTGGAGGCTTGCCAATGTGACTCCCATCTACAAGAAGGGCTGTAAGGAGGACCCNTTTTTTTAAATCCGGGAAGAACACTGTCCTTTGTTTTATATTGAGTCTATTCTTTATCTGCCACTTTTTATTTATATTCTGAACCAAGTGAATGAAATGAGTGGTCCTGACATTGGCAGACTAATCTTAAACCCACCATGCACAATCTTGAAATGTTTTGCTATTGCTCTGTAACTGTGTTTTTCCTCCTCTCCTAATAAAATTCAAATGAAGTGGCCTGAAAGTCATTCTAGCATGAGGGACATCTGTCACTTATGATCTAGAAATTCTAATTTTTCCCAGAGCTGATCTATTCACAGTCAGTCAGCCTTTGACACTAAGCTACCATTTCTTCGCAGGCTCCTAGAGCTCTCAGAATCAAATTGTGTCTTCACTTTCTTCTGATGCTAATATCCCTACCCGTTTGCTTGTCAAAATGTGTTCAGACTTTGATGGATTTCAAGATGAATTGGATTGGCTGCCTTGACAGCTACTAGGGACCGTGATGGGTTATGAGAAACAATAGATGACATGACTTTCTTAACTCACTAACAGCTGTGTGTTGGAGAACTTATAATAACACTGTGAAAGTGGCCCAGAGTTTTTAATATTTCTTTTTGAAGATAGCCAATGAAAATGTCATTTTTAAAATGTTTTCAGTAGCAGGACTTGAATAAGTGTCACAGTTTAGAGAAAAAATTCTCACTTCTCCTTTCCATTAGCTGAAAACCAAAGAAACTGTTTGGAAATTATTTTGTGGAGTCAAGTGGCTATTAAACAAATTTGACTCCATGGTGAACTCTGCCCTCTTATGATTTGTATTTTTTTTCTGTGATAAGGAAGCCACTTCCACATGAAAGTGTCCATCTTTCTATAATTCATAGAAAGTATTTGAATGGGTTTCTAAATTACAGTGTCATAACTGAAATGAGAGAAGCAATTCATTAAGTTTTACATTATACAATAAGAACACTCAGAACTTGGTTTGATTTTCAGGAATCTCTCTTCTAGTAATAAAATTAATTACTGGTTATTTACTGTGTATTTTTTATCTTTTCCCTCATTTTCTCATGTGAATTCTCAAGTGACTGTGCTTTCCACGGCATCACAGTCCTCTAATCTGAGTAGGTGTGATATCAAAAAAGCCATTTTCCTTGGCATGGTTGAATTAAAGTATAAAGATTAGATCACTCTTTACCTTCCTTCATCTCTAACAGTTCTTACTGGGCAATATTTGTAGTCAAGCTAAGTCGTTTTCTATGTCTCTTCACAGAGGCTGAACTGCCCTTAAAAATAAGAGGCAAAGCCTGAGTATCACTCTCTGTGCTGATGGGTTTTGTGTGGGAGGTCCCATGAGAGCATGATAGGAAATCAGAGGCTGTGTGAACTCCTGAGTGTGTCTCTGAGCATAAACACTCAGCTCATTGCTGTGGTGCAGTGAATGTGAGCCTGGCACTCTGTTTCAGCGGTTTTCAGTCACAAGGTCACTTCAATGCAGCACATGCCAAATCCCCCCACTGACCTGGAATCCTACTGAATTGTGCCAGATTTTGCACCTGGGATGGGGCAGCCCTGGGTTGATGTACAGACTAGGGGATGAGAGGCTGGAGAGCAGCCCCGTGGAAAGCGATCTGTGGGTTCTGGTCATCAGCAAGTGGAATGTGAGTCAGCAGTGTGCCCTGGGGTGCTGCCACTGGGTGGGGGGAGGGGTTGTGTCCTCTGCTCTGTGCTGTGCGGCCTCACATCCAGCACTGGGTGCAGGTTTGGGCCCACAGTATAAGAAGAGCATAAAGCTATTAGGGAGAGTCCAAAGGAGGCAACAAAGATGGGGAGTGGCTTGGAGGGTAAAGGAGCAGCTGAGGTGCCTGGGTGTGCTCAGCCCAGAGCAGAGCAGACTGAGGGGAGGCCTCATGGCAGCTGCAGCGCCTCACAGGGAGCGGAGGGGCAGCGCTGAGCCCTGCTCTCTGTGACAGCGACAGGACCCGAGGGAACGGCATGGAGCTGTGTCAGGGGAGGGACGGTTGGGGGTGAGGGAAAGGGTCTGCACCAGAGGGCAGTGGGCATGGCCCTGAGTGCCGGAGTTGAGGGAGCATTTGGACAACATCCTCAGTCATAGGGTTTGAATTTTAGGTGGTCGTGTTTGAATATGGGAGTTGGACTCAGTGATTGATCACTTAGGGGCCTCTTCAACTTGGGATATCCTATGGTTGTATGATTCTATGACCCTGCTCCTACAGCATGCTCTACCCATAGAGTGGCCCTGTGTGACCAAAGAGTCCAGGAAGTAGAAAGGCACTTTCCCACTTTTGCTATCCACATTATGTTTTGTCTTGAAATCTCAGATAAGGACAGTGGTCTCCTATTTGATCTTGAGTGTAGCTTGGTAGTTTTGGACTTGTGTTGGACTTTCAGCTTTGGGTCATCAAATCCTATCTTATGTGTATCTAGTCTTCTCGGTTTGTATGGTATAATGCATAATGTCTCTAAGTATAGCAGTTTCTTTATGTTCACCGTACATGCATCTTGTCCTGGATTGATCATGCTTTATTTCCACCGAGGCAAAGGTATGAATTGTTGAAACTCTCCACAAAATGTTTGTTTTGCCAGCCATGGACCTAAGCAGATTAGACAGCTGACAGCAAATTGTTTTTCAATTGATTTGTTCTTTTTTTTTTAATTCCTTTTTCATTCTAGGAACTTAACTGAGTCAAACATAATCAATTTTGGGGTTAGAGACTCAGAAAAAGAGTGCTACCATGATGCAACACCTAGCTTATTTTGCATGTTGCTCCACTAAGAATAATTAGTGGTTGTATAAAAGATTAAGATAATAGTGATTTGCAAAAGTCGGGATTTACAAATATGACTTGCAAAAGCCAGGTGCTGATTTCCTAATACGTTGGTGCATTGTTTCTGTAATCTTTGAGCAATAATGACAACCTTAGTGGATGCAGAGTGGAAATGGTGACGTGAATGAGTTTGACTGAGTCACGTGGTGCTGCCTTTTAGAATTAGTATGTGTGATATTTAACCTGCTCTATTCTCCTCAGTCTTCCAAGGGCAATGACTGACAGTCTCAATAACAGCAGACCACCTATCGCCAGGCAAGTAGTCCCTTCCTGCAGTTCTAATGAGCATTTTAGCACACCTTTTGCTGCAAAGAAGGGGCCTGTTGAGGAAGCCAGGAGTATTCTCTCAGGAAGAGTGAGCCTTTCCCTTGCAGTTCTTTTCACTGCAGAGAATGATGTCATTATCCAGTCATGTAGCCCAGCCAGGCAGACCAGTGCTTGGATGTCTGTGGATGTGCTGCTCTGGGTGTGTACCTTCAGCACATATGGGTTTATAGAATGTGCTAAGACAGAAGTTATGTCAGTACCCAATATATTAGATGTCGGAGTTACGTAAACCACAAAATACTGCTTAGATGGAACACAGATATGTGCCAAGGTTCTTCTGCCTATGCTAAGTTGCAAAAGGGGGAAAAAAATAAAAATACAAAGTTCTGTAATGTGCTGCCTTGAGTTTTACTCATTTTTTTGTAGTTTGTCTAATTCATGTTTTTTTTTTAATCCGCTTCTTATAGCTGTACATATTCATGTTCTCTTCAGCTAAAAATGTCTGTGATACAGTTTCTTTAAAAAAACTATAAAAAAAGTCAGTAACATTTTGGTTAAAGAAAGTGAAATCAATTAATCCATAAAATAGTATTTATGTTATTTGTTTCTACCTTTGGCTTTTGTCAGTAAGGATTTAGAATGAGTATCTGAAAAGACAGTTAAATGTCCTTTATCCACAGACTCAGAACACACGTGTGAGATATCCCTAATACAGATTTTCCTCCTATATTATTTCAAAACTGAATGAAGTCATTCCTCTTTGTGATTGCATACACATAATAAATGTTTGTTACTTTGCCACCGCGGATGGAAGTTGACATTTTGCAATTCAATCTTAGGTGAAGTAGCATTCAGATATTATATTGAACACTTTGACGAGTACAGTGTCTAATTCCCTTGTGAGTGTAATTTATTTTATGATATTTGTAATGCTCTTTCTTTGCTTCAAAGAAGTGGAATTGATTTGCTTGCACACTGTACAGCACCTTATTCGTAATGATACTTAACTGTGAGATCACTGGCAGAGCAGGGTCTGTGCGGCTCTTACGGGAATATAAACATTTTATTTTCATTTTTGCATTGCCTTTCTCTTTCTTTGAAAATACATAGATTGAATCCTTTTTGCCTTACTCATGTGTATAAAGTTATTGTACCTAAAGCGAGCTCTCATGAGCATGTGATTTGATCTGCATAAATAAGGATTTTAGCAAGGAATTGCTATGTCTTTCCCACAGCATTTTCCGTTGAATGTGCCAGTGGCTTTAGTAGATTACTGTTGTGACTGGAGTTGGTAGGATATGATCATGTCGTTTCTCAGTATTTGAGTCTAGTACTTCCAACCTCAGATGTTTAACTGGTAGCTTAAGAAATGTTCCAATGAAAACATGGTTTTAGTGGATCCTTCATATGACAGTACAGATACTATACCAAATTTTTTAAAAAAGATGCCTTACGTTGACAAATTACAAAGATAACTACTTCTGAAATTCATCAAGCAGAAGCTTGGAGCATAAAAATCTTCAGTCTTTGCTGCATTTGGGAGAATTTGAGGAATGATCCCACATTTGTAAACAATCTATTAAAAAATCTCTTCCTTAAGCAGATACTTTACTGGGCAAGGACATTCAAGCACGGATAACTTCAGAAGCTTTCTGCTGTGGCTGTTCAAGGGCCAAGATGTTAGTCACAAAAGAAAAGCAAAGGCACGCTGACTGGCTCAAGGAAGAAAGAAAAATCTATGCAAAATGACTTTTTTTTGTGCGTAGTGAGAGAAGAGGATAAGCGCAACAGCTCAGTATGCTGCTGTTCTGGTTCTGTATGAGAAGAGAAGGTTGGTGACACTGCAGAAAAGCCATGAAGTGTGACTTTGGGGCTCAGGTGTGTCCCCTCCTTCCACTGATGCTGAGGACCCTGGCTGTTTAAATACATCTTTTGATCTTTCCCCCCAAAAGTGTGTTGGATGATTTCATTCATCAAGCAGCTTTGCATTGTTTTGCTTAGGAAGGGATGATACTCACTTTGATGAATTTTGATTTATTACATTAGTTCAAAAATTTCATGGGGAATGGTCAATGAATTCTAAATTAATTACATTTTAAATGCATTACCTGTGTATAAAAAAGCTTATGCCTTTTTTTTTTTTTTTTTTTTTTTTTTCCCCAAAAACTTCAATGCTTTCTGCTGTGTTACCTCGAAGTCATCCAGCAGAGGGAATGTTTGAGAGGGTTATGCCTGGGTGTAATTCTCAGCTGCGCTTTCTGTGGCTCTGAGTCGCTTGCAGTGCAGGTTTTTGGATGACTCCCCTTTGAAAGTTCTTTCTGCCTCGGTGGGCATTGTACCTGGCAGAAATCAGGCAAAAAAAATGAAGAGATCTCCTGCCTATTCCCAGAGTTCTGTTATGCCAGTGAAAGGAGAGCTACCAAGAAAAGAACAGGAGAGGCTGTATGTCAGCTTCACTGAAACCCGAGGGTAAAAATATTTGCTTGGCAAATATTAAAGGAGATGCTGCATACTGAAAGAACTTTGATTTTTCAGCTTTATTGAACTGTATTTGTTTTCTCATTATAAGAAAAAATATGCTGTGAAATACTGACAACTGCAGTGATGTGAGCGCTGTGCAGCGTTTAATTTTCTGATGGAAGAAGCATAAAACATATTAAAAGGATACAGAATTTTCTCGTTCGTCTCAGTGGACTGCTCATTCAGTCTGTTTCCTCTTTGTTCATGGAGGCTTCAAATTCAGTTATTGGATAACTTCTGTTTTGGATCTTGAACATCAAGTTTCTGGCATTTGTTCCTGGGAATATGGGGATAAAATAGCTGAGAATATTTTCTGTCAGCCAAAAATGCAGAGCCATCTGAGAGATTTCCTAGCTATGTTCAGCAGCACCAGAGGGTACTGAAAGGCTTTCAGAGCCATTTTGGGTGACGGAGAACTCCACAGAGAATTCTGGGGACATGGGAATAACATTGACAAATCCATAAACAGTATTCAAAAATAACTGACTTATTTGCTCCAATTCTGCTTTTTCCCATGATGTCATATAGTCATATATGGGCTCACTGAATGTCTTCAACACACCAGGGTATTGGACGGGACTAGCAGAAGTGGCAGTACCATCCTACTAGCCCACCATCTGCACTGTCCAGAAATCCCAAGTTGCTTTTAGTGGAATATCCTGAGAATAACTGTAACAAGAGAAACAACAATTCATTTGATGAGTGAGGTTTGCCAAAGAGACAGAAGAAATGAGAAGTGCCAGCAGATGTGGTCAGGATCTCCTGGCCCCTAGATGGTAACATAAATCAAGCTACAATTCTAATCCAGGTATATCATCCTGATAATACTGGCCAAAAATTTAATACTTATGTCTGGGAGAAATAAATCTTCTTTCCTGATTTGTCTTTTCATTTTTCTTCAGCCTGGTTTCAATAGGATTACTTTTGGAGAAGTATTATTTTGAGTAAGGAGAGCAATATAGGCTTTAGTTTGAAATTAAATTGCAGAAAATAAATTTGTTGGTTGCTCCTAGAAATGTCCTGAGCATGAAACTCCTTTGGTAGCAGAAGTTGTCCATATGGCGTGTTCAGGGAGTTAGACTTTTGTTTCTAAATAGAAGTCAGAGACCTGCTACTCCAACTGGACTGTCACAAGTCCATGGGGCCGGATGAGATTCACCCGAGAGTGCTGAGGGAACTGGCGGAGGTGATAGCCAAGCCGCTTTCCATCATCTATCAGCGCTCCTTGTTGACTGGTGAAGTACCGGAAGACTGGAGGCTTGCCAATGTGACTCCCATCTACAAGAAGGGCTGTAAGGAGGACCCGGGGAACTACAGGCCTGTTAGCCTGACCTCGGTGCCAGGGAAGGTTATGGAACAGATTGTCTTGAGGGAGATCACGCGGCAAGTGCGGGACAACCGGGGGATCAGGCCTAGCCAGCATGGGTTCACGAAGGGCAGGTCCTGCTTGACCAACCTGATCTCCTTCTATGATCTAGTGACCCGCCTGGTGGATGAGGGAAAGGCTGTTGATGTAGTCTACCTAGACTTCAGCAAAGCCTTTGACACTGTCTCCCACACTATTCTCCTGCAGAAGCTGGCAGTCCGTGGCTTGGACAGGTACACTCTTGGCTGGGTAAGGAACTGGCTGGAGGGCCGGGCCCAGAGAGTGGTGGTCAATGGAGCTAAATCCAGCTGGCGACCGGTCACGAGTGGTGTTCCCCAGGGGTCGGTGCTGGGGCCTGTCCTCTTCAATATCTTTATTGATGACCTGGATGAGGGCATTGAGTGCACCCTCAGTAAGTTTGCAGATGACACCAAGTTGGCTGGAAGTGTCGATCTGCCTGGGGGTAGCGAGGCCCTACAGAGGGATCTGGACAGGCTGGATAGCTGGGCTGAAGCCAATGGGATGAGGTTTAATAAGACCAAATGTCGGGTCCTACACTTTGGCCACAGCAACCCCAAGCAACGCTACAGGCTTGGGGCGGAGTGGCTAGAAGACTGTGTAGAGGAAATGGACCTGGGGGTGTTGGTTGACGCTCGGCTGAACATGAGCCAGCAGTGTGCCTGGGTGGCCAAGAAGGCCAATGGCATCCTGGCTTGTATCAGAAGTAGTGTGACCAGCAGGAGCAGGGAAGTAATTGTCCCCCTGTACTCAGCTCTGGTGAGGCCGCACCTTGAGTACTGTGTCCAGTTCTGGGCCCCTCACTGCAAGAAAGACATTGAGGCCCTGGAACGTGTTCAAAGAAGGGCAACAAAGCTGGTGAGGGGTCTGGAGCACAGGCCTTATGAGGAGCGGCTGAGGGAGCTGGGATTGTTCAGTCTGGAGAAGAGGAGGCTCAGGGGAGACCTTATTGCTCTCTATAACTACCTGAAGGGAGGTTGTAGTGAGCTGGGGGTCGGCCTCTTCTCTCGTGTAACTGGTGATAGGACTAGAGGGAATGGTTTCAAGCTGTGCCAGGGAAGATTCAGGCTGGATATTAGGAAATACTACTTCTCTGAAAGAGTGGTCAGGCACTGGAATGGGCTGCCCAGGGAGGTGGTGGAGTCACCGACCCTGGAGGTGTTCAAGGAACGTTTGGATGTTGTGATGAGGGATATGGTTTAGCGAGAACCATTGGTGATAGGTGGATGGTTGGACTAGATGATCTTATAGGTCCTTTCCAACCTTAGTGATTCTGTGATTCTGATTCTGTGATTCTGTGATTCTTCAACTTCATCAATACTATATTGCAGGGTTTTTTTTAGAGCTTAAAAGAGACTATCATAAATAATTATCCTTTAAAAAAACACATTTTTCTCTATAAGGTTAATTTACTACTCAACAAACTGTGACTTTAAAAACTGTATAAACTGTATCTTTCTATGTGTGCTAATTTGGTTGACACCTGAAGGCTCATTTCTGTAGTCGCTGCAGAAGTAGACACTGTAGTATTCACGTTGGCTGTTTGGCTTAGGAGTACTGCAGGATTAACACCACTGTAGGACAACAGCCTATGCAGTGTCAGCATGAAAACAACTTCCCAAGGGTCTCAGGGCACAGAAGTGTTCATAAATTCTCCCAGAGTGTGAGCTGCTGGTTGAGAGTTAATAAACTTAGAAAAGCGTTGTTGTTTCCAGACTGATTATGGTGGGAAAGGGACGTTGTAGATCTGGATGAACTCTTCTTTTTTCTGCTGATAGCTCCGCTTCAGGGCTCAGGCTTTTTTGGTGTTTCAGCTGAATGAAGACCACTGCTGCCTGCCTAAGTCTTGCAGCAGTGCTGCTTTTTTTCCAATTGTTATACAAGTGTTTTGTTCCACTCTGCCAGTCCCAGCTTTGTTGCAGCTGAGTATCCATGAAACAAATCAGTCATATTCTGTATTGGGAAATAGCTAACCCTACTTCCTTTCAAAAGACAGATGTGATGGAGAATAAGTATGTGTTTCAGAGTAATTTTTAAAATGAACTGTATTAATCAGTAAATGAGCTGGCTGTATGTGAAGTAAACATCATATCTGTCTTGCGCCCTGGTGGGAACCTGTGCCTTCCCTCTCACCTGCTCTCGTGCCCTCCTCACCTGTATGACCACCTCTCTGACCAGATTAGTAGCTCTGCTCTTTACTGGCTGTCTGACTGTATCTGGGCTAATGATCTGTGCATTGCCAGGAAATGTTTGGAGACTCTATGAGGAATTATTTGTAATCGTGAGATGCTCCTTGGCATGATTTTTGTCTAGTGCCAGTTAATAATTTCCCAAACATTTCCTGGGCAAGGGTCAGGAGTTAGCATGGGCAGTGGATGTTTCCCAGGAGAATTCTGCATGTGACCTGTTTGTCTGGAAAAGTAAAGGAGTTCAGTCACGTAGATCTAGAGTTCCTGATGAAACACCTGAGAGATGAGATTTGCACCCCATGCTGAACTCCAGCAGATGCAAGAGGCAGCCTGCCCCTGTGGAGGCAGGTTTGTGCAGCCAGGGACGTCTTTTCCCTGTGCCTGCCTCTCTGCAAGCACGCTGTTCTGTGCCCCTGGAACTCTACCTGCTGGGAACAACTGGTACATACAATTAGTTACCGTCTGTCCAAGACATACTTTTAGCTACTACACTGGATCACTCTTGTTCTTGCTGCATTTCAGATTCTAATTCTTCCCAGACCATCCCACCTCAGTGTTGGTGCTGCCACTGTTCAGTGTTGGTCCTCATCTAGACCTAGAGAAGTCCATTAGGCTCCTTAGTATCATCTTCCCATCACAATACTAAGATTCTTCCTAGGAAAAAAAAAAGTGTTTACAGAACATAAATTGTTGGTGGTGGGTTTGTATACTGTTTTGGATCCAACAACTGACTACTTTTCTCCATTACAAAATTCAGTGGTGATGCACTGTTAAAGCATTTGTGGAGTTCTTCAGGATTTCATTGATTAGTTTTGGGCAATCTGTGTGCTGGCAACCTTATCTGAACGCTTTCAGTTTGAAATTTTGGTCTAAAGATGAGGTCCTTCAAGCGTATGCAAGTGGATATGATGCTATCTGGGAGAAGCTCAGTCTTTCAGATAAGTGCCCCTACATGTATTTTCGATTTGCCATTCTTATACTCAGACGTTACGCAAAAGGTGCTGTGGATCATGCCTGTAGGTAGATATGTAGGATGTAGGATGATGTGGTCTCTGCATCAGATTGCTCAGATTCTAAGCAGACAGAGACTCTGGAGGAAAAAATAGAACATTCTCATATGTCATGGTTGGGCACAGCTATATATATATATATATGTTCATTTTGCGGTTTAAGCTTGATTTGCTACAATCCTGTATATAACACAGTCATTTGTGATTCAATTTCTGACATACAGCTTGCTCTGTTATTGTTATCTTGTTTTCATAAACGCCACAGTCCTTACTTTTCTCGTACCTTCTGCCTGTCCATGAGAGGAACACCCAGAGCTGGTGCCTGAGCCACCTCACTGCCCCCCAGTGCTTACATCTATGGGGAAGAAGCCCGGAAGGTGCAGGTCCTTGGCAGTGGTAGGAACACAAGGAATACAGGCACAGAATTTCTTAGGACAAGAACTTTCTTTTTGGTGACACTTACAACTACCATATGTTTTTGACCAAAATGTTCTGGGACATGTTCTTCTCCCTTTATTTTGACCACCTTCTAATCTCTTTGTAGCCAGTTTCAGTTTATCTGTGTTTCACCAGCAGTCGGGAGAGGGGGAATCCTCTCCCTTCAGTGCACAAGGCTTTCTTGCACAGTGTAGTTAGTTCTGCTTGAACACCACACTGCTATGGTTCTTTGCCAAGAGAAGCTGTGGATGCCCTATCCCTGGAGGCGTTCAAGGCCAGGTTGGATGGGGACCTGGGCTGCCTGATTTGGTGCGTAGCAGCCCTGCCCACAGCCGAGGGTTGGAGTTGGTGATCTTTAAGGTCACCTCCAGCTTAGCCATTCTGTGATTCCACAGTGTCTCCAGGTCATTGTTGGATGCTTGCACTCAGCCCTTTCTGAAAAGCCCTTTCTGAGTGTGACACTTTTCCTGGCTGCGCAACATTCCAACTCATGTCAGAAGGAGCTAGCTACCAGATTAGAAGCAGCCTCATGCTTGCTTCCTTCTGCTAATTGCTTTCTGTGGTGTATTATTACAGCAAACATTAGTGGTTGCTGATGAAATGGAGCTTTTGCACATGACTGGGAAAGCAGAAGGATTACCTGCAGAGGAAAAACAGATACCATTTTGTAAGAAGCTGGAATGTTGTTAACAGTTTTAGGATTCCTTCATGTGTTAATTGCAGCCACTGAGCTGAAAATTGTACAGATGATCAGGATGATCAGCATTTGATAATTTGCTATAGAATTAAAAAAGTGATGCTTCCCGATTCCTGCCTATATTGAAAGGCATATGAAGTTTGCTTCTTTGAAAGAAGTGCTGTGTGAATCATAAAAAATGCCTTGGGAGTTTTAAGCTTAACAGATCTTTCCCCATGTAATTCTACAAGCATTTATATTTGTAGGGAGTAATCCACCTAAAGGCTGCCTGGTGCTTTCCTACTTGCTAGAGAAAATAAACAGAAATAAGGCATTCTGCTGAGCAGGACTGATATCCTGCAGTGGATTATAAAGGACTTCCAGAAAACCTGTCTTTCCTTTAGCAGAAGGGAATGAGAAAGAATGAGAAATGTGTTTCATTTCTATGTTTATTCACTTTGAAGAATGTATCAATAAAGGATATTTGTCAATCTGCTACTGCAGATCTGTGAGAAGAGCCTAATAAGGTAACTCTGTTCTTGTTCAGGATGATGATCCAGATTTAAAATAACTTCTCCTCGAGGAACAGGAGGGGGAGGATTGTTTTAAACTGGAATCAGAAACAACCTGAGAAGTATATCTGAGTGTCCTACTTACTGGGACCCATTTACTGTGAACGTTTGTTATAAATTATTTTTCTAAAACAGTGGGACTTGGGTAAAGCTAAGATGCTATAGTAAGGGAACAAAGGAGTTCCTACATAGACAGTAAAGAGGCTGACATGGCCAATCAAAATCTTGTACTTGACACGGCACATGCACAAAAATCTGATGTACAAAGAATTAACTAATGTTGATCTTCATAGGTAGCCAAGACCTCTCTCCACTCAAATGCAACAGGATTTATGCAAATAACTTCAAAGAAGACAGGATTGTTACTGAGGTATTCAGTGAGGTGATTACAGACAAAAATGCATTCCTTTACATAGCCAACTGCTGGAACCAAAGAAGAGCTGTATTGTAAAGCAGAAAGTCAAACTGTAATTCAGGAAGTCTGATTTTTTGTTATTGTGAATTTTTTTAACAGATTAAAGGCAGTTATTCGGTTGTCTTTCTTTCTCATCTGCTTTGCACAAGAGTCCAAAAAGAAGAGGTGAAGAAATATGTTTTTACTCTCACAGTGTAATGCTGTTGGTGTACCTTTGTACTTACCTTTAAAGTATCAAATTGCTTGATTTTCCTTATGGTTTATCACTGCAGGTTTGCATTTACTACTTTACAGATTTCTGCTAAGTAAATAAGAACACAGCAGCAAGGTCATACCATTGTTGATACTTGGAAATCCAGAATTTTCTTACTTTTTTCTTTTTCTGATAGAAGAATTTATTAACTATGTGAACATAGGTAGGAGGTCGGACTAGATGATCTTAGAGGTCTTTTCCAACCTTAATGATTCCATGATCCTATGATAATATTTTAAAATTATAATTTTGGTTGATGTAAAATTGAGGATATGGCCATTTTTACTTTTGGAAGAAAGAACAATATCTGCAATCCTTATTTATACTACGCCATTTATGTAGTCATGCTATGTGTGTACGACAGCACAGTGTGCTTTCTGCCGATGTTCTGGTAATACATGAACAAAATGTACACAGCGCTCTGAGATCACATATATAATTATTAAACATGCTTATATTAGGAAATGCACTCATAAATTAAAAATGAATGTAGATGTTACGAGTACGCATTGCAAGGATGTGTAGCATACCTGTGTCCTGTTTAGACATTTATAAAATTTTACTTTTGAAGTGTTTGCGTGTCAGTATCAAGTGAAAAAACTTATTTGCTGTGTTGCTAAATAAAATCTTACTTATTTCTGATATATTTAGAACCTGGTAAGCCATTTGAGGTGCACTGAAGTCTGAAAGTGTATTTGAAGTTTCATCATCAGTTAGCAGATGAGGTCCGTTTGTATTGATATCAGTACTGACTGGCAAATTTCTGTGATGTTTTTACAAGGTAGGTTTAGTTAGAAATTTAAAATGTTTTCTCTTTTTTTTAACACAAGTCTCTTGACTGGTATATGTACTTCTGTAGCATACAATTTTTCTTGCAGATTGAGTTCTGAAAAATGGTCAAATTTTGTGTAAATGACTAGAAGGCTGTATTTTATTAGGCACTGCACCATTCTAAGCAGAGTGGAGCTCTTATAACTACTTTTAAAATTTAAACCACAATATAAACAAATGTTCTTTATTTGAAAAACATGTTCTGAGCCTTTTCATAGCAATTTTTTGAGCAAGGACTTATGAGAGAAGAGTTCTAGCTTTAGGGAAGCTTGTGATGCTTGGTCTGCATGGCCAACAGGCCGTGATAGTTCACTGCAAGTAAGAAAGCTGAGGCTTTTGAAGGAGAAGTGTTTCTCTTTTTATTTCCATATGCCCATATTACAGGTCTGACATAAGTTGCCTTGTTGTGCCACGTATCTTAGAAGTTCTCCTCATTAAAAATAATTGATGCAATAAGCAGAAGGAAAAAAAAATCAGACAAAATTGTTTTAAAGGACAAAGTTTTTTCATATAACTTGATGGCTAAAGTTATACCATCTAACATTTTATGTATTTTTTCAGTTATGATGTTACCCTACAAGTATTATTTGTATATGAATGAAGTCTTTCACAGAGAAGATAAGCTGTAGTAATAAATATGGAGTTAGAGCAAGTTGATGTTTGTCCATTTCAGAAGTCCAATAAGAACAAAATGTTTGCTTTGTTTTGGTATGAAATTGTTGGCTAAATACAACATCACATGATAAGCTATGCTATGTATTGACATAAGGCCAAACCAGCAGTCCTGATTTCATCTTCACTTTCTAAAACATTTGAAATCTGTGCTCACATCCAGTCAGCAAAGACCTTGAACTGAATATGTTGCTGGGACAATAGAAAGTCTTCCCAGTAAAAACTCTTAAAAATATCTAAGAAAACTTTAACATATTAAACACAGTAAGATCTATATACATTTTTAAAAATTATCTTTGAACCCAATGACAAACAAGTATTTGAAAAAAAAACAAACAGAAAAAAGAACACTGAAAATGTTGTAAGATGCTGCCAGAACAAAGAAGCACAATTGTAAAACAGTAGTACATAATGAATGCCAAAGGCAGGCATGGCAGTGGCTGAATACATTTAATAAAAGTGGCTGCTATACAGAGTCATTCTTTAGAATAGAGTCTGTCAGAAGAAAAGACAATAGAAAATGAATGTATAATAACAGCATATCTAATATTTTCAAAATCTAGAGGAGGAATAGTCTCTGTATTTTTCATTTGTAGGTTTGCCTGCAAAGGCAAGCCTTTAAAAGCAGAATACCATATGAAATCATGATCATCACAGCCATGTGTTATGCTGTGGTCTTGCGTGAATATTTGGCCTAGTGTGTGGAACTAGTAATGTAGGCTTGCAGATACATACATACTTCCTTTTTGTTCTCTTGACAACTCTGTTCTTAAGCTAGATTTTAGTTCTTAGTCTAGATTTACCCAGTCTAGATTTATCATTTATACAGTATAAAGCTATTACCTTAACTCATGCTTTTTCTGTCTTGGAATTTTCTTACAACATGAATTTTGAAAGGGATAAAGTAAGTGAGGATACAAATAACTTTTTTGCTCATGAATTTAAGTAGCTCAGCTTTCAGTTTGCACTGAGAATGCGGAGAGTGTGAGCTAATTCCAATTATTTTGCAGAATGTATGGGCAAGGCCCTACTGAGATAGCCCCTATCATCTCCTCCTCAGGTAGGTCTCCTCAGGTGTATTAATACAGTGAAACTGAGTCTTAGCATAAAACCAAGCTCTGCTCATAGCTCTTTCCAGGGTAAGTCTGAAGTACTGGAACTGAAGTCTCTCCTTTAATTCTTTGTTCAACTTCAGTTAATGAAACAAATAATATTTTTGAATCACAATTAATGATGGTATGGAGCATGACCCATTTCAGACAGAGTGTAAAGGAACAAATAAAATTTAATATAAAATCATGAGCTTCAGATTCAACAGAGAAAAAAATGTAATATGGAATTTACTTTTTTTTTTTTGAGGAAGTATAATCTTTTTTTCTCTGTTTATATAGCACAACAAAATACCAGTCTAATTAATTCATTTCCTAGGCATTCTAAAGCATCAAAAATCATAAACTTAATGGATGAAACTACGGAATCAAAGAAGTGTCATAGAATCATAGAACTGTAGAATCATAGAATGGCTTGGCTTAGAAGGGACCTCCAAGATCATCCAGTTCCAACCCCTCTGCCATCTGCAGGGTTGCCAACCACTAAATACGGCACTAAATCAAGGCTGCGCAGGGCCCCATCCAACCTGGCCTTGAACACCTCCAGGGATGGGGGCATCCACAGCTTCTCTGGGCAGCCTGTGCCAGTGTCTCACCACCCTCTGAGTAAAGTTTCCCCCTGACATCTAACCTAAACCTCCTTTCTTGTAGTTTAAAAACATTTCCCCTTGTCTTATCAGTATCTACCCATGTAAAAATTTGGTCTCCCTCCTGTTCATAAGCTCTCTTTAAGTACTAGAAGGCTATCTCCTCTCCAGGTTGAATAAGCCCATTTCCCTTAGCCTGTCTTCACAGGAGGGGTGCTCCAGTCCTCTGATCATCCTTGTGATCCTCCTGTGGACCTGCTCCAACAGCTCTGCATCCCTTCTGTACTGGGGGCCCCAGGCGTGTATGCAGCACTCCGGGTGGGGACTCATGAGGGCAGAGCAGAGAGGAACTATCACCTCCCTCTCTTTGCTGCCACCCTTCTATTGCTGCAGCCCAGGATACTGATGGCCTTCTGGGCTGTAGGAGCACACTGCCTGTTCATGTCCAGCTTTTCATCCACCAGGACTCTCAAGTCCTTTGTAGCAGAGCCGCACTCAGTGAGTTCTTCTCTTGGTCTACACACATACCTGGGATTGCCCCACCTTGCACTTGACCTTGCTGAATCTTATTAGATTTATGTGGGCCTACTTTTCATGCTTGTAAGATGTCTTTCTTAAGAATTTCCACCCTCATACCAAAATTTATAAACATTAGCTTTGCAAGCTGTTCATGACTGCTGGTATGAGGAAGTGGCATGCTGGGGTGCTTAGTGAAACTGTTCTCACTGGGAATACCCATGAGAATGGTGCTGCTCTGCTGAAGGCACGCATTCAGATTTCATTTTACCACATTTTCACTTGCATTTGAATCTTTTCAAAAGAGTATTTATGACTCTGTTACCCTCATCTCAGGAGATCTGTGGCCTGGCCGCATTTCAAAAATACATCTCATTGTTCATGCTCATTGCTTTGAATTTTCATCATACTACCATGCTCTTAGTAATCTCAGTTGATGTAGCAGGTGTTTTACCTCTGTTCTTTCCAGGCAGTAAAACACTTAGAACCCTTTCCATTGAGATCTATATGAACTACATTGCACTTAATGCTTTGGTAAAATCACTGTTTTGCTATTTTTAGGGGGGAAAAAGAGGGTTCTTTAAAAAAAAAAAAAAAAAAAAAACAAACAGAAAAACTCAGAACTAACACTTCCTTTTAATATCTGGAATTTTGTTTTAAATTTTCTCTGTAGCAGATTAGAGACTGGTACACACTGAAAATATTAGCTGCTTTTTAGATCTAGTAAAATGGACATTAGTCTCATTTGTACTTAACAAAGCTGTAACTTGGAAAGAGTGAATTAGTTGCTATGAGGTGAGTAAAGTATCTAAATGATTGTAGTACTATGTTCAGTTCATTTCTTCATCCTTTTGGCTATATTCAGCTATTTTAGTACCTTTATGTAGTCTTATTACACCAGCCTGTAATTTACTCATTCTCCGGTGTTGTTAGGTGTTTTAGTTTTCCTTTTTGATCCTCTGTAATAATTCTGTAATTCTTCAATACTTCCAACTTTGAAAAAAATGATTTTTTCACTTTATGTTGATTGTTTTTCATTATAATTCCAGTAACAGTGCGTATTTTAGGGCCTACAGGCCCAATTTCCTGTGACTGCAGACAACTTTTTCATGAAATGATCAAGTGCCGTTTAAAATCAATTTGATTTTATTTTACCACTCATTCTCCTGTTTGCAGGACTTTCCCAATACTTTAGTCCCTTGACGGTTGGAGGTATTTTCTAATTTCCTGTTTAAATGTATTTGTTGTTAACTTGTGTGCATTTATTGTTCTGCAGAGGGTACCAACTCCTAACCCACAGTAATCTAGATCCAGATGGCTAGGGAGCTCTCTTAGGAGGTATGAAATATGAATGGCCATGCCCTAGGCAGAGGACGATTTCATTAATATAATATATCGTTAGATGAGAAATGAGACCAATGGGGCTGTTTTTTTCTCTTCTTCTGTTTAATCAAAGACTAATCATTTAGTCTTTAGTAATTTTATATCACATTAAAGTCTGTGGAAATCTCATATCTTTGAAGTGATGTATACAGAAACTGAAGTTCAATCCGTGAGTTTAACATTCTAGATGATTTGCTTGAAGTTTGTGACTGATTTTGTTGCTTCTTTGGATGCTACCATTATACAAAGTCCATCATTCTATACGTAGATTTTATTTTATTTTTTAATTAAAAAGAATTGGCTTAAAATAGTTGCTCTGACATTGACGTCTATGAGATTCAGGGTATTTCAGAACCAAAGAAATGTGATTTGACCTGCTGTACATGCAGGCTGAAAATCTCAGTTTGGATTTGAGCCTACAAAACCTACAAAATTTAAGGCTTGGAAGAGATCCATTTTAAAAAGCAAATAATAATGAAAAGAAGTATTTGTGAATAAAACTAATTCCATATTTGCAATGTGAAGAACATATCTTTGATTTTCTATTGATTTTGTAACAGTGTGATTCTGCTTATTTTGGAGAAATTATTCTGCTTACATAAAATGTACTTAACCCTCAGATCAAGCATTTAGTGTAGCTCTTACTATGTTGTTGGAAAATACTGCTGACTGAAAGTCGCGTAACTTGTGTTTTGATGTCTCCAAGGAAACAGTTTGCTTCTATTGCCAGTTTGTTTCACCATGTGTGGAAGATATCTATTTTTTCTCATTTTGTACTCTTCTGGATTGCTTTAACATTTCCTTCTGCGATGATTGCATATTTCACTGTGCATCTGCAATGTCTTTACATTGAATTGAACTACGATTTCGCTCTAATCTTGATTTGCCCATGCATCAGGCACCATGTGGTGCTGTCTTCCAGTCAAAGTACATTGTAGCTGATTTTACATTTCAGGTTTACTTACTGTTCATTTTTTTTTTAACCAAATGCATCCATCAGTCAGGCTTTTTGCTCCTACACACTTCTGCAAAATGGTTCCTATGGTGACACTGCTAAATATCTTTCTGTGTGCCTTGCATTGCCCTCTGTTATCTGTGCCTTCAGATGAAAAGGTGGAATCGTAGCATCCTATCCAAGCTTCTTTCACAGTAAGGTTGTTTTACAGAGCATTTTCACTACCTTTTTTACTTTAAAAGGGTCTTCATTAAACTTCATTATGCACAAATTTTCACTTCTTGGTCAGTTTCTGCTGCTCCACCCATATTCCTTCACCTCTGTAGAAACTGGTTTGTTAATTACCTGCATTGCCTGACACCTCTGATGCAAGAGGCACACTACAGAAGATGACCATGCTCTCTTTTAAGTCTTTATTACACTTTGAGTAGATACTTCATGTTACTTCAAGGACCATAGTAAAAAGGTACAAAGGATCAGCTACACAATGCCACAAATCAGCTTCATGGAAATACTTTTGTAAAACAGATAATATTGGTTTGTAGGGCATATGCTATGCAAACCCGACAGTTCATCTGCCTACTCTTTCACCTGCCTACTCACCTGCCTACTCTTTCGTCTTTGGGAAATGTCAAGTAATCTGGACAACTTGTACTAAGACTGATACCTTAGAATTATTGCAGGGTAAGTCATGGCCTGCAGTGTATTATAGTATGTCAGATTGATTTCTATGTGGTAATTTTTTGTGATAGTCATCCCTGAGTTGTCTCCAAATGCGATCTTTCTATGAGTTTGTTATGTATTTTAAGAGACAGAATGTGCATTCCTCCAGCAGCATAGTACCATGGCAGTTTTGTTTGTTTATACATTGTCAAATGAAGATAGAGTCAGGCTCTTTTCAGTGGTGCCCAGTGTTGGGACAGGAGGCAGTGGACACACACTGGCACACAGGAGGTTCCCTCTGAACACCAGAAACTGTGCTGTGCGAGTGAGGGAGCACTGGCACAGGCTGCCCAGAGCCTGTTGAGTCTCCTCCTTGGAGATCTACAAAAGAGTCGTGGGCCCCCTGTTTGGGGTGTTGGACCAGATGGACCCAAAGATCCCTTCCAGCCTCAACCATTCTATGAAATACAAGTGTACAATAGCTACTTTGGTTTCTCTCGTGGAAAAATTATTTTTTCCTGTATTTATACCAATTTTGATATGGATATCCAGTATTTCCTTTTCATTCATTCTTTTCAAACAATTCATTCTTTTTTCATCTTCATTTATTCATCTTTCTTGCTTGATTTCTATTGAAGATGTATTGTGCTAAAAGCATTGCACATGGAAATCATTTTTCCAACTGATGCTTGCATAAGAGCTTTGTACTAGTTTAAGTTCAGCACATTTAACTTTTCAGTTAAAATGGAGAGGGATTTTTTCTGGTTTTTTTTTCTTTCCTTTTTTCTTTTTTTTTCTTTTTTCTTTTTGGATGTATGTGTTTGTTGAACCTCTTAATACAGTTGATAAACTATTAAAAGTAAAACACAGATTATGTGTCATAGAAATGAATGATTAAATTATTGTCCAGTTGGCAGAACAGTCCCTGTATGGATACTGGCAAGATTGCTTCTGAAGTTTTGAACTGCTAGTTGCTTTTGTTGATCAGTTGGAAAAAGTGCCTTTCTGTTTCACAACATAGGCTTTACTTTTGCAATCAATGTAAGGCTGATATTTTGTATTATTTCTGTATTTCAGGACTGTGCCTTCAGATGAAAAGGTGGTATCATAGCATCCTATCCAAGCTTCTTTAGGGCAGTAGGGCACAGTGCCTATCTAACAGGGAAGATCTCCTCCGAAAATAGTGTTATTGTAAAAATTCTCAAATATTTTTACAATTTGGTATTTTCAAATAGATCTTTGCTGTAAATAAAATCTATTAACCCATCTTCCTTGAAAACTGAAGTTGAAAGCTTGGAATTAACATAGGTCCTTACTGTGCCTTTGGAAACAGTTCTTCATTTTTTCTCTTCTTGCTATTAAGTCTAGAATTCCTTTTCCTGTAAAGATTTTCAATAAGTGACTCCAGTTCAGAGTGCTTTTGTCTGTGATGTGACAGAAAATTTAAAGCTAGAGTACTGCCTGGTTAACCACCAAATATACAAATAATATTTGCATATTGCAAGAACAACAACTTGCTACTGAGAAAGATAAGCAGGGTCCCTAAGTGAATTAAAATTATGTCTCTAAATACCTGCTTGGAGAGAAGTAGATTTTATCTTCTCTGTATACTACAAAAAAAACCCCAACAGATTCTGTCTTCGTTTTGCCTCTTTTGTCCAGAAAGATAGATAGGGACAAGGTAAGCTGTTTCCTAGTAATGCTTCCCTAGTACTCCAGAGCTGGAACTGCAGGAAAATGCCTGTTTAGTTCTGCACTGTAGAGAGCAGAGCGCAGATGTTTGCTAAAATTTTCTACCAGCTTTCTAAACACATTCTTAAAGGGTCTCTGCATTTGTTAACTTGAATGAGTTGACATAGAATGGCCAGACCACATGCTCAGTACAGATCCCACATTTCAAATTCATCCTCTTATGCAAAATAGCATTAGAAATCACCAATGTAACAATTGTTTTTTCCTACTCTATTGGGTTTGATTCACTTTATCCTAGAGTTTGGTTCAAATATGACAATGTTAAAAACAGTGAAAAATAAGATCTGTTAATAGGAATTTTTTTTCAGCCTTTATTAGAAAAGAGGCTTTTATTGTTGCCTATGATATGAACAGAATAGCTTTTAGACACTGATTTTTAACTTTTTCATAATGTGAAGGGCAGTGCATCTGAAATGCTTAGATGGCATTGGCTCGTGACAGTGAAGAGTTCTTTACAGGTATAGTTAAAATAGGTTATGGCCTTTGCCATCTGCTTAAGTTACATTTATGAGAAAAACGCTTTCCCTATGGTGCAGATAAACATGTAATTATGTGTTGATAGCTCAGTTACGTGTTAACATTCATACTTAGAATTCCTCACTTTAAAAAAAAAGGTCATCAACAAACCAGCATGTATGCAATACATTCATTGCAATGCCTTCATTTGCTGAAGATATTCAGTGAGCTCCATACCTGAGCCTGTGATGGCTTTATTAATGCTCTGGGCTGTTGTGGTGTAACCCGACAGCAGCTCGGCACCACACAGCGCTTGGCTCACTCCCCACATGTGGGATGAGGGAGAGAATTGGAAACAAAATAGAACCGTGGGTTGAGATAAAAACTATTTACTGACAGAAAAGGAAAATGGAAACAAAATGCAGCAATAGCTATATATACATATATGTATATATGTGTATATATATCTCTGCCATTCAGTTACTTTCCACCCAATGCCTAGCTGACAAGGTCAGTACCTTTAATGTCTATATTACAGATCTCCTTCAGCACTTCTGGCTGCTCTATTTCATAGCATTTTTGCCACCTCAATATCAATGTGTGTGTTTTTTTTTTTTAAGATTATTAAGGAGGAACCAAATATAAGTCCTTTAAATATCCTCATCTTAGCAGTCTTCCTTTAAAAACAGAGCACTCTCTATTTTTCATTCCTTCCCTTATGTTACTTCAGGCATAATACTACCCTATCCAGCAGTAACATTTCCTCATCAAGGACTTTTCTAAATATTATGTATGCTCTCTCCTTTTGCTGCACGTTCCTTTCAAAAGTATTGTGTTTTCTTCGGGAATTGTTCAGTTTACTTTGCTGTACCTCTCAAGTTGTACAGTATTTCTGTTTCACTCTCTTCAAAATGAATGAACTGGCCTGAGACAAGGTTTTACTCACTTGCAGTTCTTAAATAGAAAGCTTTTTAGCTGACTGATCTGCTAACAAAACAGGAGAAAAAAAATCAGTGTTTTCCTGAAATCAGCTAAAAGTTGGTATCTTGAGAGCTTGCTTGGGCACCTTTCCAGCCTCCTGGCCATTACTACTTAATCATCCCTTTTTTTTTTTTCCCAGAACCAACTCTTCTAACATATCTTTCTCAAACTGTGACTCTTACGTCTGGATCTTCCTCTAACCCCTTGCGTGTGAAGAAAATTACTAGAAAGACAGCATCTCACTTCCCTGAAAGTGTCTTTACTCTGTCTGGTGAAGAGTTTTGTATGCTTTACAGTGCATGCTGGGTTAGTAGACCTACGAATTACAGAATTACGGAATCCCAGAATTGCGGGGGTTAGAAGGGACCTCAAGATATTATCGAATCCAACCCGCTTGCTAAAGCAGGTTTCCTACAATAGGTTACACAGGAAAGAATCTAGACAGGTCTTGAATATCTCCATAGAAGGAGACTCCACAACCTCACTGGGCAGCCTGTTCCAGCGCTTCATCACCCTTACCATAAAGTTCTTCCCTGTGTTTGTTTGGAACTTTCTACTTTCTAGTTTTAGGCCATTTCTCCTTGTCCTATTGATATACACCACTGAAAGGAGTCTGGCCTCACCCATTTGCCCCTCACCTTCATTTAGATATTCATTAACATTAATCAGATCAGTAATTCATTGTTCCTCCCATAAACGAAAGTGTGAGGATGAAGAAACTCATCTGGGTGATTTGGAAAGCTGCCTGCCATCTGGCGTGGGCATATCTGGCTGTTGGTACTGTCGTGTCTGAGCTTTCTTGGGTCTCCTATAGTGCCGCAGCAGGTGGAGCTGATACGCAGCATATACTCAAAAATCTCACTTCTTCAGAAATGGCACTTCTACTTTTAGGAAAATGAACTGTATGATGTGATTGTCTCCAGCAGCAGAGAAATGGGCAAAATTAAGTGGCAGATCCTTAATGATCTGTGAATCAAACTAATGAAAAGGACCAGAAGGTGCACAGAAAGTGCCATGAGCATTTTATACCCACTCTGCCTTAGTAAAATGCACGGCTAGAAGCAGACTGTCTGGTTTTAAGTCTGAGTCTTTGTAAGCAAGTATAAAAGCATATGAGACAGAGGA
Source organism: Pavo muticus (assembly GCA_016647715.1). Taxonomy (NCBI): domain Eukaryota; kingdom Metazoa; phylum Chordata; class Aves; order Galliformes; family Phasianidae; genus Pavo; species Pavo muticus. The sequence continues at coordinate 62,222 of JACDJE010000056.1, read as the reverse complement.
TGAATTATAATTTCTTTAAATATTTTTTTTTTGAAACTTGCATATATTCCTGTTACTGAAAAATAAACCTGTATGTGATATGGAAAAAATATTCTACCATGTCTCAACTTGATGCCTTGCCAAAGGGCTGAAATGTTAAATACTGAAAACACAGTTTTAGAATGGGCTTCTTTAAAATTCAGAAAGTGCAGAGCTTGCTGGCTTTCAGGAGATTATACCAACTACTTTTATTATTTGCAGCCATAGAACATAGTGTGAAAAATTGATACTTGAATGTAAAGACCAAAACCTGCATGCTGTATGGTAATACAACCTCATTTTCAGAAGCTGCTAGGTTAAGAACAAAGACGAAACTGATTTATAATAAGAGTTACACTCCTAAATAAACATGTTTTTGAGAATCCTACCCATAGTTTGTGTTGTAAAACAAATAGAAGGCAATAATTTCAGAAATTGTAGTCTTTTAAAGGAGCTCCTTATTTGTAGTAGATAAGCAGCTCTAGCTAGTGGCAGCTGACAACATAATTATTTGACAACCAGACATGACACAGGGCCTGTTTCTGCAGTGCTGCAGATCACTCATGGCAATTCCAGCCTGGGTAAAGTGACATTCAGTCCATCAGGAGTATGCTGCTTTCATTTAGCATTTGAATGAGATGGCTGCTTAAGTTTCCAGGGAGGGAACAATTGGGATCATGACAATTTCATAGCTGGTTTCCAAGTTTATCTTTAGTTGGCATAAATTTAGACTGGCATAGCTCAGGAGTCCAAAAAGGGCATGTTGGACACAGCTTGGCGTGCATGAAATTAGCTTCCAAGGTTATTTGTGAATTTTACTCTAAGTAAGCATTGGATTAGAAACAGAACCAGTCATAAGAGGTGACTGTATTACTGTATACTGACTAGCAAGCACTGTGGATCGCTAAGAAACAGATTTGGAAAGCAAAACAATTATGTGTTTTGTATTCAGCATCTACAGTATTTGTATATCTGTGGGTTTTGCTTTGGACAGGCACTAGTCTGATCCTGTGGGCTGGTTGCCCTTTGGAGGCTGGTGTTCAGAAAGGAAGCTCCTGGAGAGCAGTGCTAGTCCTTGCTTCTGAAGTGCAGTCCCGAATCTGACATTTCACGTAAACAATTAAAAGATACATTCATTTTTCTATTAATTATTGAACTATGAGACATATGAACTTTTCATTCTGTTCTGTGCAGACTCCAATTTCAGTGTGAAAGTTGCAGAAAGTTAGTTCAGATGAACCCTCATCTTTTCAGAAGATCTGTGAGTGCTTGATCTTGAATCCTGAAACACCTTGTTGGAGAGTCTGCAAACAGGAGAAATCTTACATTTCAGATATATCACCTTTTCCAGCAACCTGGCAATATGCCGAATATACAGGCTTCTCAATTGTTTTTCTGGGGCATATGCATCATATAGTATACAGATAGATTGGCACTTAGGGTTTGATTCAGTTGTCCACATTGTGTCCTCTGGCGATGCCCAGAAGACAATAAGAAATCCTTATAGAATCATCAGAAAGTGTGGGAGACCTGTGCTCTTTTGGAGCAGGAATACAAAGCCAAGGTACTGCAGGGCACCTCAAATGTTAATGCCAATGTGATAGCCAGTGTATTAAACCTTTACATCAGGTTTAGAATTGCTACGTTCTATGCTTTATAGCGCCATGATTATTAGATTTATGTCCTTATTTGCTTGAAACCCCAAGACTTGCACAGTTAGCAATGCTGAAAACAGCAGTGTGCCATTGTGAGATAATAAGACTGCACACTCCTGTAACCTAAAATAAAACCTCATTTTGATGATGGTTCACCATGCAATTGAATGAGTAGTCAGTGGGGATTTGTCATATTCACAACTGTTGAAATGCCTCCTTATGTCTTTTTCACATGTAATTTCTTTTAGTAGCCACTAGCTGTATTTTTTTTAAAATGAAATATGTATACATCTTCTCCTTCGGTTTGATTTTTCTTTACTAAACTGTAAGTTGGAAGAGTCTTCTTTACGGTAACAGTTCTGGTATTAGATTCTGAGTCTTGTCTACCTATTTTTATTTTTTTTTTCTGGTTGGCAGCAGTTTACTGTTTTAAGAAAAGGATTTGTTCCATAAAAACTTATTTTTTTTACTATAGTATCATTAGTAATCTATTAATATTAAAGTTGCAAGATATTAAAGATATAAAATATTAGTTATATTTGTTCCCTTGTTAGGACATTTGCTTCATAAATCAACCGCTGAGATACTGAGTAATGGCTTTTTAGTGTTTATAATCATTTAAGATTCAAATACAAACATCATGAAGATTGAAGACTTCCTTGATGTTCTTTGGACCTACTTAAGTGATAGAAGGCGGCTGCACAAAGATTTTTTTAAACGTTTGATCTTTTAAATGTGTTTTCTAAAAGTGGAACATCTATTAATTTGCTTCAGTTTGGCTTTTGCTCAGTCTGGTATTGATTTCAGTCAAGTACTGTTACCCATTAGTATATCTGTTAAAAGATTTAAGTGCCTCCTTGAATCTCGGCATATGCTTACATGGTTCTCTGAAAAGGATGGATTGGTCTGAATGCACCAAAACTCTGGGATCTGACCTCTGATAATATTATTTTATTTCCAAAATATATTCATTACAGAAAGGAGGATTGTTGACTCTTTCATCAACTGGACAGATCAGAGCATGTTTAAATTATTTCTCACAGAAAAGATAATAGAATTTTTGATATGAGTAGTAAGTAATAGGCTCAGATCACTAGTCAATCTTTGTTATTAATGACAGAATCGAACAGCAGGTTTGGAAAGTGTCAGCCTGGCATATTTCATTTTCTGCAAAGAGTAAATGGAGTGAGACACTTGTTTGCAGCATAGTTCACTTCCACAGCAAATCCAAACAATAGTGACATTTAAAAAATACATTTTTGCAATACTACCATTACAAAATCATCTAGGCTTGGTATGAGTAGCAGAGGCCATACTGCATTCTTACTGTTGTCTATGGGAATATCGGATTTGTTTTAGTGGAGATAAACTGAAATACATTTGTTAAATGTACCATAAAAGCACTGTCACCTAAGGTTTTTATTTTCCCTTCGTAGCAGCCTGGTTTGATGAATTGTCCCGATTAGCTCTGGAGAACTGCATATTAAAATTGGGCGAGACTCGCAAGTGAAAACGAGTGACATGCTCAAGAGTCATTAGACGTTGATTTAACACAAGGAATTAGCAGGCCTATCAGCTAGAAACAGGTATAATTTATTTATTTGATTTTATTTACCTCACACAAGATCATGGTAATTGGATTAGAAAGAAATCATCATTACCAAAAATAGGTGCTGTCTGTTCTGTTGCTCATCCCACGCTTGCTGCACATGCAGATCCAGCACACCGCTTGCGTCCTTGTGTCCTGATGAGCCCACCTAGGAGTGGGCAGCTTGCTCAGGGGGAAATTACTGAGTGGCCCTACTGGCCCCACCTGCCCTTATCTGCGAAAGAGGGCTAAAAACACATGCCTAATGTGAGAAGAAAAAGAGGTGGTGAAACATCTAGCTTGCTGGTAATATATATCTTTGTTCTCCAAGGGGGCTGACCTGGGAGAGATGCCTGGGCTTCTGGTAAGAGGAAGCAGAGAGCCCCCTGCTCTAAGGCTGGGAAGCAATAGGAAATGCAGACTGCAGGACACTGTTGGAAATGCTTTATCTTTCTGGGCATAGATCAAGGGCAAGAAGAGAAGACACTATGCCTATTTATGATCTGGAACCAGAGTGTTGTCCATGACAGCAGATGTGTTCAAAGGGTACTTGTCCTGTGAGGCTCCGCAGGGATGTATGGCGTATCTTTGGAGGCTGGCCACTATGGGCCCCAGATGGAGCACGTCTGGGATGCACACACAAAAATCTGCAGGTGTTTAAGGCCAGCAGGGAGATGTTCAGGGAGCTTTTGTGCCCCTTACTGGTGTGTGAGACCTCTTGCCTTGTAGCTTAGACTTGTGCGGGAGGGGTGCTGAAGTCCTGTTCCGGCATCTAAATCCTTTCTTTGGAGCTTCCTCTTGGTTCTCTGGCTAATGAGAGTAATAATAAAAGAATCATAGAGATTATGGTCTTGTGTTAATCACTTCTACATGCTACGGTCTTTGTGGAGTGGAGGGGAAATGTACACTGACAAAAACCAACTTGGTTCAATTCTGCAAAGTGCTGGCAGCAGGAAAGCTAATGGATATCAATGCTACACGTAGCAGGGGGCTTGAAACTAAATGATCATTGTGGTCCTTTTCAACCCAGGCCACTCTCTGATTCTATGATATTATAATAAAATCCATATGTATTTTTTAATATAGTTCCATTCATGCAGTCTGTACTATAAATGGCAGGCTATTAAAAGACAGTCTCCATGTTGTCATGCATTTTTACTCTCTAATTTGGCTTTTCAATTTGAACTACAGATCCAACAGTCTTTGGGTTTTTAAACCCCTTGGCTAATGGCGTAGATGGCTTCAGCATTGTCCTAGGAGACAAAAGGCATGCTACAGGCTGTGCCAAATTAAGTCAATTTCTTTAATTTAAGGGGCACACACTTGCTGCTGTATGAAAACTGGTATGAAATTGGACATGGTTGGCTAACAGTAACGATATAATTTCTCATTTTTGCTTTATTATGTCTGCTAATTACAAATTTACCTCCAGAGTTCAGTCAGAAAGAAAAATGCCGACAATATTAGCATCTAAGGGAAAGTATATTTATTCTTTAAGCTATTCTTTTTGTTCATTAGTTGTTTTTTGAAGAGATTTAGGTTAAAGAAAATTGTAGTTCCTTCTGTATGGCTGCAGAGGTTGTATTTTATAATTTTGCTTTGAATATTTGTAATCTTTTAATAGCTGTTTTATTTGCAGATAATGTGACAATAATTGCTACATTAAAAAAAGAACAGTTTGATCAAGCTTGAATGCTGCTTTGATTCTATTTCTATTGAATTCAGAGAGACTTCTTCAATAACAAGAGAGCTGGAGTTGGAATTTACTTTATGATAATTTCCTTTTTTCCTGCCAAATCCTCTTTCTCTCATCCAAAACAGAGAAGAATTCCTCTTTCAATCACAGTCCTGTAAATCTGGTGTAAATGTGTTGACTCAATGAGCTTATTTTTGTATATATTCTATATAAATGAGAGAAGGATTTGTCCCAGTTGGATTGATATTTCTTGTTAGTGAGGCAATGTACTATATAATTGGCTCTATCAGTAAGACTTTCTGAGTTTAATTTCTTTTTAAGTCTATGTATGGAAACAGAATATATAATATTGGCTAACAGATAAGAAAGCTGAAGTATTAGAGAAAAGAAAAACCAAGACGTTTTCCTTATCAGGGCCTTTTGTTCTTTCATCCTGAAATTGAAAATAGTAGCAAAGTGACATCCATTGCTCATTTTCTGTTGCTTAACTGTCCTACGTGTCGTGACTACCGACAGAATCATACCTGTTTAAGGTGTTGCCCACTATTTACATCACCCAGAAGGTGATAGGTCTAGAAACATAGCATTTGAATCATAGATAACTTATAGTTAATTAAATAGAAAAAAAAATAAATCACATATTTACATTTCTGAAAGTGGAATTTTAGAAAAAAAGGTATAGATTAGCTAAAAAATGTTATTTACTATAGTTAAAATTAAACAGGAAAGGAGAGGGTCTTTTCTACACAGGATTCAATATAATAGCTTGGAAAGAACCTTTATACTGTTTAACTTTGTGGAAAATCTGTTTTGAGTGGGTCCTGTGATAATCTGGGACTCACAGGAGAGCTGACTTATTACTGTTTAGAGCCAAGAACTTGCATGGATTTTTCATGTGACCCTTGGCATATTTATTTTTGCAAGTAGTTTCTCCAAATAAGAAGGATCCATGTTTAGATTGTGCTCAGAGATACGTGCTCAGAAATAAATTTGTTCTGGTAAGTTCTGATATGCAAAATATCTAAGAGTGACACTGAGTTGTCTGCTTCACTCCTCTTTTATGTTTTGACAGATTTGTTCTAGTAAGTTCTGATATGCAAAATAACTGAGTGATGCTGATTTGTCTGCTTCACTCCTCTTTCATGTTTTGACAGATTTTCCTTTATATTTTAGTTGTTTGTTTTTCACCAATATGCATTTGTTCCAAGAATGTGTGCAACATAAATTAAACTTACGTCCTTCCTGATGTTATTTGTGAGGGAAGAGCCATTACTACTTGTCATTTAGATACTGTAACACTTTCAGGAAGTTTAAATTGTTCATTTTTACAAAAGGAATACACAATTTAATTCTGATTTGAACATATCATTTCAAATCACTTTAGTTCTCATTAGAGTTTCTGATAATCTAATATTAGATTCATTACCATCTAAAATTATTGCAATCTGCTGCCTTTTGTTTTGATTCAAAGTCCATAATTGTGCCATATGATGTCAGTAATTACTGAGGCTGCTTTGGGAAGATATGCAAAGATATGGCAAGGAAAGACGATCAAGCCAAGTTTAGATTTGTTATGTGGTTGTACAAGTGCGTCAGAAACTGCATTTTATTAGTATATCTGTTTACACTTGATATTGCGTAGGTTCCAGAAAAGGAGGAATTATGCTGGAAGATTAGGAAAATAAATGAAGTATAGTCTTGAATCATCCAAGATAGAAAGGAAAGGAGTCCTAGGCACATGAAGGTGAAGTTTATATTGTATTTAATTCTTCTTTACTCCACTTT
>JACDJE010000056.1:34045-55438 GCA_016647715.1 Pavo muticus | reverse complement strand
TATATATGTGTATATATATATATATATATATATATATATATGTATATATATATATAAAACTGACTCCAAAGCAGCTTATATAATTTAAAACATAGAAAAATGTGGACTCTTCCTAACTATAAATTCATTTTATTAATTCTGTCTTCTCTTCTTAAATGAGTAAGGGAGTCTTTGTACTCTGAGCTGAAGTGAATTTTATTTCCAGTCTTTGATTTCATGTTCTTTATCACCAACATTTCTCACTTGAAATAAGATTCTGTAAAGAATATTAATGTGAAATAGAAATCCAGAATAATTTACTTGAATAATGTAACATTACATTACTTTGTGATCTTTTAGCTTTGAGGCAGCCCAAATCCCGTGTTGGGACCACAACACTGTGGGTAGTGTTGTGTATTTGTTATTTTTCCTGAGGTTAAAAAAAATAGTGGATGATATGACCAAGCTATGCAGGTGTGGTGGTGGGTGCTAAACAAGGCATATTTGAAAGGCCCTAATTTTCATCCCATGAAATTTTATTTCTCTTGATAAATCTCAGTGCTGGTCATCAGAAGCAGTTTCTTTTGAGAGTTGTGATTATTTGTGGATGTTTTCTTCTTTGCATTCCAGCACTTATGACCACCTTCATTTTAGAGGCACGTGTTCTCTTGTAGGAAAATGAGATTTGTTCCTAGAATAATTGAAAACAGAATCGCTGGCTGGAGAAGCAATGGATCTTGTGCCTTTTAGTTTCAGATCCACTAAATAGGTAACTTTCTGTGTTCTGCAATTGAAAGTAGAAAGAAGTGGGAGAATGCTGTAAAATATCAGAATTCTGAAGATCATTTATACCCTAGTGTGGGTGTCTCACATCGGTCACTAGCAGATAGTGGGCACAAGAATAGAAGTACCATGGACTAATCTAATGCAGCAGCTTCAGTACGGTCATTGTTATCACAGCACCATAAGTATGTTATCAGTCTCTTTCTAAAAATAAATTGTATTCCAAGACTGATGTATAAAGAAGGACAGGAAAATCATTATATCTGTGTTAGGAATTCAGCCTGACTTGTCAAAAGTTTGTAAAGATAATCCAGCTTGCCAGAGATAGGCTGTTCTGAAATTGTCCATTTATCCAGAATGCAGCAGTACAGCAACATCAGCGTAAGAAGGTGTGGCTCGTAATGTTTCTGCTTTGACCAAGAAAAATGTATTCCAATATTACCTATGTGGATGAACAATGATCAAGATGGAGAGGAGGAGGGCATGTCCTTTGGCACTGCATCATTTAGCCAAAGCAACTGAGTCAATTGCTGTTAGCAGTACGGCACTGATGTTTGTAAAGAATAGCTAGTGGAAAGGAATTCATCTCAGATGAGTTTTTGTAAGTGTGCTGCATTATGAAATAAAGATTTCTGTTCTTCTTGGCCCAAATATCACAAAGCAAGATTTAATTTAAACATTTACAATTCAGCCCTAATTTCAATCTAATAATATTAAACCATCTGTTCATACAAAGTTATTTAGCAGGAGACATGCTTTCAAATAATAGAACCTTATATTTATTTATTTATTTATTTATTTATTTTAATTAATAACTCCTGAGCAGGAGACTGTTCCTATTAAATGTAGTTCAGAACATAGTGCTGTGTGGACAGTATGACCTTTTAATGACCTATCTTCATCAGAATTAATCAAAACTTCAGATTCCATAACAAGAGAGAATTCTGCCATTTCATAATTTTTTCCCTCGAAATGTTACAACTTGTTTTCAAAATGTTGAGGTAAACAGAAATTGCTGAATGCAGCGTTTTCCTCTCAGTAAGATTGAAAGTGTTTGTTTCAATAAAGACAAAACAGTTCATTTTAAGTCTTATCACTTTATTTCTACTCACGATGGAACTGAAAAACTTTGAATTTGAGTCTGTGTAGATACATATTTTATCTTTTAGTTTAATTGAGATATGCTCAATAAATATTTTGCTTTCCCTGAACCATCATTTCCTGGTACAAAAACATGTAACCAGGATATTTTTGGCCGGCTGTTGTCACCATGAGTATGAAGGATGCATCTACCAATCTTATCTCAGGGACGAACTGTATTTGAGGATGACTGAAGAGCTAGTTAAAGTCCACATTGTTGGAGCTCTGTGGCTATAACAGCTCTAAATATGAAAATAACATCAAATGTAGCAAAACGTGAAGTCAAAAATAGATATCCCTGATGTATTTCCAAATTAAAATTCTCACTCCAGAAGGATTAGACAGGTTGTTTTACTAATGAACTTAAATGCTAAGGTTATTTCTGGAAGATTTAGTCAATTGCAGACTAAAACATTTGGAACAATCTTGTATCCCTAAAACTTTTCTTCTGTGTTCTGGTTTTAATGCAAAATTTTGAATTTTACTTGGTGTAACAAGAATGTCATGATATAACAGGTTAAATATTTAGGTGCTGTGAGTCAAATACGTTGTTGTAATTTCTTCTTGCGCAGTGCTAAGGCAGTTCTGTCTTTGGTGATTTATACATGTGAAACTGAGATTGGATGTTGCTCTGCAGTATTTAGCATCCTGATATTCAGAAGGTAGCAATACATCTCCAGGAATATGGAAGCTCCTCTCTGGCAAGCTTTCACAGAAAAAGCTTTGATTTAATTCCTCTGTTGACTTCACTTGGTAGTTACTTTTATGAAATACAAGCATTAGGATGTTGTGTACCTTCACAATGAGCAGAGGTGGTGTATTTTCTGTGTGGTCATCCGTGTTTAAATACTCTATATGATTGTATCAAAGGGTAGAACCCGCAGAACTCTACTCAATTTGGATGTTTAGCATTTTCTTTCAGTAGATCTGGATTTTTACTCTGGAGACTTAGCTACATCTGAAGCACTTTGGTGGTTTGTGGACATGTAACATATTTCACCTGTTTTGCTTTCTGTGAAATATAAAAGTGTTTTAGATTGATTGAGAGGCCTTCAATGAAAGCAGAAAGGAGAGAAAAAGATTTAATAATCCCATCTTTTCACAAATCACTGATCCATCAAAATGAGTTTTGGTAAACAATGCCTTATTTTCTTATCTGTTGAACAAAAGGTGTTATTTCCTTTCACAAATGTGTGGGAAGAAATTGTGGAGAATGGCTACTGTTTAGCTATCTCAAATGTTATCCGAGAGTTGTTCATGCCAGACTATTTCAATTTGTTATAAAAAACTGACACAATGGATTTTTGTTGTACATGTTCGTAGAAATAACTCAGATTCTTTTGTTTCCTCCAAAAAAAAGATGTATTTTGGACACTTAAGAAGGGAGGGATTTTCCACACATTTACAACTCTCCATCCTAGAGTGCACTGCCACCGGCCACAGCTTCCCTGTTAGCTTCATCCAACTCAGATTAGGCCTTCTCATTGCTCAAGAGATTCTCCCTCCCATGCATTTTTAAAGCTGTTGGAAACTTTCTCTAAACAAAAAGCAACCTTCTATCATTTGGGAACATTTATGTCTTAACATAGAAATAGACAGTCATTGGTTTGCTTTTCTGTGCCGTTTCCTCCTACCTGGAACTGGATAATTATCTAAATTTTCTCTCTCTTCCTCGGCAAGTATAAACTGTTTAATTTACAAGACACGTTAATGCAATAATAGTTTCTCCTTCTTTTTTTTTTTTTTTTTAGAAGAAATCAGATGATCTGTAAGTAATCCCATTGATTTATATCAAAAGATTTTTTTACAGTATGATTAAGAGCTACTAAATTTTGCTGTCCCTTATTTTGGTGATTATTGGAGAATTGGTTTACTTTTACATATAATTGCTTTATAAATAAATTATATGATCACACATGAGAAGGTAAGGTCCTACTTTTTGTATTCTCAGTGCGTTATCCAGATTCATTTTGAGGATTAGAATTTTATTTAATAGAATCATCACCTTCATAATGCAATAACATTCAGTATTCCTTGAAGTGCTGTAAGTACTTTTAGTGCTTTAGTAAGAGATCATGCAAAGTAATAAATGCCAAAATTAAACATTCTGAAGGGCATCATGTCTAGACAAATGTTGCAAGTTATATTTAAACTAGTGAAAGTTTTCTTTTTTGTATGTTTGTGTTAGTTTGAGGACCATAAAATATAAATGGTTAAAATGCTCGGAAGAGAGGATGAGTTGGGATTTCCAGTGTAAATTTAGAAAAAATCTACATATTACAGTGTATTGTACAGCACTACAGTATTTAGTTCAAATTACACAGGCAGGTAGTGATAGGACAAGGGGGAATGGCTTTCAACTAAGAGGGGAGATTTAGGTTAGATGTTAGGAAGAAATTCTTTATTCAGCAGGTGCCCAGTGAACATATGGATGCCCCATCCCTGGAGGTGTTGGATGGCCAGGCTGGATGGGGCCCTGGGCAGCCTGATTTGGTGAGTGGCAAACCTGCCCATGGCAGCGGCTTCAGGCTCTGTGGACTTCAAGGTCCCTTCCAACCTAAACCATTCTATGATGGTACTATGAAATTAAACAAAGATAAAACTGTGTGTTACTAAGACCTAGCATCAGCCTTGTGGCTTGTTCCATCCATGTAGATCATGACTTTTGCTCAAGGAGCTGAGTGTTTACAAGTGTGTTTGCATGTAAAAGATATAACCCTATGCCATGTAAATTTATTTCAGTCAATATCAGGCTATGGAAAACAAAGTAAATAAAATGCAGTGTAATTAATGAAAACATATGACAAAAGAAGTAGGTACAACAGACGTTTAATAAAACTTACTAATAAACCCTAATAAGACTTATGGTGGCTCATCACCACAGAAGACTGCAGGTTTCCAGGTAAAAAACTAACATAAACTAATTTCCATTAAGAGCATTTTCTTTTAGACTCTTCTCAGGAAGTCTTCTTTATCAGAAATTCACGGATGGGAGCTACTGAAGGAGGAGTACCCCTTGCACCTTTGACTATGGCTCAGCCTGGGTCCTTTGTAATTCCAGAAGGATCAATTGCAGACAATAGCAAGAGAGGCTCAGCAGTCATGAATGAGAAGCGAAGAGCTTCTGACTCTTCTGTAGGAAACAGAAATACAAAGGGTGAGAATCTAAAAAGCAACTAGATCTTGTTCTTCAAACTGACTTTTGGCACCAGGATTTTATGCTTAAAGGCTTTAATGCTCAAAGAATCATAGGAGTCAAAATGCTGATATTACACTTCACGTGTTCCACTGTTTAGAGAATTCACAGCTCCAAATTAGCTTCAGGTCAGGATTTGCATAAATTAGATGAAGTTGGTCCTGTCTGTGTGTCGCTAGGCAGCTTCAGATTAGCTCTGCTCAGTCTTTCAGTCTGTGAAGGGTAAACTGGCGCTAATCCAAAAGCCAGGTAGCTGTGTTAGCATCATGCTGTGCTTGAGCAAATATTTTCTCCTCCTCAGCAGGGCTCTTCAGCTGAGGCAGAGCATTGTGCTACGGGCAGCCATGGCCTCTGGGCATAGGCTGGCTGTGGTCTGCCCACCCACTGCAAATAATGACTAAATGTGCAAACCTCCCCTGAGATATCTGAGGACAGAAACCTACAGGCTGATGGGGGAGCTCCCTAAGGCTGCAGTTCTCAACATTTATAGAATGATCACTTTCCCCCTTTGCTGTAACAGCTGGGCCTCTCATTTGCATGGAATCATAGAATCAGAGAATTATAGAATCATTAAGGTTGGAAAGACCAATAAGATCATCTAGTCCAATAATCAGCCCATGCCTGTGACTGCTCTAGACCATGTCCCTCAGTGTCACATCTACCCTTTTCTTGAAAACTTCCAGGTATGGTAAGCCCACCACCTTCCTGGGCAGCCTGTGCCAATGCCTCACCACTCTGACTATAAATTTTTCCTAATATTCAACCTAAATGTTCCCTAGTGCAATTTAAGGACATTACCTCTCTTTCTATCACTGTTATGTGGGAGAAGAGTCCGACCCACACCTCGCCACAACTTTCTTTCAGATGATGAGAGAGCAATAAGGTCTCCCTTGAGCCTCCTGTTCTCCAGACTGGGTACAATGTCAGTACCCTCAGCTACTCAGCTACTCCCCATAAGATCAGATCCTTCTCCAGCTCTGTTGCTCTTCTCTGTACACACTCCAGGGCCTTGACATCTTTCTCGTAGTGAGGGGTCCAAAACTGAACACAGTACTCGAGGTGCGGCCTCACCAGGGCTGAGTACAGAGGGACAGTCACCTCCCTGTTCCTGCTGGCTGTGCTATTGCTGATACAGGGCAGGATGCCATTGGCCTTCTTGACCACCTGGGCACACTGCTGGCTCTTGTTCACCTGACTGTCACCTAACATTCCCATATTGTTTTTCTCTATGCGGCTTTCCAACCACTCTGCCCCAAGCCTGTAGTGAAGCATGGGGTTTTTGTAACAAACGCAGGACCTGGCACTTGGTCCTGTTAATGCTTATATAGTTGTTCAAAGCCCATTGATCCAGCCTATCCAGATTCCTCTGCAGGGCCTTCCTGCGCTCATTTACACACTTGCCTCATCCCTTTGCATTTGAAGGACCAACCCCCCTTGTCTTTCCCCCCCTCCAATCCCCCAAGGCTTTGTTGGCCCTCTGCAGTGATGCTAAGCAGTTCTCTCTCCTTATCAGCCTGGGCCACAGAAAATTGTTTTAACTGCTTTCTTCATCCTATACTAGAATAATAAGGCAACTTATTATTTCTTTATTTAAAAATACTACTTTCTGCCTATTTCTTTTCATTTCCTTAGTTTTCAATTCAAATAAAATATCAATTAATTGCAATGAGCAGAGTGAAAGCTAAGCAAATGCTTTAACAGATCTAGAGATGTGTATATTCACTCCATCACGGCTATTCCTTCTCACAATCTGCATTCTATTTATTATTATTAAGCTAAAGACATTTTAATGTATTTGTTTGTTTTTTATTTCTTTATGGATTGTAAAATAAATACATTGTGGAATTCATTGAAATGATACCCTCAACCTGCGACTATGCATGCTTTCTTTCCAAATTCAAATCTTTTACATGGCCTAGGAAAGGCTCCACATGAAGGTTTTCTTTTACCGGTATAGGTCAAATACAGTAACTAATAGAAAGTTACTGATGAAGGGTGTACTAACAGTATAAGGCATTGTGTTGGGCATACAGAAAGAAATTTGAACTTTTTAAGAAAAACACAGAAAATTTAATTCTAAATTCATGGTACAGTTCCTTCTAAAATCATCTGAGGGTGTTTTTGGAGACTTCAATCAGAGGTGGAAAAATTCTTTTCAATTATATCTAATGGTAGAATGATTATACTGGGAAAAGCAGAAATTTCTTGTCCTGGTGTTCTGAAAATTTGTTTTTCACCAAGAGATCAGAATTGATTCATCTTAATATCAGCTTATAATGATGGTTTTTTTAATCAAAGCCACAAAAGTATTTGATAGGAGATGAAGAGAAAAAAAAAAGTAAAAATAGCAGCAGATAACTCTAATCAATATTCTATATCTAATATCTATATTAATATCTAATATCTAATCTATATCTAATCAATTTTCGTGGTATGCCACTGGCAGGAATTTGGAGCAGAGTTATGTGTTTGAGATGAACTAGAACAGGGAAGGAACTGGAACATATAAATCCTGAAGGAGAAAAATGTCTGCAAACTGGTTAGTGAACGGGCTCAAAGATCTTCTAATCACAGGAGTTTTAAGATACCTATGCTGGTGATGAAATGTCACGTCTCCTAATGGTTGCTATATATATCTGTTCTGCACAGATCAAAGGAGAAAGCTGTTTCTTCTGCTCACTGCCTGCTGTTCTCATGAATAAACCTATATTCTCATTTAACCATTTCATTGTATTTTGATTAAAAAAAAAAATCACACACAAAAAAAATACAAACCTGGAAAGGAAAGGTGTTTGGCAAAGGATATCATAGAATGAGCAGGAGTACTTTCTGATAAGTGGGCAAATTCAAATGAGAAGCTTTTTCTAGAAGCTGAATATCACTAATGGAGTGATTAGGTGCAGAATGGGTTTATGGACTCACGCTCGTCTGGTGGTGAAAACTGTTGGAAACAATCCAAAAGGCAATGATTCTCCGTTGAATGGGGGCCTTTCCACTGCCTTTAGAGTTTACTGGCACATTCCTCTGAAATCTTGCTTGATTGATGTTGGCAGGTATCAATAAAAATCTCTCTGTAAACAATTGACAACTATTAGTTGTCAATTATAAAGGCCTTTACAGCATAAAGTAATTAGTTTTGATCACAAGAATACATGAAACTTTCTTGGTTTTAACCAGGGTGATAGTTTTGATGATATTATTTATGTCATTATCCTGAGTATAAAGTCAAGAATTTTGTATTTTAAGCGTGATGAAACAGGAATAATATGATTTGATGTGTTTGCACAACATTTATCAAGAAGAGGACCAATTCAGAGCAGAGTCTCCAGAGTACTTTTAACTCTTGATAATTTTTTTCCCCTGGCATGACTGCACACTGCTGTATGGAAGCTGAACCAGCCCCCCCCCCAAAAAAAAAAGTTTTCACACAGAGGGTGGTGACACACTGGAACAGGTTGCCCTAGGAGGCTGTGGATGCCCCATCCCTGGAGGCATTCAAGGCCAGGCTGGATGTGGCTCTGGGCAGCCTGGTCTAGTGGTTGGCGACCCTGCACATAGTGGGGACCATTGTGGTCCTTTTCAACCCAGGCCATTCTATGATTCTATAAAAAGTGGAAAGCTTAGGTGTATGGAACAGGATGAATTTTAAGCTACAAAATGCTACAATCCCATCCTTTGGTGTCTTTCAGTCAGCTGCAACTGTTGTTGCATAGCTCAAATGTTCTTTTTGTTGTTGTTAAATAATTCAAAAGGAATTGAAAGGACTTCGATGCTGGAATAGAGTGATGCAAACAAAAGATAAAAATAAAATGACGTTTGTTTCAAAATGCCTTTGAAATGCAATCAAATTGTTCTAATTAATTTATAATTGACATACATAATAAAAAGATTTCTCTGCAAGTGCTTCGATTTTTGTAAAATTGTGTCTAGTGGGATATACTGAGTATTACGTTGCTCTGGGTGCTGGTCACTGTGCTATTCCATGTGATAATTTCCCCTCAAAAAAGAAGAGAGACAAAGTTTCAAAGAATTAGTTGAGCAGGGAAGCATACTTAACCTGCCCGTGGCGAGGAGTTGGAACTTGATGATCCTTGAGATCCCTTCCAAACGAAGCCATTCTATGATTCTATGATTCTATAATACATTATCATCTCTCTTTTATGTTGTGGAAAAATGAACATATTTCCACCAGCGTTTTAGATTTCCTGAAGTGGAGTTCCCTACAATATTCTTGCTGCCATTGTGTGTTCATGAAGTATCTAACACACATAAATTGTTAAATTTGCTCACTTTGGTTTGTAGACTGTTGTGCATTACATAACCCCCCGGAGAGTTCTATAAATAATCAGAAATTTGTGGCAGTCACTTCTCTGCTGTGTGCAATCATGTTCTGTTGACAATGCATTGAGGTGGAAATCCAGCTTGTAAACAAATGCTCAGGGTTCTACCTCAACAAGAACCTGAGAAACTCCTGAGTTGTGCTGTGCAAACTTTGCCACATTTACTCAACTGAAAAAATATGTACTTTTTCATTTCTGCGGAGATGATATACATTTCTCTTCGCTTTTTCAGCAGATGTCTGTAATGGAAGCTAGTGTTTTGTTAGGATTTTTTTTTTTTTAATTTAAATGCTTTATTTGTATCTAGAGATAAGAGAAGACATTTAAAGAATGTCCAACTGATTTAGATTTTAGCTTAGCAGCTAATTCACCTTTCTAAAAGTTGTCCTATACTCTCATCCTCAATGTGCACTAATGCTTTCTCTTTTCTGGGCTTAAGTTGTTTTCTGGGTACTTTGAATGTATGACGCTCTCCAGACTTCTTCATCGTAAGCTGATTGTCTTCCAGTCCCCCCAGTCCTTTAATTAATTATATGCAATTTTAAGAAGTCTGTTTATTGTTGTTGAATTTGTTCACTGTATGAAGTCTAGAATGTGAGGTGAACTATTTACAAAAGTGTGGCATAGCACTCTATGTTTCCTAACCCATTCCTAAAGAAAAGCCCTAAAAAGTGAAGACTTTTGTCACAGCTCAGGAAGGTTTATGTACTGATCAAAGTCAGAGGGAAGGTCCCTTAAAATCTGCAGAGGCTACAAAACATGAGACAGAAAATTATTTTTAAGCTCCCAAGATATTTCTTAGAAATACTCTCTCATGTTCCCATTGATATTTTCCAGAAGACTCATACTTAATTTTAGTGTTAACCCAGAGCTTGCAGAGCCTGAGTGACATGCTGAAGTAGCTGTTGGTGTACAGCACAGCAGAGATTGTTTCATCTTGTAAACGGTGGCTTTAGAGTCTGCCAGTGTTCCCTGGTTGGATCTTTTTGGGAGAGGGAGGCTGGAAGAACCCTGGAGGGTCAGGGACTCTTCTGTGTGCTCCCCTTCCTTTGCAGTGGGTTTGCAGTGAAAGTAAAATGACAGGGTTTTTTATTATTATTATTTATTATTTATAATTATTTCCTAGAGCTACTTATGGTGGACCATCATTTCGCAGCAATGTAATCCTGTAAAGCACAAGATACAGTTGTTCATTTCAAAATGTTTCATGTTCCATTTTACCACTGTAGATCAGGAAAACGTCCTCTGAAAACAGTGGGATTGTTCTAATTTATTCTGTGAGAAGATAATTAAAGAGAAGGAAAGCAATGAAATGTAGCAGTAATGAAATATAACAGATGATGGAAATGTTTCAATCTTTCCCTGCTTACAAGACAGATAGATGATGTAATCCTAATTGCCTATAAGCTTATGGTTTGGGTGTAAAGTTGCCCAGCTCTGGGGAGCTGCCCAGAAGTGCAGTTTGGCTATGGCTAGCTTCAAGAAAACCTGATGTCCCATCTTGTTCAGTTATACTTGAAGATACGGAGAGGGATCTGAGAAGCAGCACACTCCAAAAGAAGGAGATGAAGATCGTGCTGAATCTTAGCTGCAGTTCAAAGCCCACTGGAGTAGACCTGAATCATCTCTGAATCTTCTTTGAAAGGAAAAGGGCTTTTTGCAAAGACTGAGAGGATGCTTCCAGGTAGAGGGCATCCACAGCCTCTCTGGAAAGCCTGTTCCAGTGTCTCACCACCTGCACAGTAATGAATTTCTTCCTGATATCTGGTCTAAATCTAACCTCTTCCAGTTTAAAACCATTTCCACTTGTCCTGTTGCTACCTGCCCTTATCAAAAGATACTCCCCAGCTTTCCTGTAGGCCCTATCAGGTATTGGAAGGCCGCAGTAAGGTCTTAGAGCCTTCTCTTCTCCAGGCTGAAGAGGGTAAAGTTGAAATTGAACAAGGACACTGTCTGGTTTTAGCTGAGATAGATAGAGTTAATTTTCTTTATAGTGGCTGATATGATGCTATATTTTAGTTTTGGGAGAAAAATAATGCTGATAACACTGATTTTTGAGTTGTTGCTGAGCAGAGCTTACATAGAGTCAAGGACATTTCAGCTTCTCGTACCCTCCTGCCAGTGAGGAGTTGGGAGTACACAAGAAGGTGGGAGGGGGCAGAACCAGGGCTACTGATCCACACTGACCAGAGAGGTATCTCATACCACATGGCATCATGCTGAACAGTAAAACTGGGTTGACTGACAGGGCTGCTACTGCTTGGGAACTGGCTGGGAATCAGTCAGGAAGTAGTGAGCAGTTGCATTGTGCATCACTTGCTTTGTATGTATATATATATATATATATATGTACATATATATATATATAAATTATTATTATTTTCCCTTCCTTTTCTGTCTGTTTAACTGTCTTTATCTAAACCCACGAATTTTGCATTTTTCTATTTCTCTGCCCCCTTCCACTGGAGAGGAGTGAGCACATGGCTGTATGGTGCTAAGCTGCAGTTGTGTTAAACCATAGCAGATGCTTTTATGAAGCTGAGCAGTTTTATAGGGTGATTATCTTTGTAAAAGCTTCTCAACATACTGTAGAAAACATTAGCCCTTGTTGGCATAGCGTATTCACATGGACAGAGATCACATTAAAGAGTTTAACTCCTAAAACTGACAAAAAGGAAGCAGGAGCACAGAGAGGTGCATTATTTTTTTTCTCGTCTAGCAGCAGGCTGGCAGGAGAAGCAAGTCCTGAGGCCCAGTGACTTGCCTTGCTTATCATAGAATTGTTTGAATTGGAAGGGACCTTTAAAAGTCATCTACTCCAACTCCTCTGCAATGAACAGGGCCACCTACAGCTACATCAGGTTGCTCAGAAGTCCCTTCAGCCTGGCCTTGAGTGTGTCCAGGGAAGGGGAACCGACCACATCTCTGGGCAGCCTGTTCCAGTTCTGGGCAGCCCAGGCACAACAGGCTCATCTTGGGGACATGGTCACACTATTTGGAGCTAACAGCCTGTTTTCACCTGGAGGTGGAAAAGGGAAGTGACAATGTACATTTGTTTTGTATGCCAGTAATGTTCTAGGTATGGAAAATAGAAAAACTCTCCGTCAAATTCAGTGAAAGGTAACAAGAAGTAACAAGCCAGGGACTCATCCGTATCAACTACTGGACTCAGAAGGTGGCACGTATGGCCATTTAACAGCCAAACGCAAAATCTATCCAACAGGACAATATACCACCTGATCTTTTCTGATAATATTTCTCTAATGTTTTCTCTTCCATTCTGCAAATACAAATTGTGTGGATCTTTATCAGGAAGAAATCTGTAAACTCTAACAGAATGTCACCTATCAAGTGCTCTGCATATGTGAGAGAGCAAATGGGGAATAGAAACTCTGATACACTTTTTCTGTGGCATTGATTATTTTATGGGAGTTATTTTTCATGTGTGTTGTTACTAGACTCGTCTGTAGCATGAGGACATGAATTAGTAGCTGTTTCCTTAAAAAGAACAGGAGCTACTTCACCATGTAGTCTGCTTTCAGATACCTGCAGTTTCCCTTTAATTCCTTTTAATTTTATGATTTTAAAATTTGTTTCTAATTAACAGATGAAAAGCTACTCATGAATTTGCTTTTAAGGCCAAGTACATTCAAGGAGCACAACTTAGAAGTATTGTTTACACCCTTTCTGAGAAATACATGTTATTGTGGTTGCTCTCTTATTTGATTGGGCTGAAATGGAGTCCGTTGTAAGATTTGGGAATGTTTTTGTGTGAATAAAAACTATTTTCTGACTTCCCTTGGTGAGCAGACTATGTGAGTCTCATTACTTGAACAGGTGTGTAAGATGCAACTGCGTAATAGGCTGCAGTTTATGCTTATCATTTTAACTGAAGAGTAAATAGGGAGGAATTAGAAGGGAAATCCACTTATCAGCTGAACTTTGCTTTTCTAAAATCTGGTTTTATTTTGCAGGTGATGGAAGTTAAAGGACAAATGATTCATGTGCCAGAATCAAATTCAATTTTGTTTCTGGGGTCTCCCTGTGTGGACAAGCTGGATGAACTGATGGGCCGAGGCCTCCATCTTTCAGACATACCTATCCACGATGCTACTCGTGATGTCATATTGGTTGGGGAGCAAGCGAAGGCCCAAGATGGCTTGAAAAAAAGAATGGATAAACTGAAGGCAACACTAGAACGCACACACCAAGCCCTGGAAGAGGAGAAAAAGAAAACAGTTGATCTTCTTATTTCTATTTTCCCCGAAGAAGTGGCTCAGCAGTTGTGGCAGGGGCAGCAAGTTCAGGCCAGGAAGTTTGATGATGTCACCATGCTGTTCTCGGATATTGTTGGCTTCACAGCCATCTGCGCGCAGTGCACACCCATGCAAGTCATCAGCATGCTGAATGAACTCTACACACGGTTTGACCATCAGTGTGGATTCCTGGACATCTACAAGGTAATAGCTGAAGTCCTAAGTTAGTAAAATCTAATGGAAACTAAGATGGAAAAAGTTAAGGTAGCTTCCCTGCAAAAGTGTGAAAGACAGTTATTTGCATCACAGGAAAAAAATCTAGAATTTGTTCACTGAAATCAAATACTTTAATGTTGAGCTGTCATCATGGTTTCCTTTTTTCCTATAGGGAAAAATGACTATGACATCTCCTGTGTCATAGTCTGGTTTCCTTTAAGTGACACTTCAGTTACAGTGTATTAAGGATCATGAAGACCTCAGCAATGTCCTTAGCCCAAACTGCAGCTCCTGAAAGGCACTAAAGTATTCTCTGTTTCAGCAGAACCTGAATGTTTTTTGGGTTTAGATTTAACCTTCCACTGACGATTAGGAAGAGAACAGCAGCTGTCCATTCATAGTAAATGGAATGAGTGTGAGATGTCAGTGGAGTGACCTGGTCCTTTAACGCCCTTCAAAAAGGAGTTGTCACACTGTTAGTCCTTGTTACAGACTGCAGCACCTTCATTCTCTTGAGGGGATTTGGTTTCTAGGTATTTGAGAGAAAAAAAAGGAGGGAGACAGAATTTAATAAGTATAGTTAAAATACTACCTGTGTAATTATCTTGTGAAATCTACAGAAAATATGTTTTGTATATAGCGTACATTTTAATTTTGTGATAGGAAAAGCAGAACAAATTTCTTTTTGTAACTATGAATACATCAAAGAAAAAAATCATAGCTTTAAAATTATATGTTGACTTTATTTTCCATCTGAGGCTTTCAAACTGAATCACCAGTTTTCCACTTGCATTAAATAGTATTTGTTCATAGGCTGTAAAGAGAAGGTCCTCACAGGAGTGGTATTCCTTTAGTTTTTATCATCCAGTACACTCTAACAGGCTTCCAAAAATATTAATTCTTGACTTAAATAATAATAGCTATTGTTGCTGCAAAGTTTTAATAACTACCACGGTTAGAAATGTATATTACACAGATATAAGTTGTTACGACCCTACCAAGATAAAACGTCATGCTTTAAATTAGTTTTGTGCTCCTAGGCTATGGGTTTCTATTATTAATGCTCAGAAGCCAAATGTCACGCTGTAAGAAGACTAGAATGGAAAGTATCAACACTCATTTGATTTTTTTTTTTTTTTCCGGTGTTATAGCTAGAAAAGATTGGAAGTTTGATGTTGGTCTGTATTAGTCTGCTGTTACTGTGCTGGTTCTCAAGCCAGCTCTGACAATGAGACTTGAGGAACTTCCGACCTACCGTTAAAAGCTGTATCTCGTGACTCCATTTTGTATGCTCCGTCGGGTATATGGATGTAGTTAGTGTTTTCCCAGATGCTTAATTTTGGTGATCTGTTCCGAGGCATTCAGGACATTCTTTTGTTAAAAACTGTGGTTGCATAGCAATAGGAAATAAAGTATCTAATAATCTCTGACCTGTTTGGAGGGCAGGTTGGCAGTGTCCTCTGAGAACAGTATGAAGGTTTTTACATTAGTTGTGAAGATTAGGCCATTTAGACCATGTATTACTGCCTTTCACCACTTTCTGACACTCAGATGAAAGAAGTTACTGCATAGCAATATTGTTCTGACCAGTTACATAAGATGATGGCTGCTGAGATGGGCAAGATAAGATTTACACATCAGGTATGTGTGTGAGTACTCAAAAAAAATTTAAGACCTCCATGTAATGAGCAGAGGAATAAACAAAGCCTGTTTTTCTATGGAAGGATGTCTTACACCTCATACATTCTTTCTCCACTTTTACTGCCTTAAGGAAGAAGAATTGCTGGGTCTTCCTCAGATCCCTTCATTGCAGGTTTGCCTCCGTCTCCCTACTCCCTCATACACCCTGAGCATCCCTACAGCCCATCCCTGTCTTCAGGTTCTGTCCACAATCTTGACCCCCACAATGAGTAAGGCAATGTGCGCTGTGCTTGTTTTGGAGCTGTGTGTGTGTGCTGTGCTTGCTGGTTGCGGAGCTCAGAGTGCCAGTGGGATCCTCTTGTTGCTGGGCTCACATGACAGCCAGTTCTGCAGCTGGGGACACTGTTCTGAGTCTCCCACATTGATACAGGCATGGATCTTCTCTCAACCTGCAGGATCTGGGTCTTTGAAATCTCTAATTTTTTTTTTTTCCATTTATTTTTCTTTTCTTAACTAGGAATCTAAAACAGTTACTGTGGGATTAAGTGAATGTGACTCAATTAAGCATTACCGAAGGACAGAAAACTCAGGCACTGAACCATCTTTCATTTCCTTAGAGAATCAGGCTTAAAATATAATCACAACTCCTTTTGAAAAAGCATTTGCATTTTAAAATAAAAGTAATTTGTGTGCTCATATCTCTTCCATTTTTTTTTCCAGATGGTATTCTCAAAGCTAATTTTATTAATAGGGATGATCACCACCACAACAACTACTATTTCAGAAGTTATTGTCAGGCAGTGAGTTTTAGATATGTCATCACCAGTGTTTGTACTGACAGCCTACTTTTAAGACATAGTCCTGTAACTAGGCTACAGAAATTTATCGTGAACGTCAAAACACAACTGTTTTCAAATTTGCTTATGTTTAAGCAATGTGGCAAAAATAATTTGCAAAAATTATTGGTAGAGTGCTTCTGAAGACCAAATTCATCATTCTGCAAACAGAAAATTAAGCAAAATTCATTAAATAAACTTCATGCTGTAAATTATTCACCCAGCTTTACTGTTACAGCCTTATGAATTCAGAACCTCAGTGCTTCTAATTTTGGAGTCAGATAATGAATGTAATACTTTTCAGTTGTCTCGTACTATTTATTCAGGAATATTTACAGATAAATGTGGAATGCAGCTGAAGAACAGAGATACTTGTATTTAACAAGTAGAACATGGAAAGCAAGCGTAATGAACTGTTGGGACAGAATAAGAAATTCTTGAAGAGGGCTGAAGGAGGATGAATTAGACTTTGAAATTCCTTGGAAATGAAAGTACATAGCTGTAACTGATGAGAAAGGGAAAGAGTATCCAGCAGAAGGATGCACAGGTATGAATGTCACGAGTGAATGATGGGCTCAGAAAATAAACTTCAAAGCAGTAGCATATGGAATAGATGCCAGAGATGGCAGATTACATTTCTACAGGCTGAGGGAGAGCAATGCAGTAACTGAGATGCACTGTGATATGAGCATGGGTGACAGTTCTAGCAATTTATGTTTTAGACTGAAATTTAGAAAGAGTTTTCTTGCATGCAACTTTGATGAGAAGATGAATAGGGGCACTTGTGAGGTAGCCACAATGGAGAGAGGATGCAAGAGAGCTGAGACGTGGCAATGCCTTTGGAAACTGGTGCTGTTCACTATCTGAGCTAATCATATTTGTCTTGGTACTGATGAGTGGGAGAGAAGGATGCTGTGCAGAAGGGAGTGCAAATCATAGCAATACGGATGCAAATCTGAAGACCAGAGCTGGTTTATAAGTTAGTGCCTGTAGACGTGCAGATAGAATCATAGACTCCAGGAGAAGAAGCACTGAGATGGATATTAATAAATTTTGAAAGCAAATACTTAGGGTAAAATATATACTGGTTGGCCTGACTGTGTCTTTGTTTTGACCCATTTTTATCTGTATCTGAGTTCATTTTTGACTGGATGGGCCTTATCAGCCCTTTTTCCCTTGTGAGCTTTCTGAAAAGACACCTTTTCCCTCCCTTGTCTTGTACTGCATAAAGGTAGAAGATGCTGTGGTTGTTTCTTTGGCCATGCATTCTTTGCTGCCACACTGAGTCTCTCACTCCATTATGAAGTCTGGGCCAAGATGGGACACCTATGTTTTGGGGGAAACTCAAAGTGTTATAGGGTTACGTTTAAAAGTGAACAAAGAAAAACCTACAGAAGATTCCTTTCTGTCTGAAATTGCCCTGCAGATCTGCGATATTATCACCAGAGAGCTCCCAGATACTTAAAGACTTCCATTTCTTTAAGCCTGTATCTTGCTTCAACCTTGTGGAGGATTTACATTTTTTGTCTTTAGCAAATGAAGCAAACATTCAGGCTCCAAAACAGTTACTCTTTACTTTATGTACATACAGACCTGCACAAAGCACTAAAACATGTGTACATGTTCCCCTGCTCTAGGCAATTAATCACCCAAGAATTCTCTAAAGAATCCAGGGCTTCTGCTTCTCTATATGATTTCTTCCTCATGAATACCATGCTTGTATAGGTTTACTTCTGTCTTTTTTTACTTCCTTCTTCCATTTTCATCTTGGCTGAGAAGCACACGTTTACATGTCCCATTATGTTTCTCTCATGCTGCCTGGGAGCATTGAGCCTATGTCCAACCTGCAGATTGTGGGAATGCTTACCAGGACCTCAGTTTGTGTGTGAACCCTGGCTGCCTCCTGACTTTTTGTTTGGACAAGAACCGGAAGTTTATTCTTCTTTAGGGCTCCCTTCTCCATATCAAGAAGAAAGCCCAGTTACAGTGGCTGAAAAAGACTTCTGTCTAAGAGCATACCCTGTTACAGCACGCAGGGCTCTCTGATGCTAAGTTTTTTAAAAAACATCATTCATGCTTGAGTACTTTGTTTGCTTGTGTCACGTTTTTCCATTTTAGTCTTGCTTAATGACTGGAGAATATTGATTTCATTTTCCATCAGTCTAAGATATTTCCATTTCAAAGACCAGCATTGTCTCAGATCTACAGCATACTACCAGAGGTAGCTGCAATAAACTAAGAGCTTCTTACTTGAGGACAAGGCTTGTCACATTGAATTTAAATGTGCTTCTTCTGTGATACTTGATTATTTTAATGTGTGCTTATTTTGTTAGACAGTTCTTTACTTTGACATTGCAACTACCTCACATAAGGCAGAATGCTAACCAGGGCATTTTCTATTCATCATAAACATTCAATGTGATTTTTGCAGTTTGACTCTTACCTAACAAAAGAGATAAATTGTTTATATACTGTGACTTACGTTTTCCATGACTGTTGTGTGCAAACCTGATATTGGCCTAATGTAAACTGTAAGTCTTCTAGCACATCTCTATTATAACTAATAAGGAAAAAACAACTTTTATAATGCTGGGTATTAGTTCTACGCAGCAGGAACTGTTTGTCTGTTTTCCTTTAATAAGAAAAACAGCACTGTGAATAAATGTGTAGATGAAAAAATGGATACTGAAAGATTATTTTTAAGACAGCTAAGTAGATGCTGTAGAAAGAAGTCGGAATAAAACTCTTGTAAAATGCACATGAACTTGCAAGCATGTGGCATCATTAAACTCACTAAAAATAAAATGCCCTCAGGTCTGGTAAGAACAATTGCTTCATAATTAGGCTCTTGGGAAAGGAGTGGGGATTTGTAGGAAGATACTTAGCTTTACCAGAGATTTCTGAACTTCAGAGATACTTGGAATTTACTTCTCATGTGGGAAGGGTTTTCCATATACTGAACTATTTCCAAAAGCAGAATTCAGCATCATAAAAGTATTGCAGGGTTACCTTGAAGATGAGGCACAAGTTTTCATTGCTTAGGAGTTAATTTTTGAAGTTGAGAGGCAGAAAATAAGAGATTCAAACACTGAGATTGAAACTAAATGAGATTATTCCCAAATCCTATTTTGAAATTGCTAAGCCTTTAAAAAAAAAGTGCTTTTTAAAGTATCCCAAAGAATTGATGGATCTATAAATAATGCTGTATCCAACATGTAGAATTCATTTCTGCAAAAAGCCACAAAACAAAATGACTAACAACTAAATCCAGCCCTACGTATTTTAAGCTAACCGATGTTTTTAAGCTTCACAGCATCTCACAATTCAACTGTATTTCAAAGCTTTTCTGTGCAACAGAGAATGATATAAAGGATACTTGAAAATGCAAACAGAACTAAACTTTGGTTTCAGTTCACACAACATAAAGAAAACAAGTGAGTTTTGGATACTTGGAAAAAGATCAGTATTCTGCCTTTATTATACAGACATAGAAATGTAGGCCTGGTAGTTACCTCAGTATCACAGAATCACATTTTCACAGCATGCTTGAGGTTTGAAGGGATCTCTGGCCCAACCCCTGCTCAAGCAGGGACACCCAGAGCAGTGTCCCCAGGACCACATCCCCAGGACCACATCCACGTGGCTTCTGGGAGATTTCCAAGGAGGAAACTCCACAGCCTTTGGGCAGCCTGTTCCAGCACTCCGTCACTTGCATGGCACAGAAGTGTTTGCTGGTGTTCAGAAGGAACTTGTCATGTTCCAGTTTGTGCCCATTGACTCTTGTCTTGGCAGTGGGTACCACTGAGCAGAGCCTGGCTCCATCCTCTTTGTTCTCTACATTCAGGTATTTATGAACACTGAAGAGATCCCACTGAGCCTCCTCTTCTCCCAGCTGAGCAGTCACAGCTCTCAGCCTCTTCACACAGTAAATTAAATGAAGATGTGGAGATTTGAGTCCTCCTGTAGGGTAGAAAAATGGTGTCTCCAGACTTCATGATGGAGTAAATCATACCATGGAAATTTTTTTCTCTTCATTGACTATAGAAAATTTATAATTGAAGAACTTAAATTAGAGGCTTTATTTTTGTGTGGCTGAAGCTGGGTAGTATTATTCCCACCCTGAATGACAATATTGTAAGGTTATTAGTGATTTGCAGAGATGTATTTGGGAGAAGGAGATGGGTAGTAGAAATTACAGGAAATTTCAATATCATCTTGAGGTAGAATACAGATATTAAATAAATTGCTGACAATAGTGAGTGCTGAGACTGATGACTTAATATAAAACTGGAATGGAGATATCTCCCTTTTCTTCAGTCTTCGTCCTATACCAATTAAAAACGTATTCTGTTTGTGGCTGAATTAGAAGTAATGGACAGAAATAATGATGTCCAAATGACAATTTTATAGCACCATGTTGCCATATACCATAGCTTTTCCCTAAGTCTTCAGCTCTACAACTTAGGTCGGAAAACAGATGAAATAAAACCCAATGGGAGATAGTAATGACTTCAAATGTTTTTTAAAGAGTCAAATGCAAGAATTTCTTCTTGAGGCTGAATTTTGCTGTATTCCTTTAGGCAGAAAATATTTTATCTTTAATAAAATAAATACATTGTTTTGAGGTATTATGTACTTCAGTTTTGCAGTTGGAAAAAATATAGCTAAAAAGGATAACAAATACAGTACCTGAGAACACTTCCCATCTTCCATTTGCAGGTGCATTCCCATCCTGAATCCTGGTACCATGCTGAGAAGAGACTTAAGAAACAACCTCGTTATATATTTACGTGTTCCCATGGGAATGCAGCCTAAGTGTGCAGGAAGCAAAGATGTGCTCCAATAAGTACAGCCTCAGAAGTATGCACGGAACTTATTCTGACTAAGAGACAGCCAGGAACATATTTCAACTTTCCACAATGAGAAATTACTTCCAGGTCTTCAAAACAAATTAATAAGCTTAAAGTCTTTTTTTTTTTTTTTTTTTTTTTTTTTTTTTTTTTTTT
>JACDJE010000056.1:0-34026 GCA_016647715.1 Pavo muticus | reverse complement strand
TGTTCCGAGCCTAGATTTATCTTTGAGTGCAAAGGAGCCTAAAGTATGGAGCATACGAAGGTTTTCCAATTGTTCATCTATCTTTCAAGGGATTAGCTTTTTTCCCCACTTGTTTATCTATATTTCTAGGGATCAGCTTTATTGAAGGACTGTTCAGTTTCCCAAAACTTGACCTGTTTTACTTCTAAAATTCATCTGCCTCAATGGCCTTCCATGTTCGATATTCTCTTCTTCCTCTTCCCATGGTCTTTTTAGAACCTTCTCTTACATGATTCTGGGACAGAGAATGTGAAAATATGCTATTTGCAATAAACGACTAGTCTTCTAGACTCACAGTAAATAGAGTAAAAGTCTGATATTACAGGATGAGCATGAAACTTTTTTCATATGAGGTTCATCTTTTTCTATGTGAGGTGGTTAGCACAGCAACTGCTGGAATCTCCATTTCTGTTCATTCATTATAAACAGAACTGGGAATGAATAGCTCATATGAACTACATTATAGATGTCTCTGGTTAGGTGAGCCAATCTCACCCAGATAGTCTCCACCTTATGCACTTTTAGCCTATGTGCTTGGTATGTTGCTTCTTTTTTTTAATATGATTTGAGGTTGTAGTTATTTAATCATGTGATATTCTTTAATATCATGTCATATTCTTTAACGCATGGAGTGTATTTTGATTGATTAAAATGAGGTTTACTGCATTTTAATTTCTGTCATGTAATCAGCATCAATCCAGAATTACTTCTTTCCTAATTTCATTGCTTTGTATCATATTGGCACTGGAGTAATTCCCATCACCACCAAGCATTGTGCTGTCTCTCAGTAAGGTGCCTTAGAGTACTTTACTGATTAGTTCAAAGCTTGACATTCCATGAGTTTTACAAATGGAAATGATGATCTCTGTTCAAAGAGCTGTGTATTGCATAGTCCCATGGGAACAGGCAGTAATGTCTGGGACTGACGAAGAGGCAATGGAGCATTCAAAGGTCCTTAAAATTGGTGTTAATTTTAGTTAAGAAAAGAAATATAAACAACATTTCATCAACCAAGGAAACTGAGGTGGCAGTTTTACTCACAGTCATTAAAGAAAGATACAGGCTGACATTCTGGCAGACACTCACCTGCTGGTTGATCACCAGAGAAACAAGTGTGTTGTAGCTCCAAGCAATGCAACTCTTTGGCTCATCTGAGCAGTAAAGTTATTTGTAATACACAGAAAAAAGTTTTTCCTCTCCTCTCCTCTCCTCTCCTCTCCTCTCCTCTCCTCTCCTCTCCTCTCCTCTCCTCTTCTCTCCTCTCCCCTTTCCTCCGCTCCCCTCCCCTTCCCAGGAGGTTACAAATCAGAAAATAAAAGAAAACCCAACAGATTTCATTATTGCCATTTTTTTTTTTTATATTTTGCCGTTACTATAATGATTCTTTGAGCAGTTTATATGTTACATCATGAAGAGTACAGAAAGTGGCAATAATTTTCAGCTTCATTTTTTTTCCATTGTAATTTGTAAAGCAAATTTTTCATCCTGAAATTAAAACATACAGTAACAAAGGGAAAAAAACAGTGGCAACACTATAATCTCAATTGTCTAAATGTCAGGGTGCCACATCCAAATGTGAGAACTTGAAGAAGTACAAAGGGCCCTTAAAATAGCTACTTATGAAATGTCAGTTACATTTGGCAGACTTCTTTTTAGCCTTTCATTTTGAGATTTATGACCTGAAATACAAGGATTTTGTACTTTATGGATGCACCTTGAACAACGTGCCTTTATATGGGGGGAGAGTGGAAATATACCTAGAAGAGAAGTGAAATGGCAAGCCAATATTTTAAGATGAAATATTGTCCTCTTTCATGTGGGGAAAAAAATCACACGCGAACCAGCAGAATTAATTTTTTTTGGTGAGAAAAGTCAAGGGAGGAAGGGGAAGAGAATGAAATTACAATTATCCAGGCTATTATCTCTTTCCCTGCTGCTTATTTACGTATTTTCATTCTGAAACTCTTAAAGAAGAAACTGATATCATAGCAACTGTTGTTTGTCTTTATTTCGTTGTTACTCAGTGAGACTTTATAGAATATCTCCCAGCAGTAAGAGACTTTCCAGCTATTGGCTGACTGCTCATAAATGATGAGAAACAGTTTAGAAATAAGCTACCTTTTAGCCAAAGATAGTATATACACTTTAAATGCTGTGGAGTATGGAGAAACTGTTTAATATTTCAAGTTTACTGCCAACTTAAGGTTACCGTGATTCTGAACACATACTTAAAAAGAAATAAATGCTTCTGGTGATTAAAATAACAGAAACAGGTGAGACTTAGCAGGATTTGATGCATCTAGGAACTTAAGTGAATTTGAAAAAATATCTATGACTCTGTAGTTGGAGAATGAGAAATCAAGGACTGAAAGGGCTGAGGAATATCTATGTTTACTCTATTAGAACTTGGCATATTCTCAAATACCTTGTGGCCCTGGGTCTAAGATCACGGAAGACCATAATGCTGCTGGATGACCTCTTACACAGGTCTTTTTTCTCATTCCCAATATCAAACTAAGAGGAAGCAAGTGGGAAAAATGAGCAAGCCCTTGCCTCAGTTGGTCTTGTTGGACATTTTCTGTGATATTTTAAGGACTACTTTGGCTTGAGTTGAGTGGACTGGTTCTGCTCCAATCAGCACAAGTACTAAATGAATGTAAAGATGAAAGCTAGATTGTGTTTTCAGACCATCTAGTGAGGTATGGACTGTCATCCACTAGAAAAAAACAGTTTGCTGTAAATGGACCCCAAGTTTTAAAGTCAACAGGTGGATAGAGATACACAGATATAGTGACAGGACAAGAGGGAATGGTTTTAAACAAAGAGAAGGGAGATTTAGGTTAGACTTTAGGAAGAAATTCTTCACTCAGAGATCAATGAGGCACTGGCACAGGCTGCCCATAGAGATATCCAGGAGTAATCTGTAGCTTTTCATTCTTTGTTGCACAGTAATCTTCTTTTCCACTGTCTTGTGAGAAAAAAAATCTTTTATTTCTATGCATATATATATCTCTCTCTCTCTCAAGAAGATGCAGAACGTCCCTTGATTGGATTTGGCTTGAGTAGTGCTCCAGTAGCAGTTAATTTTGTATCAGTGGGACAGGCAGCTTGCATTTCGGGCTTTTATTTCTGGATGACACTTTGAATTAAAGACAGTACCTAACTCTGTTTGCCTATAAAAGTGAAAGCAAGCCAACTTTTTATTTCCAATTTATTTATGTATTTACTTTTGCTAAAGACAGTTTAACAGTCTGCAGAGACACTGGAATAGATTATTTTAGGGCTAATGAGGACTAAATATCATAACCTTTAGGAGTGAGATAATAAATAACGGTACAGCCTGTTGAGTATGTAGGAGATAGGAACAATAGTGCAGAGGTATTGTTAGAGGAACATAATGGATCTACAATGGACAAACTAGCAAAAGTAGATGTACTTCATGAAAGAAAACGGGTTTTGGTTTTGAATTTTCAGGCCCATTCTTTTGTGGAAATTTAGTTTTAATCTTCTTTTAATGTTACTCAAGAAGTTTTCTTGATGCATTAGTTAACCCATAAGAAAGGAACACACACGCATGCAACTTCCAGCTCTATACATAAAAAATCAGCAACCACCACTCCACTGTTACAGTTTTAATCCGAATTATCTATTAGGCTTTTACAGAAAACCTACCGAGTTACACAGGACTACAACCACAGCCATTTCTCCCTCCAGGTGCTTCTTTCAGTGGATTTAATTTTCGCTATTTCTGTAGGAATTTAAGATCATAACTGTAACAAGAGTGATCATTTTTACATTTTCTTGGGTATTTTCTTTCCAAATTGTGCTAGTAAGTTTCCTTAGAGTGTTGGGGTTTCTAAATATTTTAGATGAAAATCTTATACTTGCCATTACAAGTTTCACTTACAAAATGATCTTTTCCCCTCCACTGTGAACATAATGTTGTGAAACAAAGTGTGACACTCCAGTTCCTTCATTACTTGTAGTAGTTCATATGCGGAATTCCTGGTGCACATTCATTTATGTATGAGGAAGAGTGCTGCACATTCTGTTTTGAACTGTCACTGAATTAACACCCCAGTGTTATACCAGGGGGACATCATTTAAGTATAAAAACTTCCAGTTTTTCAGTTAAGTAGCAGAGCAGAAGCTGTAGCTCCTTGTACTTAGAAGAAACCTGCTGGTGTTGCCCCAGAGGTAGTTTATTAACCTCTGTTCTCCAGTTACCATAATGGAGATACTATATTCTGTCTTCTGGGCTTCTAGGTTCATATGCAAATCATATTCCATCTAAAATCCATTCAAATTAAGAATAAGTAAGTGACTGCAGGACAACTACTGTAGAGCTCAACCTCTATAAAAAGTACTGTTCATACCTGTAATAGATGTACTGTATCTACAGTGAGTCTTACACATTGTCACTGTACAGTGTTCAGCAGTCTGAGGATATTTATCAAGAAACAGATTCTGAATTGTAGAGTACATACAACTACATCAATTAATTATGAACATTAATCTCTGATTTGTTGTGGGCCTGACTGGAAATCTTTCGGACATTTTCAAAAAGTTTGCAAGGAGTTACAGAAAGCATTAGAGAAGGCTTTTGTGTAGCTGTGTAAGTAGCTGTGATGATTCCTGGCTTCTTCTATATTTAATTGAACATAAAAATTATATATCGTATTTTTATAAATTGAAATAATTTTGACATCTTAATTCAACCTTCTTTCTTTTCCTTGGTGCTATATATTAGTCCCCAGCTAATGAAAAACTCAGTGAAACTGACACAAGTGAGCCTAAATCAACAATAATGGAAGAAGAACAGATAATAGTAGGTCAGGCTGTCAGTAAATGACTACATATAATGAGTACGAAGAAAAAAAACCTTTAAATAGAGCAAAAATACACTGAATCTAAACAAAGGTAAAACCATCGATCATATGCAAAAAATGGCTGAAATATTCAGCAAAGAGTACATTTTGCTTTTTAAAAGAAACGATGTGTTCCAGCGTTCCAGTAGCAAAATGTACCCTGCATATGAATCTAGAAGGATATTAAATCAAATACAATAATAATAATGCACTATAATATTCATATTACAGAGTCAAAACCTGTGAAGTTACTTTGGTACTAGGTAGAGATTTCCTTTGAAGATTGCTGTGCTATCAGAGCATGATACTGGATTGAGAGTAATCCTGCATGGAAGGACTTGAGGTTGTTGGTAGGTAAAAAACTGAACATGGACTTGCAGCCCGGATAGCCAGCTGTCTGTATTCTGAGCCGCATCAAAAGAGAGGAGGCCAGTAGGCTGAGAGACATGATTGTCCCCCTCTGCTGTGCTTTTATGAGACCCCACCTGAGTACTGTGTTGAGCTCTGGGGCCCCAGCGTAAGGACACGGATATGTTGGAGTGTGTCCAGAGGAGGTCCGTAAAGATGATCAGAGTGCTGGAGCTCTCCTATGAAGGAAGGCTGAGAGAGCTGGGCTTGTTCTGGTTAGAGAATAGAAGGCTCCAGAGAGACGTTATAGCAGCCTTACAGTACCTAGAGGGGGGCCTATAGAAAAGCTGAGGAGAGACTCTGTCACTTTGTCAGGGAGTGTAGTGCGGTAATGGCTTTAAACTAGAAGAGGGTAAATTCAGGTTATAGATAGGTTAGTTGGTATAGGTATAGATAGGTATGGATATATATAGGTTAATGTTAGGCATTGGCGCAGGGTACTTGGAGAAGCTGTGGATGCCCCATCCCTGGAGGCATTTGAGGCCTGGTTGGATGGGACTTCAAGCAGCCTGGTCTGGTGGGTGGTTGGAACTACATGATCTGTAAGGTCCCTTCTGACCTGCAATTATCTTGAATAGCATCAAACAACTGAATGCTGCTACTTTTAGCTGCACTGAGTAGATCCTTCCTTTTCTCCTAATCCTGTTGCATTTGTGTAAATCAGAGAATTATTAATCCTGGATTTCTTTTCAGAAGGGATTGGGGAAAAAAATAGATAATTGGAAAAATCGCCAAACCTTATTTTGAAGGAGGACTGAACCAAGACTGAAATTTAATGGAGATATTCAGCATGGAAATTTCAGCTTAAATACTTAGGGGAAAATCTTAGTAGTGACTGAAAGTGATCATTAGACAACCTGATCAGTACTCATCACATCCACCTCAGCTGGAGGTCAGTTGCACTGACCTCTAGCAGGTCAGTCTCACGTGTCCTAATCATTCCTAATCATGTTAGAAGAACTAAAGGCTATCCCACAATGGTACTATTATCATTTTTTTTTTCAGAGTAAGAGTACCATGAGGCAGCTTGAGTTCCATTTTCCTAGCAGTACACAGATATATGCAATGCAACTCAGATGTTACTACTCATTCAGTGAATGGAATTCAGCTGTTGGTTCACACAGTTATGGAAACTTTGGAATGGGAAGATACTAATAAAAAAAGTAGATTTGTCTGAACATTGCAGGAACAGTGTAAGGTCCCAAATCTGTACTTACTTACAGAGGTGGAACGCAAAGCAAAGCACTTTAGTGAAATAGTCGTATTTAATTTTTGGTATTTTTGGTATTTAATTTTGTATCTGGCATCATAGATTCAGCTCTTTTTGTAGTAATCCCTTCATTTCTACTAAAACTGGTTATATTCTTCCACAATTTTAAAGTTGACAATGTCTATTTGGTTTTCTGCTAATTCTTCCTTCTGTAGTTGAAAAATTTTGACCATCTGTTCACCATCAGCTCACAAGAAACCCCAAGTCACTGCTGTGTATCCTCCTGTACAATCGCCAGGAAATCCTAAGGAGTTGAGCTTGGCAATGGGCTAGTAACGGCTTCTTCATGTCTGATGGTGGGAGGCACTTGCTCATACTGCTGTTCTAGATTCCTGCTCTGGATACGTTTACATATAACGCTTAATTTTTGAGGCAGTTCCTCTAATTCTATTTCTCTGCACTGAAAATTTATCTAAGGTCTATATCTACTACTATTAGCAGAATCCATGCAGAAAGAAGAATCATCTGTATTTATTTGTTGAATAACTCCTTGCTCAGTATCTGCTTTCTTCTCACACTAACTTTTGCTGAAGCTTTTTTCTGCCATCCCTGTAGTGTTGAGGGCAGGGTGAAAGCCAAGTTGGATTAGCAAAAAGCCTTGAAGGCTGAGTCTACTTGGGCATGTGTTAATGGGCTTTGTGCAGAATGCGATGCAGGTGTGAGGGCAGGCAGACTAGAAATCACAATGCTGTCAATAAAGCTGCAGAACTCAAGGGCTTCAGTGTTTTTCCTGCTGCCTTCTACCACACCCAGAGGGCTTCTGTAATTTCTTTTGCTTCTGCTTCCTCCTGGGGGACAGCTTTCTTTAAAGAAAATAAAGGATGAGAGATAAAGAAGTCCTGTCTGAAAAGACCAGAGGGAACAGCCTGCTGCACTTGATGCCTGAAGGCAGGGAGTTCACTCTCAGCCTGCGCTGCAGAGAGAGAGGCAGCACTTCTCGTATGAAAATAACAGAGACAGATGCAGTCAAAAGTCTGTAGCAGTAACATCTATTTTTAAATTCTCCCCTATACCAGGAAGAGCTGCCTCCTAATGAGCAGTCATAGACTCTTCACTGTTTTTTATGGTGACATTTTGCTTCTTCTAATTCTCTTAATGTACTTTTCAAGCAGAGCAGATAATAATTATGAATTATAATCATGTGGAATTCCTCTTACCAAACAACAAACTCAACCAAGATAGTGCCAAACAAAGCTGCAAGCAATTTCTCATCTATGATAATAGAGTTTTCTTCATTACTGCTATGGGAAAATGTCATATCTCAGCTGATGGCATACATTGTTCTTGATGTAATGATCTTCTTTGGTTGTAATACTGACAAACCACTATGCCATCACATGTCAGATTTCAACTGCACCTGTCTGCAAACTCAGGTTAATTATGCTGCGCTGTCTAACTGTGCATCCATTTTATGGATGTTTTGCTCACATGTTTTTAAGCAATGCTATTTAATTGCAGATAACTAATGGTAGTGATTTCTTCACATTATGTTACTTTAACATTTGATTTGTCTGATTGCTGCAGGTGGAAACAATAGGTGATGCATACTGCGTCGCGGCAGGGCTCCACAAGAAAAGCCTTAGCCACGCTAAAGCCATTGCCCTGATGGCACTGAAGATGATGGAGCTTTCAGAAGAGGTTCTCACTCCAGATGGGAGCCCTATAAAGGTAAACCCTTTGCTCTTTATTCTCAGCTAATCAGTAATACATCGGCCTGATTAATTACACTGTATTCTGTCAGTAGAAGTCTATTGCAAGAATTAAAAACTGCTGCAAGATATCACCTTATGTATTTCAGTGGTCCCCATCGACATTAAGGTCTAGTTTTTTAAGCACAGCAAGTGACTTAACATCCACATAATGCACATTTTGGTTTGTGGGGGAGTCTGCTTTGTGTCACTTTGTTATATGCATTGAAAGTCTATTTGTGGCACTAGGTGCACTCCTAGAGACTTCCAGTTCAGTTAGTGCGACAAGGAGATGATTCACATGCTCTAGGAGTGTCCCTTGCTGCAAGCTAAAGCATGGAATGGCATTTGGAAAATTCATGTCAGAAGTAGGCTCCAGAACTTCAGCTCTGCTGTAGATGCACTCAGATAGTTCTGTGGCTCTAAGGGGCACATCTTTTTTTTTCCAAAAAGTTGTTGACATGAATACAACTGTGTGGGGACTCCTTGCTCTTTCTTGGTGATACTGTTCCTGCTTCCCACACACTGCCAGTTCTTTTTCCTAGATTGGTACAGGGGGCAGCAGGAGGTGGGAAAGCATGTCCTTTTGTACTTTTTTGAAGGTCCTCTCTGCCATTCTGCTGCTTTTGATCTTACAACAGCCTTGTAACCACAGGCACTTGTAATGGGTAACATTTAGGTACAAAATGGAAGTTCATCAGGGAAGAAAATCCATGGAGATATATGCAAGGCTCAGTTATTGTCTTCATTTATATTTGTCTTCATTTATATTTGTCTTCATTTATATTGTCTTCATTTTACTCGCTCCTGGTTTTGGTTAAATTGTTCTTTTTATTTTCAGAGAAAATGGGGAGATTATTTAGAACAATTATTCAACACTGTCTAAAGCCAATAACAGAAGTCATATATAGCTAGATGAGAGGGCTGGACAGAGTTCCCACAGGATTTACATCTTGGTTGAATTACACTTTGCAAACTGTGATTCCTTCTATCTGGAATCACAGTTTAAAAAGGGCAGCTTGAAACCATGGAAATGGGTTTTTTTTTTCTTTTTTTTTTCCGGTAAGGGTTGTGTTATGAATTTCTGAAACAATTTCTGAGGTTTTAAAACCTATCAGAAAATAGATGGAAAAAAATATTAAATGTTGCATCTGTGATGATCCTTGAGCAGTAAAATTATATGCTCCTGAGTTCCAACTTACCTCTATTAAATGATACCTTGAATCGTATTTCTTGAAGTCTTTGTATGTGGTGAATCAAGAGAGATTTAATCCAGATGTGTTGCTACACCCAAGAAGGAGAGCATGGACAGCTAATCTAAAAACTCCAGGAAATATAGCAACACAATATTCAAATGAAAATATAAGGATGAAATATTTGTATTTTTTGTACTCATGCTTCTGATGAAAATTGTCTTTTAAATGATGAAATATTTATTTATTTACCGTTAAATGCCCACTTATTTAAAAGCCTAACTTTATGTAAAAATACCTTGGACTATGGATATTGAAGAAAAATTTTGGAAAAGCTTCACATGGTATTTAGTTGAACTCAGAATTAGCATTAAAAGACAAATATTTTCTGAAGATACCAGCAGATGTTTTTGGTTTTTAGTTTTGATTTAGAACTGTTCCAAATTGGTATTCACTTACACCATACAAAATAGTTTTTTTCTAGGTTGTTTGATAAGTTCTCTGTTTTTCCAGTGAATATAGATGATCAGTACATTCTGGCTTCACTGTCACATGCTGGAGAGCTGCCTTCCAGATCCTCTCCATCTTTTTACTCTCATAAATGATTCTTGTAATCATAGGGAAATTTTAAATGTGTATGTTTTACTCTTAGAGTCACAGTGAATGTTTTCATTACTACTTTTTTTTTCAAGAAAATTCTTTATAATTTCAGTGACTTCATAAGAAAACCTATAAAAGAAAGACCATAAATACAGTGCATGAGAAAGAGGCTTGCAAAGAAGAAAATGCTAGGAATAACTGCATGTATTCAAAAAGTCCTAATGAGTTTCCTTTTGAATTCAGAAGAAAAACTGTCAGTTCATTATAACTTATACTGAAAGTAGAGGTACTGAGAAGATCCTCAGTGGATGTTAATTATCCTGTTTTCAGTTTTAAGTGTGACTTCAAGGCAGGAAGGCTGGTGATACCAACCAATCTGAGTGACAAAAGGCCTTACACAGTTATTGTTGCCTTTGTACTGAGCCTCTTAATTCATGCTTAAGAAAGTTTATAGAGGCATAGAATCATAAAATAACCTGAGTTGGAAGGAAACCACGAGGATCATTTAATCCAATTTCTGGCTCCACACAGGATCACCTAGAATTCAAATGTGACATCTG
This sequence comes from Pavo muticus, assembly GCA_016647715.1. Classification (NCBI taxonomy): domain Eukaryota; kingdom Metazoa; phylum Chordata; class Aves; order Galliformes; family Phasianidae; genus Pavo; species Pavo muticus. The sequence goes on along the minus strand of JACDJE010000056.1, from coordinate 23,400 downwards.
AGACATTGTCCAAATGCTGCTTGAATTCCAGTATTGATTTGATTTTAAGGATTCATCTCACCTGGGTATATACCCTGTAAAACTACAGGAATAAGGGCTTTTACACAAGTCAGCTCTAATTTGTCCTAGTTTATGTATCTACACAGGGGTGAGATGAATCACACCCTAAAAATGTGTATTTTCTCAGTTGTCTGTATGGGAACTTTGTAGACCTAGCCTAAATTTGGGTATCTACATTGTAAGCTTCTTCACTCTGTCAGATGAACCCTCCTACAAATGGCAAAGATTGCGTAGTCTTAGTAGTTATGTCAATTATTATTGCAGTTAAATGTGGATGCATTACTTCTCAGTCAAATTGGCATGATTAACTTCCAGCCAATGCTGCATTCCATTGAGTGATCTCTGTTTTTATTAGTTTCTCACGTGCAAAGCTTTGAAGGTGCCCATCGTGCCACAGATTTTCACTAACAAATACATCATGTACATAATCCACCTGAAATTTACGGAACCCCTAGATGTTTATAAAAATGGATTCAGCTCCATACCATTAATAAGAGACTAATTGTTTCATACCCTTTGCTATAAGGCATTTCCAGGAAAATATTTCATAAATTCATGAACATTAGTTACAAAGTAAACTGTGCAAACTATAAGAAGTGAAGTGGCGTGACTTCTCAACAAGGAACTGTAATGTATTGTAATGTGGTTACTTTGAACTGGTCCTACTGGTGTGGATAGCAAAACAAGCACAGTATTTTGACTACATTTTGACCCTAATTCTTATCAGAGATTCGTATTACAAAGAACAGTTCGCATTCCTTGAGTCATTGCCAAATGTGTTGAATACAGAATGCTAAAAGTAGCTTTTGTTTTCTCATGTTGAATATCCTATATCAGTGTTTGGATATTGGAGAGCTTGAAGTCAGAGAGCAGTTATCCTCATGCCCAAATCTTTTTTTCACATTTTTCCCAGGTATCAGCTGTGGCCTTCATTCCTCAGGATGCTCTAGTAGTCATTTTGAAAACATAAGATGGTAGCTTCGCTAACTCTGAGACAAGTTTTCAAAACATAATTCCTAAAAATAAGAGTCCCTCTGATCTCAGAAGTAAACAACAGTGTTGTGTTTCCTCCCCCGAGAAACTGGCTGACAAGCATTGATTGAATAGGAGGAAATTATTCCCAGCCGCTTTATATAATAAATGACACCACAGTGACTTGAACTTTGATTTCTGTTAATTGGCTGACTGTTACCAAGTGGTTACTCTGTTTTGAAAGCATCTTCTAATAAGAGGCAAACATGCTAACATCTCCTTTGTGTTTGCAGTGGATTTCTCTTCCAGAGACATATTTAAGCTCTTGGAGATCAACACTAGAAATAGAGTTCAGAAATTACCCCCAGCTTTGTAGGGTGTGACTGGCAGTGACGCACATTGAAGAGGCTCGTTATTGCAGAAGGCAATGTCTTTTAGGCAGACTTAAGTTACACATCTTTCTGGGTTGTCTTGCTTGCAGAGATTTCAGCTCTAGGGAAACCCAACTGCAATTATGAAATGCAGTGCTTTTTATTTGATGATTACTCAATTAGACATCTCTGACTTCATGATTATAGTTTATGGAATACATATATTTTCTAAATTACTTTGATGAATATATTTTGTTGTCATCTCAGGACTGAATTCAAATGTTTGCTTTTTGTACTGCTTGAAGTGATCATCCCTGTGATAGCAGCTTATTGACATCTTCCTGAGTGACACTGACAGTCTCAGAGATAGACTCAGGAAGTTAGAGAGAAAAAGTAAGTGATGGAATGAAAAATACTATATCACATAAGTGGGAATTAAGGATAGGATTTTTAGTATTAGCAGGCAATCAAATGAAAGTTAGTGTCTGGGTTTACAGTTATCAGTATTCATTGTGCACTATATGAAGAACCTGCTCCTTAGAGCAATACCTAGACTACCTGACTAGAAAGCAGTGATGGACCTCAGGATGGTGTCAAAGTGAATGAAGCATGTCTGTTTTATATCCCTGGTCTTGCCCTGTGGCTCAGAGCACATAGCGTGCTGCTGGGGGCACCATGGTGTGCAGCTGCCATGTACTCAGGCATCTGTCGCTTCCAGCATAGCCAAAGGCAGCAGAAATGCTTACCAGAATGGAGACCCTGTGCCTGTGCTCCTTATAGCAACGCAAATGAACTATGATTTGCACAGTAATGAAAAATCTTCACAGATGGAGAGAGCGGGCTATATTATAGCAGTCTCCACATGTCCTATCATCAGTGCTGTAGCAGAGTCTGCTCTTTTTGAAAGAAATATTTGTAGCAGAAAATGGACCAATTGCTCTCGTGTAAGCAATGGAAACTCCAGGTCCCTGTACAATATTTTCTTACTCATTTCTATTTGAGGCAAAATTCCATTAATTTAAGGGCCTTAGTAAAAGGAAGGGCTTTTGGCTCACACACTACATGTAGAATTGGTTATACCCTTGCAGCAAAATGCTTTTTAGTCAGGAAGCTCTGATTTGATTTTGCTTCTGTGCCACTAATTAAACGTACTGCCCTATGACTGTAGTTTGAAAATATTGATTTAAAATTGCCTTTTGCATTTAAGTGAGCATTACTTGAATGTTCAATATTTATCATACTCTATCTCTTTAGATAAAGTGGAAGTATATTAATTTTAATAGCTGGAGATGATGCTGTAAGAAGAATTCTCCAGAGCGTAGACCTTTAGAAATAAAGGTCACAATATGTATCTCATTTAATGTGTTTAAACCCATAATATATTATCAGTGGCATCCCTTTTTATTATGCTTCAAGTCCTGCCCAATTATTCAGTATACAGTGTGCATCCCGAAGACAAGAAAGGCTTCCTTTGCAGTTTGTTGTTAAACGGTCTGGGCTGGCAGACCATACCTGGTTTTGACTAATGAGGTTTTCCCAAGGGGTTATTCTCCAAGATTGTCAGCTTCTTTTTTCAGCGTGTGAAGCTGGTCCTAGTAAGGTCATGAACAGATACAGAACTGGGAACATGCTGAAGACGAATGGTTTACATGAAACTGCGGAAATTAGCTGCAGTTATGTAGATTTGTTGTGCACAGGTGTTTCTGTCTAAAACATGAAGAAGATTGGGCCCTATCACAGTAATTCAAAACATGTTTTAGAAGATGTTCCACTGCAGGTGAAAAATGTCATGTATCTTTCAAGTTTTGTTAACAATAATGTGAGAACTAGGCCTGTAAACACTTCAGTCAGAAAACTTAGTTTTCTGTTTCCTTACCTGCTAAGGATGACTAAATAGAATAGTGCAGGAGGTTTTCCAGCTGAAATTGGCTTTAACTGGATTAATTAACTTTCAGGTAAGGTAGATGAGACCCTGCATTCGTTGGGATTACAGGGCACATAGACTGGTCCTCATCTCAGCAGTTTCTTTGTTACCAAGATACAGTGCTTGATGCATTTGCAGCTTGTAGCTTTGAAATGTGCATTACCAAACCTGTTTTCTTATTGGATTTATAAGCTGCACTCAAACAATGCAGGCTGGTACTAATGCTCTCAACACAAAGCCTGTCTTTATCTGTCAGCTAGCAAAAGAAAGGCAGCACAGCTGAGGGAGCATTTCATACCAAGCATGGGATTAACCTCATCTAATTTCGAATTCTGGCAGTGTAGACAAATGCATCAAAACTTTTTACTCTTACTCTGTAAATGGAGAAAATATACCTATTTTATTCTGTATTCATCTGACTTACTTTCAGTGGTTACTTCCTAATGAAATATTTGAATGAATATTTGTCAGATAAGTGTGACAAATACCCTTACCTCTGAGAGCTAATGGGCTTCCAGGATTATGGATGATGCCGGTGAAGGGAGCTGGACTGACACGTACGTTCAAATCTTGTTCGGTCACAGCCTTCCCATTCACATTTTAGATAATATCAGACTTTCTATACTTCAACTTCCTATATGTGCAGTGTAGGTGACAGTGTTTTGCAAGTGAAGCCATTTCTGCAGCAAGCCTAAGCCATCAGACTTTACAGCCATACCACTACATTAGTTCTGGTGTGTGTTGTCTAATTAAATACCTGTTCATGATGACTAGAACAGTGAAAGCCTGATTCTTATCAGCCTCTAATCTCTGCATGCTAAGTGGTAAATATTAATAAGCATGAGGTCTGGCTCTTGAGTAAGCATACTGAAGAGGAAAAAGGGCTCTGTGTATTGTAATGGCTCATGTCCATGGTGAGACATGACACATGGTAATGGGCAATGAATCTTAGCGCCTGTAACTTCTTCTGCCTACTCATTAAGTATTCCCTCTTGCATTATGGTGATAAGGCACTTGGGCTCGAACACAAATAGAATGAAAGTGCTGACATTTGCTTGAATATATGCTTTTTGTTAGTTTCTAAACAAAGCAGCCATTCCCAAACATACCATGAAGGAGAGTACATCAGCGAATGTTGTCTGTGTACTACTTTTCAGTGTGTCTTGCCTTGTTTTAATTTAGACTGTGGCATGCTAGCATTATAGCCACTCAGTGGTCCTTGCCAAATGTGCATCTTTATGTAAGCAGTAACAGGTTGTCTGTTTTGTTTTAAGTTGTTGAAAGGATGACTGCTGATGCAGGCGTTCCCGTCAGCCGTGCGAGGAGCTGTGCTTGCGGTGATGCTTCTAGCTCTGTCTGCGGTCTCCTAGCAACTTCGCCTTGTACCCAGTGTCTGAATCAGCCTTTGGGAGGAACAGAATACCCCACTTCAGGATGGATAACTGCAAATAAGAAATTTCGTTGTGTTAAAAGAAAAAAATCCAAACTTCCACAAAAGAAAGATGTTCATTAAGAGAGATTTTGACTAAAATTAATGAACAGGCCCATACAAAGGTGTTTAGTTTGACAGGCTTACCAACATCTGGGCAGTGTGACTCCTCTGGATGTGCCTCAGAGCTGCGTGTCTCAGGGAAAAGCTTGGTGCTTTTTCTTGAGAAAGTGCTTGGGAGGTGGTGATCCAAAGTCAGTACCCTGGACTTGAATGGAGTTCCTGATGCCATACCTGCCTTTGGAAAAGCAGATCTGAATTACAGCATATCTCTGTAGGCTTCTGGGAAATTGTAGGTTTTGTTAGGCTGCCTTAAGGGCAAATTCAAACCTTCCTCAGCCCTCCAATCATTTTTACTTGAGTGCTTCCTTTTGTCTGATTTTAATAATAATCTTTATCATTATTACTAAAACCACACCCATTATTTTCAACTTTTATTCTTTGGAATGTATTTTATCATACCTAGTTATATATTACAGCCATTATATGACAGTATTTGTGAGTATGTTGCAATCACAAGGATAGAAGGGATTTAATCTAACTAGTAGGTGCACAGCAACAGCCTTGTAGAAGAAGTTGGTCTGGAAATTTTCTTAGATATTTATTATGCTGAAGAGGGACGTTGTCCAATGGTTATTGTTTCAGATAGCATGCTTTTCTTGTTTTCATTGGGTACCAGAGTAAAACCCTGGTAGCTGGTAAAGGTAGGCTTCCAAAGCTTTCAGGGTTTGATCCGGCACAGCATGAGGATCAGCCTGCTGTGCATAAAATTGCAGGGCACAGAAGCTTGATATTAGCGTTGGCAATAAGATGTAAGCCCAAATTTAATTAATTAGAACTCTATGAATATACTGTTCTTCTGACTGCTGGGAGGAAGAGACCTGAAAGAAGAGTGGTGAGCTAATTAATGATGTGATGATTGCTGGAAGAAGATTTGTCTTTGGACCTGGACATTCTCCTCATGCTATACTTCCTCTGACAGTGTTCTCCTGAGAGAGCAGGAGAGCAGGAAACACAAAGCCTTTTTCTGTCTACTCTTGTCTCCATGGCAAAAATAAATCACACTTGTAGAAGCCAGCGTATGTACCCAGGGCACCGTGTGGACTTTTCCATTGTTTATTAATTCACAGTGACTACTACATTTTCACAATTCTTTCTGACTCACAGAATTTGGGTTTAACCCCAGTGCTTCTGTAATTCAGAGATATGGCCTGTTTGCTAAGGCAGGCGAAACGTTGCTTTGATGGCTGTACCTAGCTCATAATTTTGTCCCAGTGCCTCGCAGGGAGCAGATAATTTCTTCACCTGCTCCGCTTAATGTAAGTACGTGCACAAGGAATACTGGTGATGGTTTCAAGACTTGGTTCCTACATGAGATTTGTGGCCACAGGATGTGCAGCTGGATTGCGGGGTTAGGCTTAAGGTCACTGCTCTGATTCTCACGGTTCAGCACTCATTCCAGATACAAATGCCTCTAAGTTATATTCCAGATGTCTGGCTAGTGGTAGTTGGAAATTTCCCATGGAAAGCACTTTTTAGATGAAAACTGAATTATCAAAATCAAAAACTTTTGTAGAAGTGCCTGGACTGATTCTTGTAAGACAAGTTTACCACGTTTTGTTGAATTTCTGATTAGAGACGTTTTCTGAAAAGAAACATTAGGAGGTTAGTGACTATGGCAGTCACTTGGATGAAAAAAAAAGAAAAAGAATTTAAACAGAGTAAGGAATTGAAATTTTGCCCTTTAGGAAATAAAAAGAAGAAAAAAAAGAAGAAAAAAGGACAAAGAAGAAGAAGGAGAAGAAGAATCAGAAGAAAAAGGAAAGAGAAAAGGAAAAGAAGAAGAAAAAGCATTCTTGGCTATTTAGGATGAAAGATATCCTATGAAAAACCATTTTGCCCCTTGGCTTGGGCTGGGAGGGCACTTTGCACAGCTGCTGAAATTGCACCAGTGGAGAACTTCCATGCTGAAGCTAAAACTTTCTACTCTTATTATTGCCATTAACTCTTCAGTGCTTTATTAGACAGAAACAAACAAACAAATGATAATAGCAAAAAATAAAATTAACTATCAACACACCCCACTGGGTTAATTAATAATCACTATAATCCTAATTAATACTCCTGTATACACAGGAATTTTGTTACATCTTCACAGAGGTAACGGATGAAAATCTTTAAAAAGTGAGAATCCCCACATGCATAATATATAATAATAATAATAAAAAAAACAAACAGAAAATTATATATAAAGTTACCCATGAAAAGGTAAAGAATTGAGCTAGGGAATCCATGGTAGCTGAGTTATTTCTCTTAAGTCAAGGGTCCATATTCCTAAATGTCTGTTCTCTTCTTCCCTCAATATGTCTTTCTGTCATATAAGAATTAGAAGTCAGGTTTCCATTATCAGCTACCAAACTATTTTTCCTCTCTCCTGAGATGGAGAAGAGATGGAAAACACTGCACAAAAAACCTAAATAAAAGAGTGATATGAGTGATATTATCGTATGCAATCCTACGAGGAGTCACAGGAAGTAAGTAGTAATGCACTGAGAAACAAGCACTAGTTTTTGCATTAAAATAGTGCTTTAATGCACTTTGTGCAGTCCAATCGCATGTGCACAAACAGAAAAATCTGCTAGGCTTGAATTGCCTCCCAGCTGAGTTAATAGGCACTGGTGCTCTCACGGATAGGATGCAGGGAGGAAATGCTGCTGTATGCTGCATTGCTACAGCATCTGCCTCTCCTTGTACTCCAGTGTCCAAGCTGTCCACACCTTAAAATCAAGGAAGCCTCTTCTGGATGGTGCCAGTAACAGGAATGAGGAACCTCCATTATTGTCATTTCAGACATGTATGTTGTCTTTCCTAGGCTCTGCGGTATTTTCTTGTCAGAACAAGGGACCTCTGTAGGTCATCTGATCTAACTCCCTTGCTCAAGGAGGGACATCCAACTGTTTTTATCTACAGCCACTAAATTGTGGAGTTTAGTGGTGAACAAGGCAAATCTGCCTCCTTTGATCTGAGCTTGCTTTAAAAGTAGGAGATGGTATATCTCTAGGAGCTCTCCAGTCTACAGAAGTAACACGTCCTCCTGGATAACGCAGCTTGGGCACAACAAATGTGCTATGTGACAGTGCTAACACAGCTCCCTCTGCTTTCACCCTCAAGCTGATAGGAGAAAAAGATGCAAGAAGGGAACTCTTTTCCATCTTCTTTTCTCCCCTCCTTTGTTTCCTACTGCGTGAGGTCCACTGGAAATAAAAAGACAACAATTAAAAAATGAAGCTGAGTTGCATGTACTTTTTTGCTGCACCTATTTCCGTAATGCATTTAAAAGGCATAGCTCTACTTTCTTCCCTATGACAGACTAGTTATCTTGTCCCTTTTGTGGGTTACTCCTTCTGCTAATCTATTTTTGCTGGGAGGATTATACTCACTGCAGAAAGAGCTCTCATATAGAAAAGTTTTCCATCTTGCAAGGAAGAGCACCTCTGTAACCCTTGTCTTTTCTGGCCTTGGATTGCCAGCAGAGCCTCGTGCAGCATCCCACAAGAGCTACCTTTGAGTTGTCCCATGGAGAACAGTGTCTGTCTCAGACCCACTGTGTAATTCTGTAGATGTGTTAACCTTTATGCAGCTCAAGCTCCAAACTCTGTTGTCCTCAGTTATGGGACTTTTAGGGACAGCTGCCAACATCTCCTTCACAAAACCAAGAAAAAATAAATTGTATTTGTTAACGTTAATTCACTGCTTTCCTTCCTCTATTCCCCACAAGACGATCACTTCTGAGAGTAAAAGTCAAAGTCTGCTGTTTTAAGCACCGTTTAAAAAGCTCTGTCACTTAACTGTTGTCATTATGTGGTGCTAAACAGTGAGTCACTGCGCTGTGCTATATTTGAGCAAACAGTTCAGATGTGGAGTGGATGCCGAAGGGTAATACTTGGCCTTCTGTTTGAAGCTGACAAGTTCAGCAGCATTGTTTAACTGTTTCAGAATAGTTTTCATTCCCTATGGAAGAATGCATTTCCTGTCATAAATAAATCCATAAAATAAATGTTTAATGGTATTTCAGCTTCCCTTCATACGAGACATAGAGTATTTTTGGAAAAAATGCCAATACTTCAGAGGAACTTGCAAGAGCTTCTTCTGTTCAAACTAGGGTAAAAGTCATTCAGTGTAAATAATCACTTTCAAAGACTCTATATTAAATAATCTGAACTATTATTTAGACAAAATAATCTCTGTATTTTGGTATATTTCATGTCTGAGTTTGAATTTTGCTTTAATATTTAAAAAAGAAGAGGAAAGAGGAGAGGAGAGGAGAGGAGAGGAGAGGAGAGGAGAGGAGAGGAGGTAAAAACATTAGTTATGAATAAAAAGAAAAGGAGAAGAAACAAGTAAAAATACTTTAAGGATGCTGAGTTAATAAAAGGACTACTTGGCTTCTTCCTAGAATTTGAGCTATTTTTTATGATTAGGGTAATAAAAAGAAAGAGGAAAGTGGTATAGACAAAAATGGCTTAGGATATATTGGAATTTCTTCCAGCTGTTAGAACTTTGATGGATCCAAGTGACTATTATCTGAAAGGAAGGTATGATTTTTATCTGGGTTTCTTACTTACAGGAAGAAGAATCAGTCTGCAAGAGGGAGGTGGGAAACAATATATTTCTGAGATCTCATTTCTCCTTCCTGGAAAGGGGAAGCACTCCAGCAAACACATGGCCTTGGATAATTTCATTCCTCTTCTTGCTGAGATGTAGTTTTCCTGGAGTGAGCAAAATAATCTTGATATTCAGCTAAATACTGTAAGGTCGTTTAAAACTCCCACTGTTATCTTAAAATTTGAAGAGACAGAAACTGATTAAATGCTTATCTAAAGTGATGATATATTCCTGAAATTTGATATTCATCCTGGAAGCATTACATGTCATTATAAAAGAGTAAATATTCAGTCTTCTGTGAAAGTAGAGACAAATCTTATATCATTTGAATGGAAAGTATCATTAAATCCATACTTATAAAAACACACCTTTTCTGTCATCTCTGTAAAACACCTGTTTTTCTCTCCATGACAGCTTACTTGGTAGAAGGTCTATTTGTGGTACTTTCAGAAAATGGATGAAAACAAGTAATAGCTACCTTTATAAGGAAAAAAAATATATATCCTAAAAATAGGTAGATCTTCAACTGCATTTAGTTTCAAAGGTTCTTTTGGTGAGGAACTAATTGCTGTTACTGCTTTACTATTGTTATTTCTGAAGGCTGGTCATTTAGAAATTAAACTGTGGCCACAAACAGCACTTAATTACAGTTCTCATTTCTGTTGAGAGCATCAGCCTGTTTTACTTAAGCCGACTGAGCCTTAACTTCAACAAATATTGTCTGGTTTTTGACTACTCTATGACAGTGACAATGGCAAAGAAGGAATATTTAATGACACAAATATTTTCTTGTTATTTCAGTAATTGTTTTTTTTTTCTGAAAGAAAAACCAAAACACCAAAAACGTCATGTTCTGAAGGTGATCTGTTTGTCAGTAAATAAATGAGTTTTTTGGTCTGAAAATCAAACTACTGAAGGGCATATCAAGAAGGACAGTGAAAATCACTATTCAGTCCAAATCCAAAATATCTAAAGTCAATTGTAAAAGGTGTTTTTATGCTGTCTTTTGATAGGATTTTCATTTATTGTTGTCTGTGATTTTTGATTGCATTTTGTGGTTGTCTTTGTTTACCCAGCATATAGAGCTTTCCGTTTTACAGTCCATCTTCAGTAACTAGTTACTGTACTTTCTTTTCAGTATTACTAAAAGGTTTATAATCTCAAAACACACAGCATGCTTGAACTTAGGAAACAGCATTGCTAATCATTTCTGTTCTTGATAACAGTTCCTATCTATTTTACCAAAAATAGTCCAGTAATTTTAGATAATTGATTGATTTTAAACTTGGTTAGCTAAGTATACATTTGTACATCTTAGTGATTTGGGAGCTGAGCTCATGTTCTTTGACTTGAGTAGAGAATCTTATGTATTTAGCTTCCTTTATTCAGTCTTTGAGTTCCTTTGCTGAAGCTACCATTTCTGAGTATCAGTTTGCTGAAATAGCTAGACATATATAGAAAGAGTGAAATTTTTCCTCTTTATAATAAGTATGTATGTCTACAGGAATTTACTCAAAGTAAAAAAGAGTAGACAGTTGTGTCAACTGTACCACTCAGCTTGGTATTATTTCTAAGTCCAAAACACCAGTCTCCATTTCACTTTGTAAGAAGTTTCTCGAAGGTAAAAATTAAAATATGATGTGGAGTTTTTTTGTTTGTTTGTTTTTTGTTTTTTTTGTTTTTTAATTTTATTTCTCTTTGTATATACCACAAAGCCTTGCATTTCTTAGGAAGGTATTCGATATTCAGTTTTACAGTCTTCCTTTTCTTAAACTTTTGTGAAGAACAAAGCATGATTACATTCTGTTTGGCCTGAAACATTTTCTCTATCTAAATGAAAATTTTCACAGGCTTCAGTGAGTCCTTCATTTAACCCCATTTGTCTTCAGAGTACCATCTTTTGCATAGTGTCCTCTTTCTTCAAGTGTATTTTCATAGCCACAGTATTGGACTAGATGGTCTTTCGGTCTGTTACAGCATAGTTGTTCTTATATTCTTATCTGATTTATTGCCTGTTCCTGGTTGCAGACCTCTGCAGCTAATGTCAAGTTCTTTTTCTGAAGAAATGGAACATTTTATATCAAGGATAGCTCAGATAACAAAACAAAACAAAACAAAAAAAAAAGTGCAAAAATTCTGTCTGGTATGAATGAGGTCATGGTATCCATTTCATTCTGGTCACTCTACAGCACTTCATGGTTGCTTATACAGTGCTATTTCCTCCCCAGTGGTTCAGTGGAGAGCTTGTCAAATTGCTAATTATAAACATATTGAGGAGACTATAACATCCTTCTTCTGTTCTCAGAGCTTTCATTATTTCTGAGTATTTGCCAAAGAATTTTTAGCCTTTCTGTTTTCATTACTCTTCTTTGATTTTTTCCATTTGCTGTGTTTTGTGAGCATTGTGTATATTGCTTACCTAAGTTATGTGACATCTTTGTTAGCTGTACAGAGCATAACCTTATAGTGCATGAGAATGAATGATAAAAAGCTGAATAATAAAGACTACTCTTGTTCACAGAAGAACACTATTGTTTACAGGAGATGAAATTCATTTTTCAAATATCAGTCTCCCAGTAAAGGAAGTTTTAAGTTGTGAGCGTTCATGACTAGGAAAGAAATGAACCATTCAAAATCAAAATGTTTGTTTGCAAATGTATTTTTGCACAGTGAAGAATGGTTTTTCTCATACCAGAGAACTATATCTCCAGTTATGTCTACACAAACTTACAAAGCCATGCTATCTAATCTGCAAACTATAATATACTTACATTTTCCAATCTAGTTTCCAAGGAGGCTAACCATGGCATTCTATGTAGTCATCCTATAAAGCTCAATGTAACTCATCATAGGAATGTAAATCAGGTATATCTTCCTTTGACTTTTCTCTAAGTAGAGCCAGCTGAAGACAAATTCAGCAAAGGACTGCCAAGATGATGAGGGGACTGGAGCACCTCTCCTATGGGGAGAGGCTAAGAGCTGGGACTGCTCATCATTGAGAAAAGGAGGCTCAGGGGGATCCCTTCAATGTCCATAAATATCTGAAGGGAGAGGGCAAAGAAGACAGAGCCAGGTTCTGCTCAGTGGTGCCCAGTGCCAGTACAGGAGGCAGTGGGCACAAACTGAAACACAGGAGGTTCCCTTTGAACACCAGGTGCACTGCTGTGCTGTGCAGGTGATGGAGCACTGGCACAGGCTGCCCAGAGGCTGTGGGGTCTACTCCTTGGAGATCTTCCACATGTGGATGTGGACCTGGACACCCTGCTCTGGGTGTCCCCGCCGGAGCAGGAGGTGGTCCAGTGGGACCCAGAGGTCCCTTCTAACCTCAACCATTCTGTGATCCTGTGAGATTTTTGTTTATTCTTCTCATTTGGTGAAAGGTTGCGTGCTTTGGAAAACACAGATTCTTCTAATTCTTCTGTGAAATGTATTACTGCTAGGCGAATCAGAGAGGCACGCGCTGTTCTCTGCTGTCTGATGACAGCAACAGGACCTGAGGAAATGGCATGGAGCTGCATCAGGGGAGAGTCAGGTTGGCTGCTAGGAAAAGGTGTGCTTTCAGGCACTGGGTTTGGATTTTGGGTGGTCCTGTATGGAGCCAGAGGTTGGACTTGATGATCCTTGTGGGATTCTTCCAATTTGGGATATTCTTTGATAGTATGATTCTAATATTTCTGCCTTTTTAAGATGACAGTTCTGGAAGGATAAAAGTGCCTCAGGTCTCACCCTGACCCATTCCAGATCAACTATTGGTTAAGAGGAGTTTAGAAAACTAAATACAAACTCCATGACTTGCATTAGGCAAAACTCAGTGTCTCACACTTCAGGTAATCCGGTACCATAAACCTCAAAATAGCATAGTGGATGTTCTCGAGACTGTCATGTTTTGTTCATTTCAAATTTTGAGTGACCTCAGTTTTGTTTCACATAAAATGTTTTTAAAAATTGCAGTTCATATGAAACTGAATGTTTTTCTTGCTAATCCCAACAGCAAGCCCACATAACATTAATATCAAAGTGAAAACTAAGAGCTAAACAATGTTTTGCAAAAATAATCTCCTCCCTCCCTCCCTTCCTCCCTTCCTTCCTCCCTTCTTCCCTTCCTCCTTCCCTCCCTCCCTCCCTTCCTTCCTTCCTCCCTTCCTTCTTTCCTCCGTTCCTTCCTCCCTCCCTTCCTCCCTTCCTTCCTNTCTTCATTTGGAAGAGAAAGTCAGCCTGCTGGCAAGGTAAACAGTATTACTTTTATATGTAGTGTGCGCAATTAATACTAGTGTATTAAATTTGTGCTGCAAATAAAGCCATGATCTTTCCTTGTCAAAAGGAGTATTAAGTTTTCAGGACATGTGTCTTGGGAAAGGTTGCAAAATGAATAAGCCAAAGAGAAATGAACAAGTATACTGCTTTGAAGAATTGGTACATCACTGAATTTAAGAGGTAGGAAGTTAGATTCAGTGAGTTCAGTACGACATTTTGTTCCGTGCTTTTTTGATTACTGTAAGAACTAAAAGGCAGCTAAATGTGATCTTGATGTAAATATCTAATTAGTCTTTCACAATTCAAAACTTGCCCATAAATTATTATTTTTTTTTTTATGTGTACAGTCTCTATTCAATGTGTCATACAATTCTTAGACTTCAGACCTTATAGGAGTTTAGACGTAAAGATCACATTGGCTGTGGTACATGATATGCAGCCAAAAATATTAAATATATTGCTAAGGATACACAAATCTTCAATTTCCCTTTTCAAAGTTGGTTTATATTTTTAAAATTCTCTGTGAAAGGCTCCTCATAAAACTGAAACACTCACATGTAAGTATTTCTATGCATTGAACTTAGATGAACTTACTTTCAAAAGAGGGTAAAAAATTGCTAACAAACACTGCACAATACAAGTGCAGTTCAAGCTATGATTTAATTCTTTCTCCTACACATAAGGCTCTCTTAACGGATTTTTTTGAGTGTTTGGAAGCATACAGACACACACATACAGAGGCTGCTTTGAAGATGAGCTTGTGCACAAAATAATCTTCATCTGCATTGTTATCAATTAAATTGCCATCAGCACTGCAGACACCTCTGGCAGGGTTCCAAGCTCCAAAGAGTTTGGATCGACTCGCAGTCCTAGAAATAAAGGTCACACTGACTCTCACCTTTGCAGTACTGATAGAGGCCCTATATAAATCACTCAAAATATAAATATTTATTTATCAACAGTTGGCTAGTCAACAGCATGGTGTGGTCTGCACATATTTCATAAAGCAGACGGTTTACATTTCCTGAACTCAAGGCAAAAGTCAACACTACATGATGCTAACTGTTTAAGATTTCTTTACTCCTGATATGCCACAATTATCAGAGATTCCACAAAATAAATGTGTCAACTTCCAACTACTTAGGGAGCTATTCTAATGCTTTTTATATTCAACTGAAGAAAAAGGAACTGCATAACAGTTGCCACACAGACATATTGTGGTCTAGCCAAAATTCAAGATAACTTTTTAAGCGTGATGTTATCTTTACCAGCTTCACAAAACTACCACAATTTCACTTTTTCTTTGAGCCTGTAATGGCTCCCCATTATCCTGATAAGTGGGCAGCCATTTCATTTCTCTCTGTATTGATAGAGCTGTGAAGGAGAATTAGATTTCAACACTTATGTAACAGAGATTAATTGATTGATTAGATCATTAATTAAAGTTTCCATTAAATTCTCTTTTTAAAAAGCACAGGATTGTGGATCCCCAGGGTTTTAACTAACCCTTGAAATCACAAACAAGAGAATGCATAACTAAACATTGTATCTTATCTTGTGAAGAATAATTAAGCCAGTAGATGCATTACTATGAAGGAAAACATTTTTTTTTCTTTCAAAACACTTTCTTCCTCCCTCCCTCCCTCCCTCCCTCCCTCACTCCCTCCCTTCCTTCTTTCCTTCCTTCCTTCCGTCCTTCCGTCCTTCCTAGAACATAGAATGTTGGAGTCAGATTAACCTTCTCTATGTTTACAGGACATCTGAAACCCAAAAAATCACTCTGTGGATGCTTGCTTCTATGACCAAATTGCAACAGCGGATTACTTTTAATTTGATTTTCTGAAGACAGAAAAACAACATGGAACCCTGATAACTTCCTGAAAATTATTCTCTTTACCTTCCTCTAACCATACCAATAAAGCAAAAGCAGAAAAAAGCCAGTAGGAAAAACTTGGTTAGTGATTGTACATCTATAAATGCCAAGCCTGTGTGCATAAGAATCATGCAACAGGTTGACAGGCAGTATAAAGCACTGAAATTTGTGGAAATTGGTGTGAGAGAGGTCTGCTTCCAGTTGTACTGCTGCTTCTTGTTCAGTAAGAAAATGTTTAGTTGTGTCTTTCTCAGCAGGATGTGGGCGTTATCCAGATGTGAATGTAGTTTATTTTGCCATGGAGATAAAACGTTCATTTTAATTCATTTTGTTTGCAGTCGTTTCTAAATCCATCTCCTGATATGTCTTGCCCCATAATGACAGTATTATGAATAATGCCTTCACATTCTGTTGCAAATATTTCCTGAGTATGCTGCCAATGCAGTGGGACAAGGTTCTAAGAAGAGGAAGTGACTGATGCATTCCTTTGTTTTGTCCAGCATTTAAATTTTACTTTTGAGATACCTTCTGTAAGAAAAATTATCATTTACATCATATGATTATGCACAGACATATAGGCTATGTTCTTTAGGTTTTGGGAGTTACAGCACTTAAACTAGATTAATATGGCTAAACAGGCTTTGCCATCCTTTCTATGAGTGCCCCAAAGTCTGTGTTTTATATTCTAACTGCTACAGCCTCTCCTCCCTTCCCCGTAGTTGTAATCTGTAAAGCCAGGCATCGTAGCCATCCCACAGCATGCTGCAAACTCACCAGCTGACATTCCTTCCTGCTGTCCTATCTTGTCTTTGACCCAAATAATTTCTCAGGCAACCTCTGAGTCAGTAAAAAGCTTTGAACACTGTTTTTTGTACAATTCAGGAGATGTGATGCAAGTATGCAGACAGCTGTTGGTGTCAGCACGGGGCTAAGTGGGTGCAAATGCAATCAGCCCAAATCATGTGATTTGATGGCACTTTCTGTTTTAAACTCTATCAGACCGGACTGAGGCGATATCAGAAGTAGCGTTTGAAACCTCCACAGAAATGGCACCTTATTGCAACTGCTACTTTTAGAAATCATTTTTGGGGAGGGTTTCTGTAAGTCTCTAGGCGAAGTAGAAATGGTTCTGTTCCTACAAAAGTATTTAACTTTGTATGCCATTTTTTTTTACTGAATCCATTTGTTTAAGTAGAGTCAAGGATATGTAGAGAGGAGGAGGGACTTTCACTGCTGAGTTACTTTTTAAGGACTTTTTTTTACTGCCTTGTCCTTACAGCCAGGAAGGCAGATGAAGGAAAAAGTAGCTGCAGTCAAATATACTGTCATTAATTAGCGCGTGTGGGTTACAAGAAAAGCCTTTCTTTAATCCAAGGAACATTTGAGGAACCCACCCAATGCATAACTTTGAAAAAACAAGCAAAGACAGAAGATCAGAAACATGCTGGCAATGAGGAGAGAGATGAACTTTGTACTTTTCTTTTCTGGTATTTTTTGTAGGTGTTGGTGACTGCTGTGATTTGAGTCAGGACTTTAGTCCTTATAGCCATTTGGGATCATAGAATCATAGAATCATAGAATCACGAGGTTGGAAATGACCTGCAAGATCATCCAGTCCAACCGTCCTCCCATTACCATTGCTACTTCAAGCTACTAAACCGTATCTCGTAGCTCCTCATCCAGACAATGTCCCAGTCTATTTTGTGGTTATGCTGAGGCAGATCTGAACAAGCTCATTTGAAGTTAATTTGGATTCTCTATGCCTTACTGAAAGCCTAGAGGGCAGATATAACCTTTAAGATATTTGAAATGGAAAAATAGCCTTTCTTGATCTGGCAAAATATAAATAAATAAATAAATGAGATACAAAGATCTCATGCCTGCTTGACTACGTTTCCTCATGATGAATACAAAAGTGTACTTACTTCCTGATTAACACGTTCTTCACACATTGGTCGAATTTTTTTTTTTTTTTTAATGGCATGTTGTATGGTTTAAACAGACATTAATTAAATGTACACTTTATAGGAAAATGTTTACATCCTTTTGCTCGCATTTACATTTTAAGTTCAGCTACATATGTGAATTTGGATGGTAGCTGATGTGAATAATGCACTTGTTTATTTTTATAGAAAATAATTAATTGACTTCAAAGGAGAGAAAAGGAGTTTATGTTACTCGTTCCAGATTTCCGCAGTGGGAAATGGTGTCTATGGAACACATAGTCTGAACATTATTCTTCTTTCCCATGGGGATCATTTAGAAGTGCATTGGGATTCCCTAAATTTGCTTACAAACCAAGATCAATTTCTAAGTAAGACTAAATGAAGAAAAATTGTGGTGAGTAATGAGACGCAGTCCACTGTAGTAGCTGCTTTATAATGATCTCTGAGACACGCCACAATGCAGTCTATTGTTACAAGTACCTTTTGTGCTCACGCTGCCTACCTTTTATAAAGTAATTGGAATTTAACATGCAACAGCTTTGAAATGTATGAAGCCAAACCCTTCATGTGGGAAGCTTCTGGGATTAAACAATTTTGCAAAGAGAAATTTTAAATGTGTTTTGACTAATCTCACTGAAGGTTCATCTACAGCATTTTATAGAAGCGAATCTCATAATTTTATGGGCCTTACAACTCTAATTAAAGATGTCATTGTTTTCATTTTACATTTCAGTCCTGAATATTTCTAATACAGTCATAACGTTTTTACTTAGCAATGAACTAATTGTTCTAAAATGTCAGTCACTGATTTGAATTTTGGAAAGTAAATTTTTCAGTGCATAATCATAGCCTTGTCTGGCTAATTTCAGGT
Organism: Pavo muticus; assembly: GCA_016647715.1. Taxonomy (NCBI): domain Eukaryota; kingdom Metazoa; phylum Chordata; class Aves; order Galliformes; family Phasianidae; genus Pavo; species Pavo muticus. The sequence goes on along the minus strand of JACDJE010000056.1, from coordinate 4,975 downwards.
AGTTAGGTTTGGTCTCTTGCTCTTGTCACTGATGATCAAATAGATTCGTCTACTAAGCGCTACAAAGGATCAGTGGATGAGGCCCTTACTTCTACTCTCAATGTGTTTTGGAGTTCTCACTTGGAGTAATTTTGTTTCTTTGACTGAATGCCTCCACTATACGTGATCTGAAAGAACAAGTGTTGATTTGCACCTTGACGTGCCTATAAGAGACTTTCTTACTTTGAGCACAGCTAGTGCTTTAACTTCCTCTCACAGGCATCTGTGCACCTGGTTCATATACACCTAAACTGCTTGTTAAAATCAAGCAATGTAGAGGAAGAGAGGATAAACAGGGCACTTGCTTCAAAACTGCTCTGTTTTATTGAAACAAAATGTAAGATGTTGATGCGTTTTACTTTGGAAGTTACTGCTCTGTAGGGAAGCAATCAAAGGATTCTCTCATTTTCTCATCCATGTGGATTCTGAATGTATATCTGCCAAAACATTTCTCATGAAAGAGTTTATTTTTATGCTTTTCCATATGAAGCAGAATTAACCACCAAACTACAGCCTAACAGTGATTGTCTGCGATGAGGAAAAGGACAACACTAAACTAACATGACTAGTTTGATGTAAAATTGAAGTGTATTAGCAGAACTAGAATAGTTTGTTAAAGACCTGCATGGTATTGCTTAACACAGTTGCCTCAGGAGTTTGCTGGCATTAATGTATATAGACCTGGCTACAGTATGTAGACCTCAGCTTCTCTGAAATTCATCTTCCATATCTCAGTCTTTAACAATAATGAATTGCAGATATTTGTAGGTGATTCTCATGTTCCTCCTACTGAGAAATAGTTAGCAAAGCTGTGAATATTTAGTGTTCTTTGCCCCTCAGCAAATCCTTTCAAGGATCTGAGCAGATTATTGATCTTTTCTGATACCATTCAGGTTGACAGTACGTAGGTTTTAACTTAGTATCTATCCGTGGTGTAGGTAAGCTAGAATTCTGAAGGAAGAAACTGTTTACAGTCTAATTAAAATGTTTGTGGCCCCAGATTACTCTCTCTGGTTGACCAAATTGCATTTTAACTTAAGTTCATCTTGGCCGTCACCTAGCAGATCTTAAATAGAAATTTCTGATTTTCTCTACTGAATTGTGCATTTTTAGTTTGGAGAGTATTCCTAGATGAGTTCAGTTTGTGTGATCAGTAAACTTTAAGATGTATGTTCTTTATTGCAGATCATTGCTGTACACATTAAATAAAATTTGGCATGGTTTATTTTTATTTACTAGGCACAAGTAGATGGAAGACAAATTTCAGATGTATTTCATGTACTTTATTTCATACATCCACTTAATTTCAACTCAAATGCGAATAAGAATGATTAAATTGGTATGATTTAGTCTTCATAAAACCACAGACAGACTCTAATGTCTAATGTCTAACGATTTCTTTCTCTCCAACCATTTTCTCTTAATTTATTAAGGCTAAATAAGCAATAATATCAAATATAATTTTCTCAGTTTTCCTCTCTATATGATCATAACTATATGTAACTTTCCAGTGTCATTTCTGTTGTTTATTGATTTCAAAAGTACTATTATTTTATTAGTAAGATCAGTAGCTGATTTATTTACTCGTTTGGGCTGCATGGTCTCTGCAGATGACTTACTAAATAAACATTGTCTAACAAAACAGTCCATATAAATCTCAGAAATCTCTATACAGTTTAAGAAACCTATAAATTTAAAGACTACTTTTCACTCATTCTTTTCTCCTCTTGTTTTCCTACTTTGGAGATATCGCTTTATTTAAGGTGATTGAATGTTGCTTTGATTCTGATTCTTTTCTGGGGTTGATTTGATTATATATCAGCAGATAAAAGCTGAATTCACTTTTAAATGCAAACATTTATTTTTGTTTAGCAATTTAAGGGAGAAGTATTGCCAAGTTGGTTGCTCTTTGTCTTTGTTGAAGAAGCCTATTTTCAATTATACCAATTACATATCTGACATGTTTGTGGAGTATGAAAACTTTAGTGCACCAGAGAATAAAGGCACTCTTTCTAAGAGAACATCTTACATGTATTTGGGAGGAAAGGGCTAAAGGATAGAAGATAAAAAAGTTAACAAAGGATGACCAAAGAGAGAGCTTTGGGGAAAAAATTGACTGGAAAATTTCCAAATAAAGCACAATCAGACAAGAGAAATAGCAAGAAAGAAGCAAGTTATAATAATATTGGTAAAGTAAATTACAGGGCTGCCAAACTCACCCAATTAGCAGAGTTATAGGTTGGCTGAGCAGCGGTGACAACAAAGAGTTTTTTAGAAATGCCATGGTATCATCTGCCACTTCCTCCAGAACTGAATCACTGTTTAATTTTTCTGGAGGTTTTCAAATGAACATGCAAGGATATTTGAGGCTTAAGCTCTTTTAATCTTTCTCTATTGGTCTTCCACACGTGCACATATATGCTTTTATCTCTGTGTGTGTATGTTTGTGGATTACAGAAAAATTAATCTGTTGATAAAAGGTTCTGCAGATGGACAGAGGTTTTCTTTAAGCATATTAACATGTTTGAATACATGTACTTACAAACTTCATAACATACAAAGAGGAAATTATAATTATTACATATGTTTCATAACTTCGACTATTGTTTATAGGACACACATGCTTAAGCCAAAAGGATACGTTCCCATGCTTTGTTTTCTATCATTTTTTCTGCAAGGGGGGGATGAGTGCGTGACAGAGAGGGGAAAGGTCAGTGAATAAAAGGAGGAAAGAGGTTAGACTGCACGCTGAAGACTTTTGTTCCCATAAGTGATTCATCTTCATTGCAGAGCAGTTTGTTTTCTTACGTTTGGATTTTGTCATCTTCTTTATATCATCAGGTCTTCTTTACTAATTGCTCTGAAAAAGAAGTTGCAAATAAGATTCAAATCTCTCTAGCAATGAAAACATTCAAATTTATACTAATTATTCATCTAAAATTGCTGTGCAGTTGAATTTTTTATGTGAAATAGTTGAAATAAACAGTAAACTACTAGTTCATTTCCATTCAAGGCACATCTGACATACAGTGGCAATCAGACATTGCTTACAGCTTTGCAGCTTAAGTATAGGAGTAACACAGGTTACATTTTATAGTAGTTACAGTGTGACTTTTCATTGATGTCACTTACTATTTTAATTCCAAATTTCTTTTTTAACCTAGTTTTCCAATGAAGGTAACAGAGTTGTGCAGAAGAGTATTTGAGTTCTGATGCTAGCTGCTATTATACTTGTTCTGTAGTGTTGAGAAAATTTAATTGACTTGTTGAAGTATCGTCTATGAATCAAGAGTCTGTGAACACTGCACTAAAATCGTCAGTTCACTGTAGAGGAGAACCATTTCTCTTCATGCTCCTTCCCTTTCCTCTGTGATGTAGTTTTCCTCAACTCAATGGCCTTGCCTATCTGAAAGACACATATGATCACAGAGCCTCTTTTCTCTTTGTATGCAGTCGCAAATGCATTTTAGACTTATAATTACGTGCAAACTCTGAAGTCTTGCTCCAGGTTTAAGAGCAGAGTGAATTCTACAAAAATCATGATTGTAACGTAGCTCTTATATTGTCTTTTGTTAAGTCTAGAAATTGAAGTTCTTAAAAAAGAAGAGATGAACAATCAAAGGAACACAGAATCATTATTATTTTAGAGATGGGTGTGATGTGTAAGGATAGTCTAATATTGTGAGATGTTGCAATATTGAAATGTGCCTGCTTTAAAGCATACACAGGTTCCTGTTGTCACATGGAAACCTTTTGTACTCAAGAGCTAATTTATCCTCTAGCTAGGCACAAGAAAGAGGTTGTGGTCATATTAGATGTTTAGTATTCAAATCCCTGTGATGATGGCACCTTAATAAGGAAGTGAACTATTTTTTGGCTATGATAACTTAGAACATTAAGCATTTCTTATGGACTGCTTGGGGTATTATTAGCATTTTACCATCCACCTAGTCATTCCGTGATTTACTGTATTTCTTCAATCACCCTGCTTCCAGAATTTTTGGATACTGCATTTCCAAAGAGGGCACATGTGGATTTGACTCCAGTAATTGTCTTCATTTAATTGTATATATTGTGTGTAAGATTGAGAGTTGACTAAAGAACTTGTTTCTCTCTTTCACCACCTTATGAACAGGTATATTTGTGAAACTTGCCTTTTAGTTATTCCTGTGCAATCTACTGTGTCTAAATGCAGGAATGGGATCCTAGTTAATTTTATAATTTTTATTGTAGCATTATGTAGCAGTTGTGAAAAAATTACAAACACATATTGCATTGGTAAAGATTTAAATGACATTGGCACCAATTTAGCTCTCTTTAACAGTGTAAATGCCTTTGGGTAGTTTCTTTATACAGACTCATCATTATTGTATGTAGGCTGGATAATGTTGCTTGTAATAATAACACTACAAGATTCTTATATGTCAGTGGTTTCTGTAGCTTTTAAATCTGTTATGCAGTAGATCTTTGCTTACAGTTTTAAAGGTCTTCTCAAGTCAGATCAACATGAGTTTCATCCATGTGTAAAAGCAAGTACTGTGATCAAAAGACAAAGTAGGACTTTTCCATTGCAAGATCGTTTCCTTTTACATTTACGAAGATTGTGGGCTAAATTCAAAGACCATTATGTTAAAACATCTGAAGAAATTTCTGCTGTTCTACACATGTAGAGTGACCTTCTAACAGTGTCCTTTCCATCAAAATCTGTTTCTTTGTTCATTTATGCACAGCAGTGTAGCTCATTTTAAGCATCATTCTCAGAGTTGGATACACTTCACTTATCTTTAGCTGTCTGCGTGTCAGGTGTTCAAGCTAAACTCACCATTGAGAGCCCCCCTCTATTCCACCAGAAGAGTTAAGCACTCCAAGGGGTGATTCTTCCAGCCCTTTCCAGGTGCCAGTTTTAGAAGATGAAGAAGTGTGCCCTTGAGATTAT
>JACDJE010000665.1:369979-434094 GCA_016647715.1 Pavo muticus | reverse complement strand
TCCCTTCCAACCCAAACCATTCTATCATTCTATGATCGCTGTCAGTGTTTGGAGTTTTGATGATGCAGCGTTGATTGTTTCCATTAATAACTGTTAAACGCTCCTCAGCTGCTCCCCATAGGACTGTGCTCCAGAACCTTCTCAGCTTTGTTGCCGTTCTCTGGACAAGCTCCAAAATAAACAAATAGGGTCTGGACAGTAAGGCACAAGGAGATGGAAGTAGTAGGGATGAGCTCTGTGGGATCTGTTTCATGGCAGCTCCCTTTTACCCTTTCCACCTCCAGGCTGGGTTTACAGAAGGACGTTTTTCCATGAGGGAGAGGTTGAGGGGAGAAGCTGTGGTGCTGGGATGTGCATCCTTTCCTCTGGAAATAATGGGAATGCAAAGCTCCCCAGTGTGATGCTGCATGGATGAGCTGACCAGCTGGCTGTGGAGGACACGTGCTGTAGGGAACTTCAGATCTGTGCTATATCACTCACCAGAGATGCAGTGGACTCATGGAAAACGGGGCTGGCCAGGTCCTGGAAGAGCTGTTTGCTCATCCCTCTTCCCCGCAGCGGGATCAGCTCAGCCTGAGTCACTCCTGAGCAATGCTTGTTCATCCTATTCTGATAAACCTCCAGTGCTGGCAGCTCACCTCCCCCCGGGGCGGCTGTCGGAGCCCATCCCTGTCACCAGAAAGCTTTTTCCCTTGTCAGACTTAAATCTCCTGTAATTCAATGTCCCTGCTGGCCACATTAACCCGTGGCCCTCTTCCTGCCTTGGGCGTGTAACAGGGAGTCCGGACTGTGAGCTGCTTTGCACAGCTGCTCTCTGAGTTTAGTGTCCTCCTGGGACAGGATAAAGATAAGGATAAGGATAAGGTCCCAGGGAAAGGGGCTGTGTCACACTCCTGGTTTCCCCTCTCCTTCACTCCCCTGTGCCAGAAACATTAATCATAGAATCACAGAATGATAGAATGGCCTGGGTTGAAAAGGCCCACAATGCTCATCTTGTTTCAACCCCCCTGCTATGTGCAGGGTCACCAACCACCAGCCCAGGCTGCCCAGAGCCACATCCAGCCTGGCTTGAAGGCATCCAGAGATGGGGCATCCATGAGGAGGAAACAAGCTGTATCCCATGCAAGTCGTTAGAAAGACCCTTGGCACAGCTTTGGCCTGGAGCATAGAGCTCCCTCCCACCTGCAGGCACAGCACTGGGATTCCTGAGGCTGTTCTCCCCAAACAGTTTGGATGTGGCCATGAATGAGGCTGTGTGCAACCTTGTGAGGTCAGACCCTGGCATGTCTGGATTGTAAATGTGAGGTATCCATGCTGGCCTCCTCACCACCACTCTTCTACTTTCTGGGCTGTTACATGCGTTGGGTCAGGAGTTCTCTCGTCTCTTTCCTTCTCTCTTGGAGCCCTGCTGCAATACTGTACAGCAGCAGGCATAAGGCATTTGGGATCAGAGGTGTGAATACTGCCAGCAGCTCTCCCTCCTCACAGGTGGTGAGGAGCAAGGCACAGCTCTGTCCTCTCCTTAATTTTTGGGTGTAAGGGGGTTTGGGCAAGCCATTGCTGTAGGGTTTGTGTTATTCATCTGCTGGAGGGTCAAACATATCCCAAGGATTCCAAGGGAAGATTTGTCAGTTCTAAGATCTCGGGAGATGAATTAGCAGGGAAAAAAAGAGGGGGATAAATCATCCCTGTCACTTCGGCTCGAAACTCCTCCTGCTGTGAGTTTGCCCTTTCCCACAGCAGCTCTGGGGCTGAGGATGTGCTGTTAGGATGCACAGAGGGAGGAGGAGCGTCTCTTTCTTCTATTGGACTGGGGAGGAGGGAACATGGATCCATCCCCTCCTTGTGATGTGCTCGTGCCCTGGGAATGTGAGGAAGGTAAGGCTTTGTGAGGCTTCAGGAAGATGTTCTGTTCAGCACTGGGGGCTCTGAAGCCTTACCAGAGCCTCAGCCCCAATTTTTAGTGTCTCTGAATTTCTCTTTACATTTCAGTCCTTGATTTGTCCCTCCTGCTGCGATGTCTCCTCCTACTGCTGTCCTGCCCGAACAAGTATTGTTTTCTATTACATAATGACATGACCTTATAATTCAGGCTGGATATCAGGAATGGGCTGCCCAGGGAGTGGGGGAGTCACCACCCCTGAGGGGGGTTCAAGAAACGTTTAGATGTGCTACAAAGAGACAAATGTTGGGGTTATCTTGGGGGCGGTGGATGGTTGGACTGGATGAACTTGGAGGTCTTTTCCAACCTTGGTGTTTCTATGATTCTGTGACAAAATCCTGACGTGCAAACATCCCCAGCAAAGTAAACTGAAGAGAGGCATTTGTGCCAGGATGGGGTGGAATGGAAGGGTAAATGGGGAGGAAAAGATGAAGGTAGAAGGAAATGGAAATGACTTCTTGAATATCTGTGTGCACATGGGGTAAGCGGGGCCTGGTACCCATCGTGTACATGGCATCATAGGATCATGGCATCACAAAATGATGGAATCATAGAACCATTAAGGTTGGGAAAGACCCCTAAGATCCCCAAGTCCAACCCCAACTCATCCCCACTGTGCCCACTGTGTCCCTCAGTGCCGCTTCTACCCTTTTCTCGTTGCACCGTTGCATTTTAAAGCAAATCTTAGGTTCAGAACACCCCCCCAGAGGATCTTGGCTCTTCCTTTGGTGAAGGAGCTGGTGCAGAGGACTGCAGCATGCCCAGCTCCATCGTGAGCTCCCTAAAACCCAGCCCTTCCCCACTGGGTCAGTGCTCACAGCGGCACCCCTGGATTGCCTGTGTGCAGAGGAGGAGGCTCACAGAAAACCAGCGGAGGCACAGCCTTTGTACTGGTTGCTATGGAAATCCCTTGTGTTTCTCTTCTGCTTCTTTTCATCTATTTACCGTGGCACTAAAACAATCTGTCCTTTTTGGCCTCTTTTAATTCAAGCATCAGCTCCCTCTCTGGTGAAGATCTATGGCCAACCTGGACAGCAGAGATGGCTGCAGGGATGGAGGTGAAGCCCTACACCTTTGGGCCTGCACAGAAGACTTGTTGCTGGGGAGAGGAAGGGGAGATCTCTGCTCAAGAAACAGCTTCTGAGCGTGGTTGGTCTGCAGTGCTGCTTTTGCTGCGTGGCTTTTCCTAATGGGGCTGGAGGGAGGCAACTGGGGCTGCTGGGAGCTTGCTGAGGGCTCCATTTGCTTCTTGCTCTCCTGCCCGCAATTCTGGTCTTCAATCATCTCTATTTCAAATGACAAAGAGGATATGAGTGCACTGATCCTCTTTGTTGTGGGCATCCTCACGACGCCGGCCTGCAACAAAGGTAAGTGACAGGAAACCAAACGATCCTCGTGGCTTTGTGGATGGCAACAGGAGGGAAGCATTGCTTTGGTGCTGGGACCAGGCATGGTCCAGAAACTGTCCCTGCTGGATGGAGGGAGACAAGGAGTGTTATTTCTACGGGTCCTCCTGGAGCTGGGAAGGAGCAGAGCACGCGGGAAGAGGAAGCACTCCCACCATGCAGAGCTTTAGCTCTCTGCAGAGGTTCAAACAACAGAGGTTGGGATTTGGAAAGGGATCTTTGCCGGGTATTCTCCCACATTGCTGCTGCACATCCAACCTGGCCTCGATAGGATTTGCTTTCTGAGTCTTCAGCTTCCAAGCAAAGCCTCTGCGCTTTGGGACGTGCGGAGCTCAGCGCTGGCCTGCAGAGGGTATCCTAAGCCTGTGCACGGCTCCAGCCTCACATCCTGCCGCCCCAAGCCAACACCCCTGCCTCACCCAGCCTGCCGGGGAACGTTTCTTTGCTTCTCACCTCTCCCGAGAAGCTGGCAGCGTTTTGCCGCTGTCACTTCGTGGTTCTCCCAGTGACGATGCCAGCTGTGGGGTCACTCATCCACACCCCCTGTGCGGGGGGGGATGTTCTGCAGTAGAGATGGGAGACACACACAACTTCCCCAGCTTTCCTCTCTGTCCTTAACCTTGGTGCTTCCTTCCACCCCTTGGCTCATCCTCGCGTCTCTGGCCCTTCTCTGTGTCAGCCTCTGCTCAGCCTCTGCTCAGCCTCTCTGCTCCTTGCCTTGGACAATCCACCCCACGGCTCGTGCTCCATGGGGCTTTGCTCTGCTGCCTCTCTTCACCCTCTTTTGGTCACTGATCTCCATTCCAGCAGGTAAATCTCTGCTCTTCCTCCCTGTCCTCTCTGCATCAGTTTGCCCTGATTACAGACTACTTGCTGTGTGTTGCTCTTGTGCTTGCCATTGAGTTCAGGTGATCAAAAATTACTGAATTTCCCACTCCTTGTTCCATTTGTCAATTCTCTCATTACCTGTTTTTAAGCCTTATCAGTTGGTGACTACCTAAAACCCTCAGAGGTGCAGATTTAGGGTTCTTAAAAGTTCCCCAGCACTCAGAGTCATGCTAAAACCACCTTTGCTGCAGTGTTTATGGTTGTCTGCATGGGGAACAACCATTCCCAAACTCTGGCAAGCCATTGCTGGCCTGTGCTGTTGTGGATTTTGACCAGATTCTGTTACATACCCCCAAAACCCTTGGGAACACACCTGAGCTATGATGAGCAGCGTTACCTCCAGCACCCTGGGCTGCAGCTGTTGTCTCCTGCAGTTGTTACATCGTTGTAGAGTGATAAAAGTGAAGGCTGCTCCTCCCTTTCCCTGGGTTGTGAATCAGGAGAGGAAGGGTGATGTCCTCTGCAGATTGCCCTCATGGGCCTTGCCTTCAAGAAACCTCCAGGAGCCTCCTGAGCTCTCACCAGCATTAATCACTCATCAGGAGGAGAGCAGGCAATCAGGTGCTGGGAAAGGTGATGTCTGAGTGTTTGAGGTCGATGCCAGCCCTCTCTGGGTGGATGGGTGCAGCGGGATGGAGAGTCCAGCGAGCAGTGAAGGAAGGGAGTGAGTATTGTGTGAGACTCACCCCAAGCAAGGGAAGCTCGACGGCAGCCAGGACAAGAGGTGACAGCATAAGAACAGGTCAGGGCTCAGCCTGAAGGACCCTTGCCAACACTTCTCTTCCCATTTAGGTTGGAGGTGCAGAGGCAGTGATGAGAGCAACTCCTTGGACATCGTTCTCTGCAGCTCACAGAAGAACGTTTTTCCTCTGCATCTGCTTCTCTCCATCTCTGTGTGGTTCCCAGATGGACCAGTGGGGAACGGAGCCCTGAAGCCCTAATTACCCCAATGTCCCTCTCTAGCCCCTAATGACTCGTGTCCCTCCAGGGCCACTGATCAGCACAGGTTCAGTGGGGCAGGAGCCATACGTCCTTGCCCTTGAGTGGGCTCAGTGCTTTGATTTCTTTTTCCCCTTTCAGGTTGCTCTGTGTCACTCTGTGTCAGCGAGAGGGGAGCTTTGTGAAGCTGTGGCACGAAGAAAATATGGATATTGCTCAATTTATCCCTACTTAATGGAGTATGGCAGAGAGGCATCATCCCATTCCACGCCCATCCCCTTCTGGTGGAAGGACTCCATCTCCATTGTCTATAGATGAGTGAAGTAGACCTCCAGTCATAGAATCACAACGTATCTCGAGTTGGAAGGGACCCATAAGGATCGCTGAGTCCAACCTCTAGCATGCCAGTGTCAGACTGTAGAGTCATTTGAGTTGGAAGGGACCCACAAAAGGGATTCATCAAAGATGAATCAGTTCCATTAAATGCATGCCAGACATTAATTACGTGACCACTAGCCATCAGTGGGGATGAGGAAAGCATGTGGAGCTACAGGAGGGATTTCACCTCTGCTCTGTGCAGCCCTGGGTTTGGGTGTCAGCCTTCCCAATGGCTGCAGTTCATTGAACCCCAGAGTCCCAGAGTGGTTCGGTTGGAATGGACCTCAAAGCCCCCCCAGCCCCCCCTCCATGGGCAGAGACACCTCCCACAGCCCAGTGCCCACAGCCCCATCCACGGCCTTGGGCACTGCCAGGGGTGGGCACTCACAGCTCTGGGCTGCTGTGCCAGAGCCTCAACGTGAAGAATTTCCTCCTAGTGTCTTATCTAAGTCTACTGTTTATTTGGAAGCCATTAACCCTTGTGCTGTTGCTACACTCCCTCTAGGTGATGTTTCCTTGCTCAATGGAAGGAGCTTGCTGTTGGCTTGGGTGGCTGAGGGTCAGTGGTGTGGGCTGGCCACGGGGATTCAGCGTGGTGGTTGCTCTGGGATGGCCAACACTGAGGATTTACGCCTGCATTCCCCTTGGTGGGCAGAAGGAACAGCGTGTTTTAGCAGCATCTCCTTTACCCCTGGGTCAGGGCTTGCTCCTGCTTCTTTGCAGCCAGATTTCTTTACATCCAGCAGGTTTCCAGTCCCATTGCCCACTGCTGGCAGCTCTAACCCATGTGGTTCTCTTGGCCCACGATTCCAGGCTGCAAACTTCCAGCTCCCACAGCCCCGCCAGCTTGCTGTCCTGCCACGAGCTTCGTATGGCGCGGGATGCTGTTGGAGCCCACGCTGTTTATTCAGGGGTTGGTAGGAGAATCTCAGTTTTCATTCGGAAAACAAAAAGGAATTGCCCAGAAAACATGAAACGAGTTGGACCTAAAGGCTCAGGAACCAGAAGGCAAATAGAAAGGACCCAGGTTTTATTATTTGCAAGCCAATCCCCTGGTTTTGGAGCCTGCTTCGTGATCGCAGATGGATTGATGTTGGCAGAACCGAGCTGTCCGCCAGATTCCTTCACAGATTAAGATAAAGAGCCTCGTTTTTTTTTTGCCAAAGGGTGAATGTATTCTTTATGAGATGTAAGAGAGATGTAACACAGCACCTTGCTCCCGACAAGCCTGGCCTTTATTTCCTGGGTCTGCACTTAGGACATGGCTGAACGTTCCCATAAGTTTCAGCCCTGATGTAGGGCCAGGATCTACAGTCCTGAATTCAGCGGTTGCTGCTGCAGCAGAGATGCAAAATAACTTCATTGATCCAGGCTTCACATCCCCATTTTTCTCTGCCCTTCCATAGCCCACATGCAGACCTGTGCTACAAATGTGCTTTTCAGTCTGCCCTGTGCAAGGGAAGAGCCGGGCCAGGAGGTACCCCTTGTCCTGGGGGGAGCTGGAAGGAGCTTGCTATTTACCCCCAACTCTTTATTATCGTGGTTGTGTGATGCGTGTTAGCTAAATCCATCTGGTCAGGATAAATCTACACCATGCAGAGGCAGTGAGGACAGAAGGATGGTGACAAAATGCGGGCTCTTCAATCACACCCCAAACCTGCATGGATGCTGCAAGGGTTCCACCCCAGCGCCCCGAGCAGAGGAGGGCAGCGTGGATGGGCTCCGGATTGCTCTGACAATCGGCTCCTGTAACCCACCAGGGACCTCTGGATCCAGAACGCAGGCATTCTGCTGGCTGCTCTAAAACCCAGCCCTGTATTTTGTCTTGAAGGTGTGTGGTCGTGTCAGGATTCCTCCGGTCAGCCATGAAATCCAACAGCAGCTGCACTGTGCTTCCTGCAGACGGATGGTGCCAGACAGAAGGTGCCTGGCTTACAGCTCCTGTGCTCTTGGTCCTTCATCAGCACCGTGCTCACAATCCACAGGGGAGGGCAGCGAGTGGTGAGGTGATATTATTTTTAGAGCTCATTCGTAAACAAGTCGACCTGCGACCATCCCTACAGCCACCCATCTCTGCCTCCTGCTTTCGAGGGTCACAAATAGTCCCATATGGGAGAGTGGAGGTGGGGTGAGGACTCCTCTGTGTCTGCTTTGCTGCAGTTCACAGTTGCCAACTTCTTCCAGAGAGATGCATCCAGCCGTGTCCAGGGTGCAGGAATGCATCGTGGTTTGTCCACGTGAGCTCGAATGGGAAGTACCAAAGCTGATGATTTAAGCTGTAATTAAAACAGGTTTGTTATTACAAAGGAGATTTCCCATTCTCACAGCCAGCTCTGAGAAATAGGCACCTGCAGCCGTGGTTTGGTACAGGGGATGGTGTTGGGCTCCTGGGACAGGGTTAGAGACAGAAGAGAGATGGGAAGAAGAGCTTTTGTTGCAGAATTTCCCTGTGACCACCCTCCCCTCCAAGCTAAATGGGGAACGTGGTCGGACTGAATGGGATTTGGGGGTTTGGGGACATGTTGGCACTTGTGGCTTAGTGCCAGTCTCAGGTGGGTTGGTGCTGGGCACGAAGACCTCACACTGATCCTGAGCTTGAATGACTGGGAGAAAATCCAGAACAAACTGGTTGACTGGGGATCAAAACTGGGGGAAGTCTGGGGGCATGGGAAGCAGAAGGAGATGAGGTGGAGCTCAGCAAGGGAGAAGCCCAGGGCCACTGTGAGGTCTGGGACCTCTGCCCAAGGCAGGCACATAGACCTGGAGGTGCTCAGCTCAGTGTTTTAGACTGAATTTCTGGTGCTGGGAAGTATCCTGCTCAAAGTACCTCTGGAAGTGGAAGCTGGGACGCTGTAGTGGGAGAAAACCAAGAAAAATCTGGTCTTGGGGATGTAAGGGAGCTGCAGGAACCCAGCTCTGTGAGGTATTCTGACCATGGTGCTGCTGAGCTGATGTGAGCCACATCACTTGGAGGAGTGCTGGGTTTTACTGGGATGGGAATCGGGGTACAGGGTGGCCATGGGGCTCATTGTCTCTGCCCGCCTTGGTGGCCCCAGGAGGGGAGTTAGGGTTAGGGATAGGTTTAGGATTAGGTTTAGGGTTGGAGTTAGTGGTTGGGGTTAGGGTTAGGGTTAAGGATAGGGATAAGGTTAAGGTTAGGGTTAGGGGTAGGGTTAGGGATAGGGATAGGGTTAGGTTTAGGGTTATGGTTAGGGTTAGAGTTAGGGTTAAGGTTACGTTTAGGCCCCAGGAGAGGGGGCTGCAGCTCCACTGTTAGCATGGACCCCACGCCAACGGGCTCTATATGGAGCAGGGAGGGCTGCAGCCCTGCTCGGAGCACGGACCCCACAGCAATGGGGCTGATGGGGCAGGGGGGGCTCAGCCCCGCCCTGGGCTCGGAGCTGGCAGCAGGGACGCAGGGGTTAAGCGTGTGGCTCCGCACCCCCCCGCCCCCCTCCGCCCTNCTTCTCCCTTCCCTTCTCCCTTCCCTTCTCCCTTCCCTTTTCCTTCCTTCTCCCCTCCCCTCCTCTCTGCTTCTCTCCCCTCTGCCTTTGAAGATACAACCTGGAGAATCTCATGATGGGAATGGCCTCGCATTGCTCTAAGGTTCAGGTTGGATATTAGGGAAAAATTCTTCTCTGAAAGAGCAGTGAGGCATTGGCACAGGCTGCCCAGGGAGTGGGGGAGTCACCTTTCCTGGCGGTGTTCCAGAACCATGGGGATGTGACACTTAGGGACATGGTCAGTGGGTATGGTGGGTTGGGTTGGGGTTGGACGTGATGATCTTAGAGGTCTTTTCCAACTTTATGATTCTATGGACTCAATGAGGAGCTTGAAGTTGGCAGTGGCAGAGCACCCATTGGGCTCATCCTGAGGATGTTCAGGAGCGGGCAGAAGGGGTGGCAGCCCAGCACAGTGTGTTCCTAGGAGTTGTGCCTGCTTGCAGTGAGGAGGTGGCATCTCCAGTGCTGGTGGCAGGAGCTGGGCACCATGCCCCTACAAACAGCCTCCCCCCTCTGCCCTCTCCCCCAGGGCTCTGTAAGATTTTAAAGGCCAATAAATGCTTCAGGGAGCGTAAACATCTCAGCTGCCTCCGAGCAACGTCATCGCCCAAACTACCTCAAATCCCCTCAATGACATAATCTGTTAAATCACCTCCAGTTTTAGTGGGGCCGTAAGCACTTACAGCGCTAACAGCACCCGCCGTCAGGCATGTGCTTATTCACAACACAGCGTAAGCACTGGTGCTTCCCTCCAGCTGTTTGGGTCCTGGGGACACGTCATGGGATAGCAGGGGCAGCCACCAGGCTGCGGTGAAGTTATGGGGTCTGTTTTCATTTAGGCTCAGTCCTGTAGGGCCAGGTGTGGCTGCTTGATGTGGACACTAAGTATGGCTGAATTGGGCTGCTGTTGGGGGGTATGGACCCACGAGTCCTGCTGCGTGCTGTCCTCATCCTCCTGAGGGTGTGCATGCAAAGAGTTGGAGCTAGAGGGGATTTGCTAAGGACCTGCTGGAATCTGTGGTGAGAAGGGATCTCCCAAGGGTATCTCCCGCCCTGATGGTGTCCGACACCTCGCATCCCTGTGCCATGGTGTGGTTAGACCCATCCTGGCAGAGGCAGGGCTGTATCATTTCTGGGATGGAAGCCTCCAGTTCAGAAGCTGGAATCTGGTTCTTCTCATGATGGTAGGATCAGAGAGGAACAGAAAAACTGTGGATTGTGCTTTTTGGGGTGAAGTTTTGACTTGTTCAGCCTGTGGTTTTTCAGCATCTCCCAGATATTTCCATTTAAAGCTGGGGTGTGTTAAACTTGCTGGCTTTTTATGGTGAGTTGAGCATCTTCTTCTCACACAGATGTCCTTTTTGCAAGGACCCATTGAGCTTGCTGACCCTCTGGGGCAAAAAGTGGATATTTCTCAGGCAGAGACTGGCAGGGAAAGGTTGGTGTCAGGTTTGGGATTGTCCTTTGTGCAGAGCCACAGCTTTTCTACAAGCAAGAATGAGGAGTGGGTGGAGATGTCTCAGAGGATGAGGTGAACTTGCTGTTCCCATGGACAGCCCCATAAAGGAAGAGATTGGTTCAACCAACACCATCCAGACCAGTGTTGCCTGAAGCCCAGTGAAGCCAAGGGGACTTTAACTGGTGGGACTGGGCAAGCCTGCACTGTCCTCCTTGGGTTGATGTGTTTGTCAAGGGATCTTTGAGAGAATGATCTCTCTTACAGAGAGCAAAAGTTCTCCTTTTCAACTCCAAAATGCCTTTTCAACTCCAAAAGGTATTTTTCTTTGCCCTTTTTCCGTTTTTCCATTTTCTTTTCTTCATTTCTCATTTCTTCTTATTCCCTTTTCCTTTCTTCTTCTTCTTCTTCTTCTTCTTCTTCTTCTTCTTCTTCTTCTTCTTCTTTTTCTTCTTCTTCTTCTTCTTCTTCTTCTTCTTCTTCTTCTTNCGCCTTTAATACCAACAAACAAACTCTTCGCTCTCCCTAAAGGAGGCGCCTTTGATCGGAGCGAGGCGAACCCCGACGGGCACCGGCACCACAGGGACCGGCACCACCGGGACCTCCACGGGCATCGGTACCATCGGGCACCGGCACCGGGACTCCCAAGCACCGGCACCACCGAGACCCCCGGTCACCGA
Organism: Pavo muticus; assembly: GCA_016647715.1. NCBI lineage: Eukaryota > Metazoa > Chordata > Aves > Galliformes > Phasianidae > Pavo > Pavo muticus. The sequence continues at coordinate 422,902 of JACDJE010000665.1, read as the reverse complement.
CACCGAGACATCGCCGAGCGCCGGGCATCACCTCCCTCTGGGTATCCCCAGCACTGACACCGGGCCAGCCCCGAGCACCGGCACCGGGAGCAGCTCCGGGACATCGGGCAGTGACACCGGAGCAGCCGGGCTGTGACACCACAGCACCGACCGAGCACAGGGACCGAAGCTCCCCGGGCACCGACAGCCGGGCTGCGATGCTCCCCGGTGCGGGTCCCCTCGCTTTCCTCCTCCGGTGTCTGCTGCTGCTCTTCGCCTCCGAGAGCCGAGCACGGGCTCGTAAGTAGGGGGCTGAGCCCCTGCTCCCCTCCGCGCCTCAGTTTCCCCATCTGTGGGGTCTGCGCCCCGAGAAGGAGCAGAGGGCTTTGAGGGCGGGGCTGGGGACGTGGGAGGTGGGCAAGATAGCCCAGGCTGGGTTCCCTAGCCCGGTGGAGGGGATGTGGCCGTGCCCCCTCCACCTGCTGCTGGCCCCAGCTCTTTTTGGGGATAGACTAAAAGTTCAGGGTCCCTTCCCGTGGGCTTGATATTGCACGGGACAGGGAGCTGAACTGCAGCCCTGTGCCTGTACAGGTTCTGTCCCACCTGGGTTCATCTGAGAATGGGTGGAGGAATGAGCAGTCAGGGGGAGATGGCTCCCCCCAAACCAAAGCTGGGGACTTCTCTCCTCACCCATCCCTTGCTCTCTCCAGCTCCTTCTCCCAGAGTGGGATGGGGAAGGGAAGTTCTGCACGTGCTTAGACACGATGGCTTGGCCAGGTCTGCTCAGCAGCTTGGAGGTACCCAGGAGCTGGGTTTGGCTTGGGAGAGGCACTGAGACCACATGATTAGGACCCATCATGACCCTGTGTTTATTTTCCCCTTTTAATCCATTGAAATCCCACTAGGCTGGTGGCTGCACTGGGGTGATTTATCACTTGCCTGGTGCCGGCGCTGCGTTAGGCTCCCAGCAAAGAATCCTCCTCCTGGAGCACAAACCCAAAACGTGAGCCCTGGGTTGCTTGTTCCAGGGGTTGGGAGGGCTGGGGGGAGGCAGGAGGGTGGGTCAGGATGTGAATGAGGGGCGTGTGACAAAACGTAGTGAGATTTCCAATCTCTGCTCCCCAGCGCTGTGTGCAGCCCTGGAGAGCAAAATCCAGGTGAGTTTGGCTCTTTTCCCTTCCCTGGGCTTATTGGCAGTGCTGAGCTCAGACCACAGCATCTGATATTGCACGTGGATGTGGGTCTGATGCTCTGCTCCATCAGGGCTGCCTTAACTATGGTGCCCACATTAGGAGAAGGATGGACACATCCCCAGGAGGTGACACTGATGCTGGGTGAGGTGGAGGCACCCGCTGGTGGTGGCAGAGCCCCTAAACTTGGCACAACTCAATGATTTGGGACAGCGTGAGCCAAAATACCCGGGCACAGTCCTCAATCCCAAGAGGATCCAGGTGTGTTTTGGGGACAGGATTGGAGCCCACCTCCTGGTATGGTGCAAAGGGCTCCAGGTGCCACACAGCCAAGGACAGGGGGCTTTGTGGCCACTCACTGCCCCACGTTTTGCCCGAGGCCGAGCCCTTAGGACAAATGAATGCAGGAATAAATTAGCTCCAAGCAGGCTCATCAGACAAGAGACCTACAGTGTGTCTTGGCTAAAAATAGGTGAGAAGCAGAAACGCTCGGGCTTCAATGGCAAGTCAGAAAAGAAGAATTTGCCCATAGAAACAGGCTATTTTAGGGGATTTACACTCTCAACTGGAAAAATATTGGAGGCACAGGTTACTGGGCCGAATGCTGCAGCCCGTCCTCTGTGAGCAATCCAGCACAAGAGCTTAACGCAACGGCGTGTTGGCTGGAGGATTTAAACAGCAGCATCTCTGGAGAGAGCAGGGCTTTTCCCCAGCAGCTCGGGAGCTGTTGTTCCGTTGGTTTATGATGTGGATTCTGGAGGAAGGGGCTCTGCCCGTCCTGCTTTAAACTCCTGTGCCGTGTGGGTCCGTGTGCTCCAGGATGGGAGGAACCAGGACAAAAAGCACAAACCCTGCTGGCTGCCACGGTAAGGGAGAGGTGAGGGCTGCACACCCCGATGGGAGCATCCCCTTGGGGAGGAGTGGAGGTAAATGGGGCTCCGTCCACTGCTTCTGCGGCTTGGGGATGAGCTGTGAGGCTTCATTTGTGGATCTGTGGGGATTTCCCAGCTCCCAAAATGCCAAGAATAAATGCCCAGCCCAGAGCTGAGTAAGGCGAAGGCGTGGGAAGTGATCTGGACATGAGCGGAGCAGTTCAGGTGCAACATGTCAAGGGCCCAGTGTGCTTTACCCAGTCCCTTTGCTGCATTCTAAGCCCTTCATAAATACCAGGCTGTCACGGGAGCGCCTGCACTTTCTACACCAGACAGCGCTTTTTACACTTTATTTATGGCTGCTCTTAAAACTTGAAAACTGGTTTGCATAAACACCCCCCGTGCCTGGCGTGGCGCTGGCTGCAGGTGCCTGATCTCTGAAAAAGCCAAGAGTGTGGCTGGGATGTGGGGCAGAGCTGGGGGAGCAACGTGGGTTGTGGGGTCAGGGAAATCCCATGCTGGGATTGGGGTGTGAGGCATGGAGAGAAAAAGGGAAGAGCACAGCACTGTGTCTTTGCTGGAGGATGCAGGATGTCTCAGTAGTGTCCTCTCTGGGATATCTGGAGTCCCTCATTATGGGATCCCATGGTATCCAGAGGGAAAATCCCTGCTAGGGAAACTGAGGCACTGGGCTGGTGGGAGAGAAAAATGGGAGAGGTTTTACCCTAACTTTCTGTGCTTTTTGGTCTTGTGGGTGCTTTAGTCCCTTTCTAGCCATGGTTCAGGCTTTACAGCATGAACCCATGCTGGGGATGGGTACGTGAAGGCTAGAGCTGTTCAAGCAGTGATGTAAAAGCAGCTTTACAACTCCTGTGACCAATTGGGACCCTCCTCACATGTGTGCCTCCATCTGGGAGCAGGGGTTTGCATGCTCGCATGTAAATGCATGTGCATGTTGTATGCATGTGGCTTGGCTTCACTGAGATCCAGTCCCTGTGTCCAGAGAGAAATGTCACAGGTATAGACAAGCAAAGGATGTTTTGACAGCAGAAAGTGGGATACTGGTAGTGTTCAGATTTAATAATTATCCGTGGTTCCTGCTCACAGGCTGCTGTCCCACCTGCTTCACCCCTCGGCTCAGCCACGGGCAAGCACTGAGGCAGCAGGATAAGTCACAATGCATTGAGAAACCCATGGGGACATCCATGTCCCTCCAGGCCATTGTGGAGGGGATGCAGAGAACTGGCTCACATGGGCAGTGCAAAGGGGATGGGAGAGCTTTAAGGGACAGGTCCCATGGACACACTGTCCTGAGGGAACTTGTACAAGTCTAGAAGATGTCCAGGGATGGAATGATCAACGTTAGCTGGACTGATGGTCCACAGGGGTCTTGCCATCCGTTAAGGGAGGCTGTGGGGTATTGTTGGCTCCCCTTGGTTTGTGGTTTCTTACTGTGGCATGAGGATGTGGGATGACATCTCTGCTCCCCAGCAGTGGGATTTTCTTGGGATGAAGGACTTTCAGTGGTCACTGAAGGCGGAAGAGAAGGGATTTCTCCATCCTGTTGAGTTTATCACCTCAGGCTGCTGTCTCTGGACCACCTCATGAAGATGCTGCTACAATGGGTTCATACAGCATCTCAGAACCTCAGTAGCCTCATCTGGTGCTTAAATCTTCTGGTGCTTAAATCTATCCACCCAGGCTTTGCCATTCCCATCATGAGATTCTCCAGGTTGTATCTTCAAAGGCAGAGGGGAGGGAAGCAGAGAGGAGAGGAGGGGAGAAGGAAAGGAAGGGAAGGGAAGAGGGAAGGGGGACAGGCTGACTGCTTCTATGTCCTTTTTGTCCCTGTCTTGGCCAGTGATCACTCTCTTCTTTACAACAGCCCTTGCTTGCCTTACACCCCATCAAATTTTCCGTCTCACATCACATGCTGCCCTTGTTGCTCAGGATGCTATTCGTGATAATTAATGATAACTGAAGATAATTAATGATAATTAAAGTCAATAAGCCCTGGGCACAGCCTCAAGTGTTGACCAGGGGTGTCAGAGTCATGCTCCTGGCATGCTCCCCAGCGCGGCGTTGGCCAGTGCCTACCTGGGCTTTGCCAAATGCCTGGGCACTGTTTGGGGACAGCCTGTGCCAGATTGGTTTGGCTGTGAGCTGGGCTGGGCCATGGCCTTTGATCCCAGCTGGGGCAGGCAGTGATTGGATTTAAGCAGATGGTGCTCACCTAAGAAAGTATTGGAGCCACGGCAGAAGGTCAGGGATGCACACAACCCATGACAGTGTGCGGAAGAGAAGGATCTTGCATGGAGGGCTCCTGTATTTGGTAAGAAAGTGGTCAAATGGGAGCTGTTCTTTGAGGGCTTGGGAATGGGGAGCTCACCTCTTTGCACCTCTGCTCCTCATATTCAGGTCACACAGGGTCACTTCTGAGTGGGGAGCAAGCTTCAAATTCTGGTTGTGTTGGGGTGGCGTGGGCCAGGCTGCGCTCTGGTCCTCTGCCCCTGCATCTTGGAGTCCTCCCTTGGGAAGGAAAGCAAAGTTGTGGCTTTGGATTCTGGTGCTGCAGCCTTGAAAGTGCTCTGCAGCTCAAGAGCCCTCCCTGGAACATGAGAAGTAAAACAAGATGACTTTTGTGAGCGTGCTATAGCCGTAGATGCAATAAATAAGGAGACTGAAAGGCACGGGAGCGATTTACTGCCACAAATGGCTTTTCACTCACAGCGAATTGGGAAGATATCCAAACGTCAACCTCTGAAAATGAAATTATTAGCCTGGCATGGGAAAAAATGATCCAGAGCCTCCAGCTTTTAAACCTCCTCCTTCCATCCATCCCAGCTTGCTTTTAACCAAATAGGCGTACGCCTCTTGCCAACTACGCGGCATAGTGCTGCTGAGATGCCGACAAGCGTCTGCTGCTGCCCGGCGCTGCCACTCGGCTCTCATTTTACCAGCAGGCCTTCTGCAGACATGAATCAGGCTGCTTTCGAGGGCTGGACCCAAACCAGGGCTCCACTTGTGAAAAGCGAGTGATTAAATGTTTGGACGAAGCAGCCAACTGGCATGGGAGCCTGCAAGCCGAGCGGGGCTGTGTCACATGGGGGCAACTTGATTTCTTCACCCTCAGCATAATTCATGAAGATACTGCAAGCAGGGAAAAATGAAGTCATTTTCTCACCCTTTTGCTAAGTGATGATGAGTTGTTGGTTCCCTTCCCTTCCCTTCCCTTCCCTTCCCTTCCCTTCCCCCTTCCCTTCCCTTCCCCTCCTTTCCCCCTTCCCTTCCCTTCTCCCTTCCCTTCCCTTCTCCCTTCCCTTCTCCCTTCCCTTCTCCCTTCCCTTTTCCTTCCTTCTCCCCTCCCCTCCTCTCTGCTTCTCTCCCCTCTGCCTTTGAAGATACAACCTGGAGAATCTCATGATGGGAATGGCCTCGCATTGCTCTAAGGTTCAGGTTGGATATTAGGGAAAAATTCTTCTCTGAAAGAGCAGTGAGGCATTGGCACAGGCTGCCCAGGGAGTGGGGGAGTCACCTTTCCTGGCGGTGTTCCAGAACCATGGGGATGTGACACTTAGGGACATGGTCAGTGGGTATGGTGGGTTGGGTTGGGGTTGGACATGATGATCTTAGAGGTCTTTTCCAACTTTATGATTCTATGGACTCAATGAGGAGCTTGAAGTTGGCAGTGGCAGAGCACCCATTGGGCTCATCCTGAGGATGTTCAGGAGCGGGCAGAAGGGGTGGCAGCCCAGCACAGTGTGTTCCTAGGAGTTGTGCCTGCTTGCAGTGAGGAGGTGGCATCTCCAGTGCTGGTGGCAGGAGCTGGGCACCATGCCCCTACAAACAGCCTCCCCCCTCTGCCCTCTCCCCCAGGGCTCTGTAAGATTTTAAAGGCCAATAAATGCTTCAGGGAGCGTAAACATCTCAGCTGCCTCCGAGCAACGTCATCGCCCAAACTACCTCAAATCCCCTCAATGACATAATCTGTTAAATCACCTCCAGTTTTAGTGGGGCCGTAAGCACTTACAGCGCTAACAGCACCCGCCGTCAGGCATGTGCTTATTCACAACACAGCGTAAGCACTGGTGCTTCCCTCCAGCTGTTTGGGTCCTGGGGACACGTCATGGGATAGCAGGGGCAGCCACCAGGCTGCGGTGAAGTTATGGGGTCTGTTTTCATTTAGGCTCAGTCCTGTAGGGCCAGGTGTGGCTGCTTGATGTGGACACTAAGAATGGCTGAATTGGGCTGCTGTTGGGGGGTATGGACCCACGAGTCCTGCTGCGTGCTGTCCTCATCCTCCTGAGGGTGTGCATGCAAAGAGTTGGAGCTAGAGGGGATTTGCTAAGGACCTGCTGGAATCTGTGGTGAGAAGGGATCTCCCAAGGGTATCTCCCGCCCTGATGGTGTCCGACGCCTCGCATCCCTGTGCCATGGTGTGGTTAGACCCATCCTGGCAGAGGCAGGGCTGTATCATTTCTGGGATGGAAGCCTCCAGTTCAGAAGCTGGAATCTGGTTCTTCTCATGATGGTAGGATCAGAGAGGAACAGAAAAACTGTGGATTGTGCTTTTTGGGGTGAAGTTTTGACTTGTTCAGCCTGTGGTTTTTCAGCATCTCCCAGATATTTCCATTTAAAGCTGGGGTGTGTTAAACTTGCTGGCTTTTTATGGTGAGTTGAGCATCTTCTTCTCACACAGATGTCCTTTTTGCAAGGACCCATTGAGCTTGCTGACCCTCTGGGGCAAAAAGTGGATATTTCTCAGGCAGAGACTGGCAGGGAAAGGTTGGTGTCAGGTTTGGGATTGTCCTTTGTGCAGAGCCACAGCTTTTCTACAAGCAAGAATGAGGAGTGGGTGGAGATGTCTCAGAGGATGAGGTGAACTTGCTGTTCCCATGGACAGCCCCATAAAGGAAGAGATTGGTTCAACCAACACCATCCAGACCAGTGTTGCCTGAAGCCCAGTGAAGCCAAGGGGACTTTAACTGGTGGGACTGGGCAAGCCTGCACTGTCCTCCTTGGGTTGATGTGTTTGTCAAGGGATCTTTGAGAGAATGATCTCTCTTACAGAGAGCAAAAGTTCTCCTTTTCAACTCCAAAATGCCTTTTCAACTCCAAAAGGTATTTTTCTTTGCCCTTTTTCCGTTTTTCCATTTTCTTTTCTTCATTTCTCATTTCTTCTTATTCCCTTTTCCTTTCTTCTTCTTCTTCTTCTTCTTCTTCTTCTTCTTCTTCTTCTTCTTCTTCTTTTTCTTCTTCTTCTTCTTCTTCTTCTTCTTCTTCTTCTTCTTCTTCTTCTTCTTCTTTTTCTTCTTCTTCTTCTTCTTCTTCTTCTTCTTCTTCTTCTTTCTTCTTCTTTCTTCTTTCTTCTTCTATTTTAATAGTGAAAATCTCTCCCAAACTCAGACTCTTCTCTCTTCCCCACCACTCACAGCCCTTCTGGTTTTCCTGCCTGGGGGAAATTCCATCTCATTGTGTCAACCTGCAAACACCTGTCCACCTTCATATGAGGGTTTCTTCTGACTTGTTGTAGAGGTACAGTGCTAATTTGTGCCTCAACAACACACATTCTGTTCCTTGCCTGCAAAGGCAGTCCATCTTGTACAGTGGAGTTGCCATTTGGTCAAATGAGTCTCAGCATAAAGAAACACTTTACAGTAAAAGATGACTGTCTTCATCTTGGGGTTGGGTGGATGGAGTGTGACCATCAGCTACTCATGGGTGATGGCATGAAGCCACTGATCCTTCCTTGCTCTGCTCATTGCAGAGGAAGGAGAGCTCTCCTGAGGGCCGTTCCTTCTCTCATGTAGTCTCTCCCCATTGGCTTTCAGGGCCGGATATGTTCTGCGACTTCAATGGCAAGAAGTACAGCCCAGGTGAGAGCTGGCACCCCTACCTGGAGCCGCAGGGGCTGATGTACTGCATCCGCTGCAGCTGCTCCGAGGTATGTCCCCCATGCACTGCCGTAAGAGGTGGCAACCAGGGCATTACCAGCTGCTTCCGGTGTCTAATTTGACAAGAGAAGATGTTTTTCATTAGATTAATTTATTCCCTTTTGATAAATCCCCATATCGCCCACAGATGTTGGGTTGACCTTGTGAGGGAGCTGTCTCAGCAGCATTGGTGGGCTGTGGGTGGAGGTGGCTCAAGGCTGCACTGGGACCATGGGTGATCATTGGTGATGACAGAGGAAACCATGAGCTGGCAGTGAGTCTGAGCTGAGGATGGCGAGCCAGGAGCTGGATCAATGAACCTTGTGGGTCCCTTCCAACTTGGGATATTCTATGAAGCTGTGAAGCCTTGGTTGGCTAAGTTCCACCAGCACCATCTGTTGTGCTGAAGGGGCTATCGTGCAACATCCTCTTCCCCTAGAAAAACTCCAAGAAAGGGACAACTTTGGGAAGCTCTTTCTTTCCTTGTGGGGTAAATGTGTAGCTGAAAGGATCATCCTTGTCTCTCCCCAGAATGGCAACACGAGGTGCTATCGGATCCAGTGCCCTGCTCTGCAATGTGCCAGCCCCGTCACGGACCCCCAGCAGTGCTGCCCACGGTGTCTCGGTACGGGGCCGTCCCATGGGGAGGGAATGACAGGAGCAAAGGGGAATTTTAGGACTAGAGGTAATGGCCTTAAGTTGCACCAGGGGATGTTCTGGTTGGATACAAAGAAAAAGTTATTCATCGAAAGAGTGGTAAAGCACTGGCACAGGCTGCCCAGGGAGGTGATGAAGTCACTGTCCTTGGAGGTGTTCAAGAACCACGGGGATGTGGCCCTGAGGGACATGATCAGTGGGCATGGTGGGTGTGATCTGGGGATCTTGGAGGTCTTTGCCAACCTTAACAATTCTGTGATTCTATGACTCTGGGTGTGGACACAGTGCTGATGGGTTGAGATTGGACTTGAGTTTAGAGGGTGGGTCACTCTCTGTGGCCACCATGCCCAGGCTGTGCCAGGGACACAAAAGCTCCTTGTACCCTCCTGGGTTTTCATAGCAAGGAAGCAGGGAAACTGAGGCACAGCTTGGGGCTTGCTCACGGCTGTTTTTTGGACATAGCTTCACTGTCATCACCTGAATGCTCGAGGAGCTGCACAGTGGTGCTGGGTTTGGTCTTGAGGTCATGGCAGCAATGGCAGCTCAGGCTGCTGGCATTGCTCTTGCCTGCACAGAAATCACTTTCTCCAGCTCCCCCACACTGAGAAGCCTTGTAGGGACAAAACATCAGATCACGGATCAGTGACAAGTCTGAAGCCAGCACATGAAGCAGATCATTTGCCCACAGAAAGTGCTGGCTACAGGAAAAAGAATTTCTTTGAAGATTTTGCACAATATTTTTAAATCTTTTTTCTTTCTTGGATGTGATGATCTCCAACATCAGCCAGAGTCAGATGAAAAGGTCCAGGCTCCGAGCACCTGATCGAGCTGTGCATGTCCCTGCTCGCTGATGGGGAGTGGGACCAGATGACCTTTAAATTTCCCTTCCAACTCAAACGATTCTATGATTCTATGCAAATGGCTTCTCCCAAGGGTAATTGGCTAAAAGTGAACAACACTTGTCCAGGTTAAACCTTTGTGGCAAGCTCATTGCAGTCAGGGCAATTCCATTCTCCTAAAGCTTTTGGGCACCTGAGTCCCCACAGGCTGTGCACTGCCCTGACCACTTCTTCATGATAGCCGTGATGTGTCATAGTTCCTTGTTCTTTGGGGTTGGGCTGGGGGGAATCTGTTTGAGCACCCAAGCTGGCGGGGGCTGGCTCTCACCTCTCTGCTCTCTTATCCTCCCTTCCAGAGCCAAATTCCCCTTCTGGTCTCCGGGCACCTGTCAGGTCCTGCCAGTACAACGGGACGACGTACCAGCAAGGAGAGATGTTCACCACCACTGAGCTCTTCCCGAGCCGCCAGCCCAACCAGTGTGTGCAGTGCAGCTGCTCTGTAAGCCAGCGATGAGCCCGTGGGCTGGGAGGGCTTGGGGTCTGCAATTATCCTGCTGTGTCAAAAAACTTTGCAGGAGCAATCTGGGGAAATCAGTCTGAACACCTGGTCACACCTCTTGGTTGATGGAAATCCATGGACCTGTGCTAGGCTAAGGTTCCTTAGGGTGCACAGTGAGCAAAGCTTTGTCCCAGAGGATGCAGAGTGGTCTGTACAGCTTTCAGCTATCTCACCTGCTCCACTGAGACGTCTCAAGACATCTCAGGTTGGATATTAAGAAAAATTTCTTCTCCAAAAGAGTGGTGATGAATTGGCACAGGCTGCCCAGGGAGGTGGTGGGGTCACCATCTCTGGGGGTGCTCCAGAACTGTGGAGGTGTGACACTGAGGGACGTGGTTAGTGGTTATGTTGGGGGTATGCTGGGGTTGGGCTTGAGGATCTTAGAGGTCTTTTCCAACTGTAATGATTCTATTAATGGGCATGGGGAGATGTGTTGACAATTGGACTTGATGATCTTAGTGGTCAGCCTTAATGATTCAATGATTCTTTGAGAATGGAGAGACAGAAGCCTTTCTGCACATGTATTTGCTGCAAAGTAGATGAATTTTGTTGCAAAAGGGATCTGGGAGAGCTCATCTTGCCTGCAAGGTTACATGGCCATGAGCTGCCAGCTCTTGGGCCTTGGGAATTATTGGGATGAAGTTCCTGGTGTGGATCAGAGCTGAGCTCCAGATGTGATTTATTGTCTCCCAACCACAGGCGCTGGGGTGTTGTGCCTCTAGGAAGAGCTCCTGCCCTGTGTGGTGGAGCTCATCCTGGAGATGATGGCAGAGAGATTGTGGCATTCATTGCAGAGTTGTCTATCTACCACCTCTCTACCAACACCAGAGAGAAATCCCTCCTCCCTGACCCTTCAGCGATGTCCTGAGACAGGGCTTGCTCTGTTCTGCCCTCTCCTACAGGCTGGAATCCTGTAAAAACCCATCGAAAAGTGTCAAACTTCTCTTGGGGTGCACTAAGCAGCCTGGCCAGAGGTGATGGTGAATGTGTGCAGAGCATGGGGCTGCCAGAGCCAGGAGCTGAGTGTTGATGGATGGAGGGGTTCCTCCTTCTTGAGGAAGGGGGCTTAGAAGTGGCATTGTTGGACTTGGATACTGCCATCAAAAAGAAGAGGGTGGCACAGATATGGCTTTCACGAGCTGTCACACAGAGCCCTTGAGGATGCCAGGCTCCACTGCTCTGTGTCCTGCTTGCAGCAAAGAATTAGGCTAATCTTGGCCAGGAAAGAAAGAGAGGTGAGAGACTCCACCCCACATCACTCCATCACACCAAGAGCACGCGCCTGGTGGCTACTGTCAGCTGGTGCTGAGTGGTGGGTACATTAGCTTTGATATCTGGCATACCTGCTTTTAGCCTTTGGTGTTTGGGTAAACTTGGAGCCAGGTGGTAAGAGCAATAGCTCAGACTTTTAGAAATTAAACAGCTTTTAGGGCTTGTTCCTCTCTTACCAACCCCAGCTGGATGCTAGCCCACCTTCTGATGGGGACAAATGCTGGGGAAGGAGCCCTCAGTCTGACCCTATGTGCTGTCTGACCCCACCATCCCCAGATGTGGGGACACACAGACCTGCCTGTCGCTCTTGGAGGCACCAGATCTCACTCCAGCTGTTTATTGGGCAGGACAATGCCTTGGATACGAAGCAGAAAATAAAAGGATGACTGTGGAGCCCTGCAGCGGTGGGGTCTTGCAGGGCTGTGTCTGATCTCAGCTGTTAGAACAGCTGCGTGAACAGCTGGTGGAAACAGCTTCGAAAAGCATCCTGAGACCAGAGCCTCTGGCTCAAACCCTGCTTCGTATGACGTGTTCTCTCCCACCCAGGGCAGGTCCTGGCTGTGATCTGCTGGTCCAAAGGAGAAGGAAGAGCATGCCCCATATCCTGACCCTGCTCCCTGTAGGTCTGGACCCCATTGGGTGCTCCTGAAGGCTTTGGTTTGTGACCTCCATGGGATCCACCTCCTCTCTGTGTCCCCTGCGCTGTCTCTTGGCTTTTGGATGGTCAAGGATGCTGCTGTGATTTGGTTTTCTGGGGACATCTTGGTTAACCCCTTGTTTTCCATTGACCAAGAGTTTGTGATGCCCTGGAGAACACTGCAACATGGAGAAGAGAGCCTTGTTGGTGGGGTCTGGCTTCTTCTGGGCTGCTGAACATCTTTTTCAATCCTGCAAAGCAGCAAGAACTCATCCCTGCAGCAAATGGTTGCAATTCCATTGAGCAATGTAGGACTAGGGTGCACGAACATCAACACTGGCCTCACTCCATGGTTTTCAGCTTCTCATTGTTTTTCCAAACCAGCCACCAAGCCAGTGGAGGAAGGCCCACACCCGATCCATTGCTCTTGGTCCAGTGTCTCTGTGTGCTCGGTTCTGGAGTTACTGAACGACCCAACACAGAGGGAGGGCAGAGCTGTGAGGTAGAGCAAGCTCTGGGTTCAGCATTGCAACTCCCCTTTCCAGCAGGTCCTTGCCCTGGGTTGTATTAGGGAACAGATTCTTGTTCCAATCTAAGCTGGTGTTATGCAGAGTTTACAGATCTGTGGTGGCTATTCCAGTTCTGATAGCACTAATGATGTCTGAGATCAGAGCTCTACCTATCCCTATCCACCCCCTCCGCTTGTGAGCATGTGGGTTGGCAATGGGACCCAGCCTTGCTAGGAGAGGGCCACCATGCCACGTCCTGCAGGTTGAAGAGTGGTGGGAGCAGATTTTCAGCATTCAGTCATTGGGAGATTAGTGATACTTGAGGATGGCACACTGGGGTGCTGATGATTTATGCTGGATCTACAATCAGAATTGTTGGCACCCCAACACAGGGTGCTCACAGCTCTGTCTGGACATTGGCAATGCTGACAATATATATTTTTTTGCTCCTCTCTCTTAGGAAGGCCAGATTTACTGTGGCTTGGTGACCTGCCCAGAGCTGCTGTGCTCCAATCCCCTAACCGTGCCAGAATCCTGCTGCCAAGTCTGCAAAGGTAAGAGGAGCTGCTCCTGAGCAAGGACTGTGGGCACAGGATTGCCACTACCTGACAGGAGCTGTTTCAAGGAACTTCAGCAGGGTTTGGGAAGCCTGTCTTGTAAATCGTGCCACTTGCTGTGTCTGAGTCACACCAGGAAACAAAAGACATGAGTTCCTTTTTTTTTCTCCCATGCTTCCTCTCTAGCAAGTAGTTGTGTTGAACCCCCCTGCAGCCCATACCTTGGCCAGGGCTGAGCTCTTTGTCCCACCCCTGCTGCATTGTGCAAGGAATGTGGCCTGCACAGAGGACAACATCCTCCAGATCACTTGTCCACTAGGATGGATGTAGTTTTATGGGCCATGTATCAAGAGTGCTGCATGCTGCTATTTCTCTAGGGACGTTTCCAGAATAACCAGGGCCTGCAAAAGAGTCTTCTTCCACCTCAGTGCAGCATGGCCTTGGTTGAGTTTCACTCTTGAATTTACTGCTGTTTTCCCTAACTCCCACCTAGGAAAGTGAGGAGAAATCCAGATCTACATCTCTGGATGAGACCAATTCAAGAGCGAATGGGCTGATTCACGCCTTGTTAAGTTCACAGCTTGAAATGACACTTTAATCCCAATACCAGAAATGTATATGAAGCTGGAGGGCCACAGTGACATCCTGACCATGGCCACAGAGTGACCTGTGGGTGCCTCCTTGAAACTACCCCCTGCTGTAGTTTGTGCCCCTCTGTGCTAGGTTTAGTGGCATCTGTAAGGCTTTGGTGACCTCAAGCAAAGAGATTGCTCTGAACAGAGCGTGGATGTTTTGCTCTGGGACAGCATCCTGTTAGAAGAGCTCAGGTCCTACAGAAAGCCCTAAATGAGGGCCAGACATGTTAAAGTGCTTTGCAGCCACTGTACATATTGCGAAAACCAGAGCCTGGTCCAGGTGGAGTTGGTTGTGGGACACCAAGCAAGCAGAATTCATGGAGCTGTGGGCACCACCAGAGCTACTCTTGCACTTGAGGCATGTCATTGACTCAGTGCTTCATTTGAAATGCCTTTGGGTTTATTTTTAATGCCAGACCATCTCCATCACCTTGTACTTCATCTCTAGGGTGTTTTTATGCCACCTAGCCTCAGAAGTACACAAGGTCCTGCCTTTCTCAGATCTGAGCTCTTGTTAGCTGTCAGTGGAGATAAAAGAGGTTTTGGGGTGTGACACAGGCAAGCCCTGCTCCCATTTGCTTTGGGTTTTTGGGGTGTGACATAGGCAAGCCCTGCTCCCATTTGCTTTGGGTGATGTGAATCCCATTTGCAAAGCTCCGCTCTTCCAAGAGCTCCCAGGCAGTTCAGCACCCTGCAGAGAGCTGCTTTCAGTCTTCTGCACCCCAGTGAACAAATCCTCATCCATCTCTGCAGCATTTCACTGGACCATGTTTTTTCCTTGCAGATGGCTCACATGAGAAGTCTGCAGAAGAGGAACCCCTGCAGTTAAACAGAGGTGTTGTACGTGACATTTACATTTTAAAACTCAGTTTGTTTCTTCTAACACAGCCCCATTAAACATCTCAAAGAAAGCTATTTGCCCTTGGCTATAAGCTTTACAAGAAATGACCCACAGCATGAAGGCAGCCAGCTCCGTGGGCAGTAGAACCACTGACACTTGGTTTGCAGTTGAGTTGTGCTTGGGGAGTTGGCTTTAGGTGAGGGCTGTCAGCATAGGCTGAGCTGTAAGGACTCTTGTCCTCTCCTCTGGAGCATCTCTGCTGTCCCTGGAAGAGCAGAAGACCTGTGGGAACTGGAAAAATTGGGTACTTCTCTTTATTGGCCAGTGGGTTAAAATGGCTGAAGGAGTTGAACAGAGAAATTCATATGTGACTGGCAGTCATACGTGGCCCCTACCCATGGAGTCAGGTGGCCCAAATCTACCTTTGAGAGCTTTTGCTTCAGACGTTGGGTTTTACTCTTCCCCCGAGCTCAAGGATGTCCTCCTCCCATTTGTTCCTCCAACACTGGAGCTGGCCATGAGCATGCTTTCCCCAGGCTGTTTGTATCAGCAGCCCCAGCAAGGAAAAAGTGACTCCCTGGCTGCTCAGAGTTGATTCACGGTGACATTTCGGAGCTGGGCAGCCCATGCCAGCTCTCTGGGAGTAGGTCACTTACAGCTCCTGGCCCTTCCCTTTTCCATACTGCTGGGTGAAACGCCAGCGTCACACCTCCACCACCTATAAAACCTCCAAAATAGACACAAGGAGACCCTTTGTGCTGCATGTCTTGTCCCAGCACTTTGCTCCGGGGATTTCATTCCTTCCAGCTGCCAGTGCTCCTGGTACCAGCCAGGTGAGAGGGCAGGATATGGGCCATGCTCAGCTCTCTGATCCTCCTGGTTCCATCATATAGATGCCAGGCCTCAGTTGCCCATTTCCCTTCCAATGTAGGACCCCATACACTATGAGGGTATTGCCTTGCGTGCAGGTATTGTGTTAATGCTGCCCCAGTGAGAGATGGTGACCCACATGCAGCCTACAGGGAACACCAGTGAGGGACACTGGGACTAACTGCTCATCACTCCTTAGACAGTAACAGCACTGAGATGGCTCCTGCTCATTGCTCATCCCTGCAGTCTCTGAACCTTCCCGTTCTGTGGCTTTTTGCAGCATGGAGTGAGAACAACCAAACCACCTGGGTCTGAGTCCCCTTCTTTTCTCTGACTGTTCCCAGAGGCACTCACAAGACCAGTGCTTGGGGGAAGCAATGGGCAGAAAGCCACCCGGAGCCACTGCATCCACTGTGCTCAGTTCCTCACTGGAGTTCATCCCCAGGACCTTCAAACCCAAGGGGGGAGGTGGCACCACCGTGAAGATCGTCTTGAAAGAGAAGCACAAGAAAGGTAAGGGGAGGGGCCAGGTGGTCTCTGTGTCTCCTAAATTGGCCTTCTTCAGGACTCTGGGCTCCAGAGAAGCTGTTTCAACAGCAGCTTTCCAACAATGACCCCCAACTCGCTCACCCACACAGCTATCTCAGCCCTGGTGGCCCTGGTGGCCCTGACCCTAGGATCACAACCCCTTTTCTATATCAATCTCCAACCCCGGGGCTGGAGGAAGGCCAAACTTTGGGGTGTTTTGGAGACCTGGGACCTGGGAAGGTAGGTTTTCAGCTGGAAGATCTCACATGGTCCTTCTATGGTCTTTCTGCTGCAGAGGGACGGGGGGTTCCCCCCTGCACCTACCTTCAGTATGATGGGTCCATCCTGGTGCCATTGGCTTCCTCCTGGAAGGCAAAGATGAGGAGGAAAACTGCATGGAGCCAAAAGGGAGGAGAGGGGTCCCTTCTCCCCTCGGGGACTCTTCCAGTACCATGCCTCCACAAAGGCTCTTTCCAGCCTTTGGAGATGAAGCCCTGTAGGAAATTTCTGGGACCTCCAAAAATTTGCATGTAAAAGTCAGCAGGTGGCACTCTTCACTGTGCTTGGTTCTGGTGCAGGCCTTGGAGGGACCCTGGGCTCTCAGAAGTCAGGAGACAGGTGAGCTCCTGCCCACAGCTGCCCCATACCCCTACTTGACCCCAGCAGCCTCCACCTTCTGCAGCCTGGTCCCCATGTCCCATGGCACCTCCTTGTTGGGGAGTCTGTGATGTCCCCATGTCACTCTGCAGGTAGATGTGCTGTTGGTAGGCCATGATCCTCATCGCCACAGGACCACGCTCCTCAAGGCTGTAGGGTCACGCTCCTCAAGGCTGCAGGGCCACTCATTTGTTAGATGGTGAAACCTTGTAGCTCCACCAGGCCTTGGATGTACGAAGAGAAGGAGGATTTATTCCTGCTGGCATCGCTTTTCTCTCTCCTCCAGCCTGTGTTTACAACGGGAAGACCTACTCCCATGGAGAAGTGTGGCACCCCGTCTTCCGGCTCTATGGGCTCCTGCCCTGCATCCTGTGCACCTGCAGGGATGGTGTCCAGGACTGCCAGAAGATCACATGCCCCAAGGAGTATCCATGTGACTCTCCGGAAAAAGTAGACGGGAAATGCTGTAAAATATGTCCAGGTACGTGAGATCCTACCTGCTCCTGCAGCTGTCCTCCATTTCCTTCCTCCAGCTTTGGTTTAAAGCCCCGGGCATAAGGATGTATAGGGTTTCACATCACTGAGATCACTGAGGGCTTGAATTCATGCCAGGTGAGTTCTGCAGAGCACACACTGATGTAAGTCTGTCTTGGACTGAACTGAGGTGAGGAAACTGATCCCAAAATGTTGCATGTGTCAAGTGGCTGCAGAATGGAGAAAGATGCCTGAAGAGCTGCGTGCTAACAGTCTTCAGACAGGCAGGAAGGGGAGAGGGTGCAGTCTGCTCTCCAGCCCTCACTTTGGGCTTTTTCCCTTTGGGACAGAAGTTTCTGGGTTAAACTGTGGCAGTTTGAAATCAGAAGGACACTCTCCAGGTGCACCCATGGTTTGGGTTTGGGTTTGGGTTGAGCTGGAGTTGTGGTCTCCATCCCTGGAAGGTGAGGGTTGGCCATGCAGCCATCGGGGTGAGCCGGGTGGAGCAAGGCTGGTCCTGGGGCTGGACATGGTGAAGCAAAGTCCTCTTTTCATACTCAGTGGATCTGGGGTCTTTCAGCTGCTTCCTGGTCTTTGAAAAGCTGTGTACCCACAACGCCAGACCTGGTAAAAATGTGGCATAGCTTCAGATCTTCTCTGTTTCCAGTGGACAATGTTCTCTAGGTTATACTTCTCTGCATTATCATTCTGTATTGGATGTTCAGATGATGGACAACCCACTGCTTTCATAGAGAGGCTAAAGATACACGAGCCTGCCTGCAGATGTGGCAATTGCTGGGTCATCTTCTCAGATGCACACCTTAATGGAGGGGTCTCACCAGGAGAACAAGCAAGGGACGTTGTCAGGTTGAGGAATGGGGGCAAACAGACTGCACAGCAATCTCAGCTGGGATTTTCAAGGTTTTCCCCTGCCAAGCAGGGAGGTGCTGGGACAGCCTCCCCTGGGGAGCAAAGGGCAGAATCTCAGCTTGTTTTAATAAGATTTCTGATATGTTTATGAGCAGGATTTGTGATGTGGTGCCTGGTGGGAATGGGATGTGATGACTGAACAGATCCCTTCCAGTCTTGCATTCCCATTATAGCAGGTCTCTCTGGTTTGAAGTCTACAACTTTCTCTGCTGGGATCTCTTGTCTGCTCTTCAGACTTCATTTATTTCCAGTTAAACACTCTGACCCAGCCAAAGTGACTTTCCAGTACTCGTAGATAGCAATCACACACACACACATACACAATGCTCAGCCAAGTTACATGCTTGTCCTTTGCTTCACTGCACGGCGGTTTCGCCGTCGTCATTTTCCAGGCAGTTTCCATAGCTGTCCTCCTCCTGCTCCTCTGTGCACTGTAGCTCGGAGGGAAATGGGGAAATGCTGACTGCTTTCTGCTTGCAGAAGGGAAATTGCTGCAATGCATTGGTCGGGTAACAGCCACCGTTGGTGCGGGGAGAGCTGGTGGCCAGAAGGGTCCCTACTCCTCCTCCCTGACATGCTGGCCATCAAGTGGCTCTGGTGTAAAGCTCTGAGGCTGTTAAATACCTGTTGTACAAAAACATGTGGCTCCTTACTGGTTGTGGATGTGGGGCTGCCTTGAGTGTTGCAAAAAGCAGCCCTGGCGCAGGTGAAGTCTGAGGGATGCAGGTTCTGTACCCAGATCTGGTGGTGACAGGGGTGAGTGAGGGTAGTGGCATCTGGTTGTCCCCTTGGGTCAAGCTGGGGCTGCAAAATTGAATGCTTGTTGCTGAAAAATCCCTGCTTTGCACTCCTTTACACTGAGATTTCCATCCCCTCTCTCTACCAGCGTGTGCAAAGAGTAGCTCAGGACCACCTCAGAAAGCATGGGGAGGGCAGAATCAGGCCTAAAATAACCGTCCTACTAAAATAAACCCCACGTCTCTATTTATAGCCAAACTTTCTTTCGAGTAGTGTAAAAAGCTCCAGCATCCAAAACGACGGGGGAGAACAAGGCTAAATTCAGCTGAGCTCCTCTGCGTTCCAAGGACCACAACCAAAGGCAATAAATCTCCTTCCAAAACCATGGGGGATTCTTCATTACTCCAGAAACAACAACAACAACAAAAAAATGAGCGTCTCTTCTTCACCCGAGGGTGTTGGAGAAGTCACACGGGGTCCTGGAGACGTTGTCCCCATCGCTGCATGCATGGATCAATGCGAGGGAGCTCTGTGTGGGGAGGGGGCTCAGTCTGGGGCTGAGCCCACCCGTGGGGCTGGGATGGGCGCTGTGCCCAGGCAGCACGGCTGCAGTTCTGGCTCCTGTGCTGTGGGCTCATCCCTCTGCTTTGCTGACGTTGCTTCTCTGGGATGGGAGAGAGATGGGAAGGATGGGAAGAGAGATGGGAAGGCTGGGCTTTGCTGCATGGCACCAAGGTGGTGGTTAGAGGGGATCCAGGTGGAGAAAATCACCCTGCTCCATCACTGCTGCTATAGGGGCTGCTAAAACCAAGGGCAGTTGAAATTATGGAGGTGAGCGACTCCACAGACCCTTTATCAATGTCTTCCTTTGTCAACATCTTCCTTTGTCAACGTCTCCGTTTATCAGCGTTGCCCTTTATCAACATCACCCTTTATCAACATCCCCTTTTATCAATATCTCCCTTTGCTTCCAGCCTTGACGCACATGCTTTGTGTCTGTTGGGACCCAGCCCCAGGTCTGAGCCTTCTCTGGAAGCTGAGATGGCCTCCTCCAACCTCGCAGGAACCTCCTCCGCCTCCTTCGTGTTGCTCTTGCCCTATTTAATAAACTGTTCTTCTCTGTGCCCAGAAACCAGAGTCAGACCCACTGATGAAATCATCACTGAGGGGTGTGGAAAGACCCCCAACCACGTCCTGGTGTACATGTTTGTGCCACCGAGCTCCGAGAACTCCAAGGAGATCCTGCGGACAGTCGCTATCGAGAGGGAGCTCACGGAAGAGGTGGAAATCTATAACTGGAAGCTGATTAAAGGTGAGTCTCATAACAAAGCCAGCCAGCAATGGAGATCTGCTTGGACATCTGGTGCTTTCCAATCATAGAATCATTAAGGCTGGAAAAGACCACTGAGATCACCAGGTCCAACCATCAACCCATCACCACCATGCCCACCAAGTTGAAACCTGCTGACAGCAGGCTGGCTTTTCTGTTCCCCCCTTTTGCACTCTTTTGCTGTTGTCTCATGCAGACATGGTGTTAGAAACAACTTTTGACCCCAAGTGTACCCACCCGGAAGCTGTAACACCATCCAGTGGCACAGCATCTTGGACAGTTGAACTAGGTGTTGATGGTTGGGCAAGATGATCTTAGAGATCTTTTCCAACCTGAATGATTCTCTGATTCTGTACGGGCAAACAAGGCAGAGGCTGTGGGGTTGTTCCTCAAAACCCACCTGCTTTCATGCCAAACACATGGAAAACTGAAAAAAAAAATGTACTGTAGTCATTCTGTATTTTTGCTTTTGCCCTTTCTTTTTCCTGATCCACCAACTGCTGGGAACAAAGCTTGCAGAGCTCTGTGCAGGGAAGATGAGCTGCCCCAGCCTGCTTTTTGGAGAGGTGGTTTGGGGTGTTTGGTTGCTGCATACTCCAGCAAAGCACAGTACAGAATCTGTCAGATGACACTGATCTTTTGCACTCTCCGTGTACATCTAGCTGTGCCACACTCTCATGGACACCACCCAAGCTGCATGATCCCGTGAATCTTTGTGTCTTGTTTCTCCTGGGCCTGGGTGCCCAAAACAATGTCCCAGCCTCAAATCTTCATTGGACATACTTGCAAAAACTCGTGCCTTGGGCACTTCTTTGGGTCAGTTGTGCCCTACCAGTGGACACAGCTACCTTCAGAGCATGGAGCTGGGTGTCTTCTGGACGCCTTTAAACAGATATTCTGCTCTCCTGGGTGTGTAGGTGTCTCACTTCACTCCCTAAAGGAGTTCTTATCCCTGTTCGGGCTGTTCCCAGCCTTATTGAGACTGTTGCCCTAGTGGGCAATATTGGTGGTAGTTAGCAGGTTGGACAAGATGATCTGAGAGGTCTTTCCCAACCTTAACAATTCCATGATTCTATGGTCTTCCCAGCCACCTAGGGTGGGTGCATGTGTATTAATCAGAGAAATTACCTCCAGAGATGGAGCTGTGGCTGTCGCCATGTTCCCACCCACCCCCCTCCATCCCCCACGTCCCTCCTCACTCCATCCTCCCCCAGCACAGCGAAGCCTCCTTCACAATGGCACCTTGTAGCTGGAGGACAGCTGAGCTGCACTGTCTGGGCCCCCCCCTTTTCCGCTCCTTGCTGCTTGGCAGAGGTCACCACCCAAACCTTCTTGCCACCTTCTGAGGCCAAAAGCTTCATGTCTGCACGGAGCTCCCGAGCTCTGCCAGCCAAGGACAGGGGAGGCCCTTGTCCCCGAGGCCAACACAGCTCTTTTGCTTGGCAGAGCAAAGTGTTACTATTGGGAAAGAGCATGAGCTCAGTCACATATGGATTCCACCTCTCCATGGTCCATCACTCTACCAACAGAGCACCGTGTGTGGAGCAAAAGCCTGCAAGTCACGCCTGGAGCCTGTCCATCCACCTTTGTATGGGCTTACCGTCCTACGTGGCCTCCTCTATTTCTGTGCTGGGGTGGTTTCCTCCTCGAGGCACCGAAATAGAGGAGAAACCGACAGCAACACCCAGCCCAAAGCTCTACCCACCTCCCTGTTGATGCCCCTGCATGAGTCACTGTGGGGGCTTCCCCACAATTTTAGGGGTCTGAATGGCTCAGGAGGTTTGAAGTGTGACTTTCTGATGTTTTGGAGAAGGAACTTTTGCAGGCAGTGTGGACAAAATGGAATGGATGGGATCAGAAAGAGACCAGCATAGTTTAGAGGCTTGTTTTTGCCTCTTGTACTTGGAGGTGCAGTGCCTCATGGACCTCCTTCACCCTGCTAGGCTGTGATTAGACAATGACCCAAAGATCCTTTTTCATCCTGAAAATCTGTGGCTCTGGGACCTTCAGCCATCCCCATCTGGGTGTATTCTCTTCTGATGTGTGCTTGGAGATCTCCTGCCACAGAAAATCTATGGTCCGTATAATTTCTTCCAGAGCCACAAACCCTTTCCGTAAGGAAAACTGTTCCCAACATGCAGCTTCCCTGTAGATCATACTCCTGCCTTTGAATTCTCTGTGTTAGGTGTTTGGGGACAGCAGACTGCTTTCCCCTGATGCATTCAAAGATGCCATCAGCCCATGTCATCTCCTCCACCCTTAATCAGTCTTTCCTTGACATTATCAATTTCTGGTCCTTTGGTCTGGTTGTTAGCTCATTCCTTGCACTCCATGATATTGGAATCTATCTGCTTTTTGCCCTGAGGCAGTGCATAAAGCACCAAGAGGGGTGAGAAGAGGCAGCCCCACCACCTCCCTCTATCTCATCCTCCTAAGCTCAGTGCCAGGGTCTGTTGGGCAGGAAAGCAAATGGGATCCTGGGCTCCATCAGCAGAGGGGTGGCCAGCAGGGACAGGGAGGGGATTGTCCCTCTCTGCTCTGCCCTCATGAAGCCCCATCTGCAGCTCTGCGTCCAGGTCTGGAGCCCCCAGTACAAGAAAGACAGGGAGCTGTTGGAGAGGGTCCAGAGGAGGCCACAGAGATGAGCAGAGGGCTGCAGCACCTCCCCTCCAAAAACAGGCTGAGGGAGCTGGGCTTGTTCAGCCTGGAGAAGAGAAGGCTGCGGGGTGACCTCAGTGCAGCCTTCCAGGACCTAAAGGGAGCCTCCAAACAGGAGGGGAGGCAACTCTTGGAAAGGGGAGATAATAGCAGGACAAGGGGAAATGGTTGGAAGTTGAAGGAGGGCAGATTGAGGTTGGATGTGAGGGGGGAAGTTGTTTGCAGAGAGAGTGGTGAGGTGCTGGAACAGCTGCCCAGAGAGGCTGTGGATGCCCCGTCCATCCCTGGAGGTGTTGAAGGGCAGGTTGGATGGGGCCCTGGGCAGCCTGGGCTGGTCTGAAATGTGGAGGTTGGTGGCCCTGCCTGTTGGGGGGGTTGGAGCTTCATGATCCTTGAGGTCCCTTCCAACCCAAGCCATCTGTGATTCTATGATCTGCTGGCATTGCCCAGCCTTCGCCACCCACAATCCTCATTCTTCACCAGCTCCCTTGTTGGCCTTTCCATTACTTACAGTCCTGGGTTAGGTACTCCTGGACATGGACAGTGGGCAATATTGGTGGTAGGTGGACGGTTGGACTGGATGATCCAGAGAGATCTTTCCCAACCTGAATGATTCTATGATTCCATGGGCAGCAAGAGCAGACTATTCTCATCCCCTTGCGAGTGCTGACTCGACATCCGCATTCCTCCATAGCTCCCCGGCTCCTGGAATGTGTCAGAAATGACCATCCAGAGACCACACATCTCAGCCAGCTCTCCGGGGGCTCTCGAGTGTGAATTATCCAGGTCGGTCGATTAAACGATGTTTATCTCTTGTGGCTCTTGTTTAAAACAACCTCCTGGTTACTGGTGGAAAGTGCTTCATCAGCCCCAGGGCTGCGAGCACGCCCTCCTGCTCCTTTCTAAGTATAGACAGAAGGATTTATGGAACACTTGTGCCTTCCTTGCGTCATTAACACTTTTATTATCTCCATCCAGCCTCTCCTTTTGTTACTGGTAGGACTCCATTTCCCGACCCACTTACAAGGCTTATTAATAGCCCAACCAGCCTCATATTTCTCCCGGTGCATTAAGACTTCCCGTATTAACTTTCCACACTCCACAACATCCCGTTTAGATGGATCACACGCTGGTTCCCATCCATTACACACTCACTGTATGTGTAACTGCTGCTGGGAAGCAGGAAGGTCTCTTACCCAAACAGAGGGGAACGACATCAGACATCATCGCGATGCGGGGCACGTGGGAAGGAGCTGGGCGAGGTGTGGGGAGGATGTGCCCCAAATAGCTGCTCCCTTCGTCATGCTCCCATACAGGGATGAATATCCTGACCCCTAATCCCACAGAAAGGTCACTTCCGTTGCTAAATGTGTGGTTTTCTCATGTCAGACATCTGACTCAGGCATCCCCTGAATGGGACAGTGCTGGCGTGGGCTGAAATATCCATCTGAGGTCGGCCATGCGTTTCCTGTCCTGGAGAAGTTTCAGGGCTGGGGGCAAAGGAATGGAAAAACTTCGGTCCTGGCTGCTTCCAGGGCTGGGCACAGTGGTCTTTACCAACTGTAATGATTCTGTGAGTCTATAAAAAGGAAGCAGCAGGGGATGGGAGGGACCCCCATTGGGTGGCTGGTGTGGGGAGAGTGAGTGGAGAGGAGAGGGATCCGGGATCCCATTGATCCCAGCTTTGTCCCTGTGATGGTTTCTTGGAGATCAGAGCTCCTCCAGTGCAGTTTGGAAAAGAGATTTCTCCCAGTCCTACGCTGGGTATCCCAACCTCTCAGTGGGTTTCAGCGGACGCTGCAGCCTATATCCTTGGGTTGAGCACATCAGGAGGGGGTGGAGGTGTGCACCAAAGCCACGCTGAGCCCTACAGCTCGACAGCAATGCCTCCGTGCTTCTCTCTGCAGGGATATTTCACTTGATCCAAACCAAGAAGATCAGCAAACAGGAATTCAAGCAAGAAGCGCAGAACTTCAGGCTGATCGCCAGGACGAACGAAGGTAAAGAGCCCCTTTGTCCCCCCCTCCTGCCGGGTCCCACCACCCCGTGCTCTCGGCCAGTGGTCACATTTTCTCTTTATGGGACTGCAAAGGGCAGCCAGCTTTCTAAAAGTGGACGTGCTCTTGTGAAATCCAAAGGCGAGATCCCTCCAAAGCCCGTAAAACTG
Source organism: Pavo muticus (assembly GCA_016647715.1). Taxonomy (NCBI): domain Eukaryota; kingdom Metazoa; phylum Chordata; class Aves; order Galliformes; family Phasianidae; genus Pavo; species Pavo muticus. The sequence goes on along the minus strand of JACDJE010000665.1, from coordinate 398,070 downwards.
TTTGGTTTTTATATTTATATGCGACGGGGCGTGGAGCGAAATTATGCGAGGGATTTGAAAGAAATAAACTCTGGAATATCTTTGAAAATCATTCTTAATGTTCTTGGATGTGCGTAAATGTTACAGAAAGGAGGAATGCCGGCGCACATGCCGAGAGTGCCTCTGCAGAACCAAAGTGCCGCGCTGTTTCCCTCTGGCTGCCTCTTTGCCTGGGCTGGATTAGGGTTTAATGGGTCAGGCTGGGATCGAGCCTGTTCCCATGTTGTTCAGCATCCACGGGTCAGGGTGTTGGCTGCCCATTATGAACCAGTTCACCCAGTGATGGTGTGGGTGGAGGTTGGTTTTCACCTCCAGCCCATTTGAGACGGCACCTCGTGGCCAAGCGCTGCAGGATTTTCAAGTCCCCTGCTTCCAGGTTGGGCTCCACACTGGAATGGGGTCTCTGCCCCTCGTTGGGACTGTGGGGAGGTCAGTCAGCTATATGGGATGCAGAGAAGGGCTGACCTTCCTCCAGCATCTCTGGGGTGCATGGCAATGCTGGGTCTTTAGGGGAACAATGGGAGGGGTTGGGGGGGTTCAGTGCTGGTTTTTGGGGTGATGCTTTTGCTTTGCAGGGAGTGTTTTCCCAGGGAAACCCTGGAAATGTCATTGATTGAGCTGTTAATTGCACTGTGAGGGGTTTGCTTGAGAATAGAATTGTAGCTGGAGCAAGGAGGGGATAGGAAATAGGGGATGGGGGACAGGGTGAGGGAGGGAGGGTGAGATTAAGAGGATAGAGGATGGGAATAAGCAAGAGTGGATGGGGGATGGAGGATAGGGGAAAGGGATAAGGAATAGAGGGTCATTGGTCATAGAACAGCTTGAGTTGGAAGGGACCTTAAAGACTGTCTAGTTCCAACTCAAGGATAAGGGAAAGGGAATGGGGAAAGAAGATAAGGAACAGAGATAATGCATGGAGAGAGGGGATGGGAATAGGGCATGGAGGGAATAGAGGTAAGGCATGGTGAGAGGGAATGTGAATAGGGCATGGAGAGAGGGAATGGGCATGGTGGATAGGAGGTAAGAGATAAAGGATTAGGGGATGGGGGAAAGAGGAAGATAATAGGGAACAGGGAGCAGAGGATAGAGGATGGGGATAGCTGATAAGGGGTAGAAGTTAAGGGATGAGGAGTAGTGGATAGGGGATGGAGGATGGAGGATAGAGGATAGAAGATAGAGGATGAGGACAGAGGATAAGGGATAGGGAACAGTGGTTATGGGATAAGGGTTAGAGGGTAGCTATCATCTCTGGCTGCAGCCCCTGGTGTTCCAATGGGAGACACCAAAACCCTTCAGCATCTCTCGGCCTCAGACCCTTTGTAGTTGTGAGCTGGCAAACCAGCTCATGGGGCTGCTGATGAGCTGCCCCAGCAGTGGCCCCCAGGTGCAGTGGGTGAGATGCAGGGGGCAAATGAGCTTTCCTGATCCCAGTAACTAAAGGCGAAGGCTAACAAGTGTCCATCTCTGCTCACCCAGGTCACTGGAACATCTTCCAAGCCCAGACGTCAGAGCTGAGGATGACAGAGAGTCCAGAGAAAGAAACAAAGAACTTGTAAAGAAAGAAAGAAATAACTTTAACCTAGCTATTGATTTATCTACACCCACACACACATACACACATACACGTATATACGAAAAGAAGTTGCATTATTCAATAGACTGGCACAGCAATAAGAGATACACTAGTGTAAATGGCAGCAGCTCCAGCAGATGAACCAAACCCAACCACCACCACCGTGTCCACGCCGAAGCCACCACGGCAACATGATGTCCCTCAGAGTGCTCCAGTGGGACTGGAGGAGGCCATCGTGCCTCCTGCTGCTGAAGGAGCCGGGTGGGCAGAGGGGGAGTGCAATGTGAAGACAGGAGGCATTTCTGGGAGCACTGGAGCCAGCGACCAAGCAGGAGGAGAATGTGCTTTGTACCACTGCCTGCGTTGTGATGACCTGCAAGGAGAGAAGACGTATCCCTGTCTCCTTTCTTGGAGGCCCTGTGATCTGCAAAAGGGTTTTTTGGCCAAATACCCTCCAAAAAGTATTGAAAAATCTTGAGTCTTTCCTCCTGATTCATAGGATCGTAGAATAGCTTGAGTTGGAAGGGATCCCTTGAGACCATCTGGTCCAAATCCCCTGCAATGAATAGGGGCACCCACAGCTCCCTTGGGTGCTCTGTTTTGGCTGTTTCCCTTCTTTGCATGTCGTTTTTGGAAGACCCACCTGCTGACACCATGGAGGGGAGTCAGGGGCAAGGGGTGGTGGCACAAATTTAGGTCCAGCAGCACCAAAACTGCTTCTCATGGTGTGGGGGTGGAGGAGGTGCCACCCGATCACTGGTACCACCTCCTTCTGTCCCCTGTCCCCCCTGCAAGAATGTAACCTCCGGCACTCGCTGCTCGCTGGCTCTGAGACTCCAAACACTGCACTAACGAAGCGTGTCATTATGCTCTATATTTATCTATATCCTACATACTATCTTCTGGGCTGTATTCACAGGAGGAGCATCTCCCAAAGGGCAAACAGGGCCATTCCTGCAGCATGGAGAGGAGGGAGTGCAGCAGCACCGCTCTCCCCCAGACTGGAAATAGCTTTGGGGGATTTTCAGGTCGTTTGGGTACATGTATTTATCCCCAGTTTCTTGTTTTATTCTGTTTTGATAAATCTATTTATTTGGAGATCCGGATCTGTCGGATCAATCTGATTAAAGCGCCTTTTTGATTCACCCTCCAGTGCCAGCTCTCCTTTCTGCATCCCTTTTGGCAAGAGGGGGTGCACAGGGTACCCCAATCTTTTGCGGGGTGGTTCCCCTCTCGCTGGGGCATAGCAGGGTTTGGGGATGATGCTTTGGCCACATGGATTTGGGGAGCATCTTTGCAGACCCCTTACCCAGCAGGGATTTACAGAGCCTTGCCCTCCTGCAGGGCATCCCCCTGTCATAGAGCAGCCCTAAGGCTGGTTCCAGATGGGCTGCAGGTGGTTTGGGGCTGAAAACCAAGCCCAGGGCTGGCAGCAGGGATCAAGTGAAGGCTGGGGGCAAATTTGGGCCAGGAAATGGGAGGTTGTGGCACATTGGACTGCTGCTTAAGAAAGCTGCTAAGTGAGTGCATGTGCTGCTCTTGGAGAGATGACTGCTCACATGGGGCTGCAAAAGGCCCAATGTGAGCAGCTCCCACCTTGGCACATCAGTGCTGTCCCATTTGCTCTTTGCTGTGCTCCCAAAGACCAGGAGTTGCTGCCACAGGGTTGGGATGTGGACAGAAATCAGGTAGCAAAGCAGCTGCAGTGGAGCATCCGAGGACCAGTGGAGCACTGTGCCATCATCATCCAAGTGATGGGGCCCATCTGGTTGGATTTACCCAGGGAAAACCCACAGAGCCCGACGCTCTGAGCTGTATCCCTGGGGTGAAGGCACTGTCCCATTCAGCACTGCCAAAGGAGGATGCTGCCAGCCCCAGCACAGCCTGACCCCTCACTCATCACTCTCATTAACTCACACTTGTGTGCGTCTAATTAAAGTAAGTTGAGGGCCAATTTACACTCATTTACTGGAAGAAGTGGTCATTGGAAATGAGGATGCTCAGTTGGGTTCCTTGGAATGGGCTCATTCCTGGGGGACACCACACAAACCCTGCACCGTGCAGCTCAGATGAGGTTTCCTATGGATATCTCCATGGTGCTGAGCCTCATGTAGGCTCCTGAGCCCACCTCTGGGGTGGAAATCAGCTATGGAGCCCCTTCACTGTTCCCAGGTGGGTGTCAGATGGAGATTGGGACCTGCTGCTCCACGGCCAGCAGAAATGTCACCTGTGAGGAGCAGTGACACAGGAACCTGCCTGGGACCAGCTCTCTTCCATCCCTACTGAGTAATTTCTGCCTGGAGCATGGTGCGTTGGACCTCATCCCAGCCAATGCACCATGGATCCTGGTGAGCTCTGTCTTGGGCGGGTAGATTTAGAGACTAACAGTGACGTGCAGCAAGGAATGTCTTTGGAGAGAGGTTTCATGCGAGATGAAGTTGGGGATGGGGATGGATGATGAGGTGGGGATGATGGGGGTGGAGATGGTGAGGATGGAGGCAATGGGGATGATGGGGGTGGGGATGATGGGGATGATGGAGATGATGGGAATGATGGCAATGCAGACTGAGGTTGGTGATGGAGAAACATCTCCATCCTGAGACAGTTCCCTCCAAGAAATGCTGCTGCCTCTTGGTCCCTTGTATAGAAGCTCAACTGACATTGCATAGGCCAACGCACTGTTGCAATGGCTCCAGGATGGACTGTGTGCACTCTGCCCTTGCCACTGTGCTCGCACTTGGTCCTAGGCATGGTTCCATGTGTACCCACCACAAAAGGAGGACCTGGAATGCCATTTGCATGCTGTGACTCTCCCATCTGCCCAGGATTTTCCTTATCCCCCAGACCCATCGCATCCTCTGCCCCTGGCTGCCTACCAGTGGCATCCCATCTTTTCCTCTGTCAGCTGTTCCCCTGCCATCAGGCTTCATGCCACTGCCCACTCTGTTGTTGCGAGTTAAGACTTTTAGTTATCCCTTTACTGCAGCCCAGCGTTGGGACGCTGTCATAAAAGACACCCCATAAATTTTATACTGAACAATAAAACATCTCTGCGTTGGCTGCTGTTCCCCTCACTCATTGCTGCAGCACGGACTGAAGGGTGGAGCTGGAGGAGCCCACAGCTTGCCAAGCCCCAATCTCAGCTGCTGGCTCCTCACAGCCCGGCCAGGGCCTCACTGATGCTTTTTGGGTGGTTTGGTTGGAGGAATGGTGCTGGAGCAGCACTGGTGGGATCTGAGGGATGCAGCGATGTCTGGTGTAGAACAGCTTCTCTTCACCCAAGGAGACCCCAAAGCATCCCCTCTGCTTTCTGCATGAGGCAGGAAGGCCTCTTACCCATCTGCTGGGCAACAGGGGGCTGGGGGTGGGCTCAGCTCTCCCTCCAGGTGACAGTGCCCATGGGTTTCTTAGGCGGGTTCCTCATGTTTCTTCATCCAACCCTCTCCACTCATCTACCCTTCTGTATCCATCTACCCTCAGTCCATCCATCCTTCCCCATCCATCTACCCTTCTCCATCTGCCCATCTGTCTGTGCATCCATTCATCCTTCCTCAATCCATCCACTCTTTTCCATTCACCCTTCTCAATCCATCCATCCATCCACCCATCCATCCATCCATCCATCCATCCATCCATCCATCCATCCATCCACCCATCCATCCATCCATCCATCCATCCATCCATCCATCCATCCATTCACCCATCCATCCATCCATCCATCCCTAGCCCATCCATCCTTCCCCATCCACCTGCCCTTCCCTACCTACCCTTCTCTACTCACCCTCTCCCATTCACTGATTCCTCCCCACCCATCTTTCTCCACCCACAACATTTTGGACCCTCCATCTTTGATTTCCCCACATTTCTCCCTCACAAAACATCCCAGAGGAGCACTGGGGACGTGCGCAGAGCCATGAGGGCTGGTGACAACCTCTACACGTAGCACTGCCTGGAGATGTAATGGAGGGGGACTTTGGGTGGGGGTGACTGCTGTGGTGGGTGATCTGCAGTAGTGTCAGTGACACATCAGACCTGGCACCCCAGAACCATGCCCTAATGACCGTGCCCTAATGACCGTGCCTTCCTGCAGGGTCCTCTCTGAGGCTGTTTTCCCTGCAGGGGCACTGCTGGGGATTAGCTCTTTTAATTGGATCAGCGGCTGCTGCTTCACAGCTTGCACCTCACATCACCTCCTTCTCCCCCTCCTTCTCCTCCTCCTCACGTCACTGTGCAGGAGTCAGGCCGTTCCCTCCGGACCATGGAGATGGGGTTGGTTTTAGGGTCGGGCTTTCTGCAGGGGATTTGTGCTTGTGCTGTGCTTTGGTGTCTGCAGGGTTCATCTCATGGGTCCCATCAGCCCTTCCTCTGCAGCCTCAACCACGTGGACACCAACCCCACCATGACTTGAGGTCAGGGGGTGGGGGAACTTCCCCATGTGCCGTCTTCTGCGGCATGGAGCAGAATGTTCTTACCCCAGAACATCTCAACACCTTTGCGCCCTTTCTTTACAGCCAGACCATCTTCCTTACAGCTCCTTCAGAGGTTTGCAGCCCTGTCATGGGACAGGTTGGCTGCTGGTGACTCATTTTCCATTTCTGACAATGCAGTGGCACAGGCTGCCCAGGGAGGTGGTGGAGTCATCAACCCTGGAGATGTTCCAGAATCGTGGAGATATGGCACTGAGGAACATGGTCAATGGGAGTGGGTTTGGGTTGGGCTTGGGGATCTTGGAGGCCTTTTCCAACCTCAGTGATTCTATGAGTGGGCCGTGGTGGGATGGGTCAATGACTGGACTTGAGGAACCAGCGGCTGCTGGCTTTCTGCTCACAGGTTTTACCCACACCAGCCAAGATCCAGGCTGGCTCTGCTTCCTTCTTGTGGGTAAACCAAGAAAAACGTGGCCTTGTTCCTTCTGGGGAAGGTGGGACAGAGCAGAGGACATCAGCAGGGTTTCACAGGGAGGTCATGGAGATCCCTGTCCTTCCCAAACCGTACATCAACCCTACAACAAACTGAGGGTCCTCCTTGCTCACTGGTGTGCAAACACTGATACAGTTGCAAGGTTTTGTTCTGCAGGACCCACATCTCCTGATGTTTCTTCTGCAGAACCCATATCTCACCTCCTGCCACTTGTTCTGCAGGTCCCATATCTCCTGCTGGCCCTCCCGCATCCCCCTGTCTCTTGCTGTGATCTGTTTTGTGTGCAGTATCGCTTATCCCATGGTCACTCTTGTTCTCTGCAGAGCTTATTTGGGTATTTGGTGCAGTTTGGGTCCCCTACACCAGACAGCAATGACAGGCTGGACGTCACACCAAAATTGTTTTCCCTTTCAGGCTGATCAAACACTGGAACAGGGACTGAGAGAAGCAGGGGGGGTGTCTCCATCCCTGGAGGAGCTCAGGCCCTCCTGGACACAGCAACCTGGTGTAACCTCAAAGCTGTCCCTGCTTGGAGTCAGGTCCGGACCAACCACCTCCTGGGGTCCGTCCAACCCTCATCACTCCGGGGCGGATGGCAACTCCCCACCAGAAATCTTGGCTCTCCCTCTGGGGTCTCAGGGTTTTTTTACGTCAGAGCCATGCTATTTCATGCTCTATTATCAGGTTAGTCAAAACACTTCGCCCAAATATATGTCTCTATAATTGCCAGCTACGCTCACTTCCTTGGCTCCTGCTGTTTTCCATTGCATCGGATTTTCAGTCATGCAAAATATCTACTTTCACCTTAATCTGCACGAAACCCTGCATGAGAGAAGAGGGGAAGCCAACGTCCACGTCTCAACTTCATCTTCCCGAGCCCCGCATCTCACCAAGGCTGGAGACAAATCCTGATCCCTTGGGGTGCTGCAAAGGGGAATGGGAATCAAAGAGAAGAGGGTTTGGTGTTGTTGCAAAACTTCGATAGGAAGTCCATGGCTTTGGTTTGAGTGTCGGCTCATGGGTGAAGCAGATCCCATTGATTGGGATCATATTGCCATCCCCAAATTAATGAGGTTTCTCTTAAAAGAGTGCTCGCTGCGTCTCTCATTGAACGGGACCATGTTGCCAACCCCAAAGGAATGGGATTTCTCTTAAAACACTGCTCATAGCATCTTCCATTGAGTGGGGCCACATCGCCAACCCCAAAGGGATGGGATTTGTCTTAAAACCATGCTCACATCGTAGGGCATTGAACTACATAACTTTGGTTTGAGTCTTGGCTCATAGGCGAAGCATCTCCCATTGAGTGAGACCACACAGCCATCCCCATAGGGACAGGATTTCTCTTAAAACAGCGCTCACATCATAGGGCAGAGACCCCCATGTATGCTGGATGAGCATTGCTCCCCATCCCTGCTGCCCAGCGCATCCCTTTCTTTCCCAGCAGAGCTCGCAGGCTGCTCTCCTGCTGCCACAGACCCGTCTCCTCTCCAGACTAAACACTCCTCATATTTCCCGTCTCTCCTCACATTGGAACGTGTCTGTAATCACTCTTTTCCCCAATTTCTGCACCTTTTTGGATGCCGGGGCAGCTCAGGATGTACCGAACATCCCGGCAGAGCTGCTGGGACAGTGGGATCACATTTCCCTGCCTCTGGCCTTATCCCAACACCCCCAGAGCAGGAGGCACAACCAGAAGGGAGGAAGGCTTTGCCAGCACAGTGGAACCACGTGGACACTGGGAACGGGCCCCGGCTGCTGGGAAGGTGGGTGATGAGAAAGGGGTGATGAGAAAAACAGGGTAATGCTGGGAGTTCCAGGAGGGGTTGGAAGGGAAGGAAATGTCAGCAGTGAGATGAGATCTCATCCTGGGGGTCCCTTCACAGAATCACAGCATGTGTTCCTCTATACCTATAGATTTATATGCTTCGTACCTCTGTACTTATATACCTGTAGACCTCTATACTTAGGTATCTATAGACCATATTACTATATACCTGTATACTTCTATGTCTATATAACTCTATACCTTTGTAACTCTATATCTTTATACCTCTCTATCCATATATCTCGATACCCCCAGATCCGTATACCTCAGTATGTACCTCTGTGCCCCTATATCTATATACCTTTGTACCCCTGTGTCTATATACCTCTGTACCCCTGTATCTGCATACCTCTACACCTCCATATCTATACTCCTCCTCTTGCCTCCACACCCTATGCACAAGCCAACACCATTATGGGATTCCCAAAGGGCTCTGAGCAACGGGACAGGAGGGACCAACGACATGGGGAGATGCAGGAGCACCCCATGGCTCTCATGGTCCTCCTGCCTACACAATGCAATGCACACATGCTCTCTGGCCGCCTCTCTGTGCCAGGATGGTCTCTTGGTCTCTCTCTCTCTCATTTTTTGCCCGTGGGAGCTGGGCAGAATCCTGCCTGTAAATCCAAAGGAAACTGCCTACAAGCCCTTCTCACCAGCACTGCCAACAGACCGTGATTCAGTGCTTTTTTGCTTTTTTCTGGGGGGGGGGGGGGGGGGGGGGGGGGGGGGGGGGGGGGGGGGNGGGGGGGGGGAGGTGGATAGAAATTAATTAGTTCAGGCCCATCGCAATTATCTAATTCAATGAGCACAACAATAACCCACTGTTTAAAGGTTGTTCATGGACATTTAGCACCATCTGGGTTTTCTGATCAGGGGCTTTGAAAACAGTTGAAAATGAAGTAAGAGGGATTGTTTGGCCCGGATGCCCCTTTTTGCCTCCCAGCTGCACCATCAGTGAAAATAACCCCAGTGGACCCATTGGACAGAGAGAGAGGGTCAGCAGAACAAACATCACCCTGCCTCTCACCATCTGCCTCCGAGCTGCATTTGGTGTCCAAAATGGGAAAGCAGTGGCCATAGAGGGACCTGGGGAAAAGAGCTCTGTGTCAACTGCAGAACCCTTTGGGTTTGGGGGTGCAGCTTTGGGGTGAAGCTTGAGCCAGGCTAACGGAGAGCTGGGGTTTGCAGAGATCCCTAGGAGTGATCTGAATGGCTTGGAGCCCTTTGGAAATGGAATGGTTTCTTGACAGGGATGGAATTTGGATGTGGGGGTTGGCCAGGTTGGGTTGATGGCATGGGAAGGCATCGGAGAGCACCACTGGTGTTTAAGGGCGAGGAGCAACCCACCATGTCCAAAGCTGCCCCATGAGAGACTTGGAGCCTGCACAAAATTCGGGATGGAGTAATGTATAACCCACCCCCAGGGTGTCCCTGTGAGAAGGGCATCATATGTGTTGGGAGGTCCCACATCTGGTAGCCCAAAGAATCCCTGCATGGCCCGCCTCAGGTCCCTCCATCTCTCTGCAGATGGCTTCCCTTGTTTCTTAGTTTTTGCACACTTGTTCCTCCCCAAACCACCTTCGTCCCTCTCTTTGCTCGCCTTCAGTCCTTCTCCTCAGCTTTTTTTTCTTCAGTCCCTAAATGTTCTTCCCATAGGGCCCTGTAAGCACACCTTGCACCGGCTGCATAGAGACATTTAGATAGTGGGAATAAATAGGAAATTTAGATATAGTGGGATAGATAGGAAAAGACAGTGATAGGACAAGGGGGAATGGTTTGAAAGTGAGACAGGGGAGGTTGAGGTTGGATGTTAGGAGGAAGTTTTTCCCCCAGAGGGTGGTGAGGCACTGGAACAGGTTGCCCAAGGAGGCTGTGGATGCCCCATCCCTGCAGGCATTCAAGGCCAGGCTGGATGTGGCTCTGGGCAGCCTGGGCTGCTGGTTGGCGACCCTGCACATAGCAGGGGGTTGGGACTGGATGAGCATTGTGGGCCTTTTCAACTCAGGCCATTCTGTGATCCTGCTAAGTAGGGTTGGATCTGGATTGTCCCAAAGGTCCCTTTCAGTCCAAGCCATTCTATGGCGATTCTATGATTCTGTTATTCCAGTCCCAGTGCAATCCCAGCTTTCATTGCTGAGAATGAAGACCCTGCAGTCCCACTGCCATGGGATGGGGTCCTTCCTGTCTCCGTGTCTCTCCACTCTCAGCTGTACAACTGCCACCTTCTGTAGACCGGGTTGGTGATGGCTGTGATAGATGGACTGGGGATGTAGGAAAGGCCAAACCCCAACACAGCCTTCACAGGGAGTCCTCTGACCTCCTTGTGTTTGTACACACAAAGAGAACCATAAGATCATAGAATGATAGAATGGCCTGGGTTGAGAAGGCCCACAATGCTCATCCAGTTCCAACCCCCTGCTGTGTGCAGGGTCGCCAACCAGCAGCCCAGGCTGCCCAGAGCCACATCCAGCCTGGCCTTGAATGCCTGCAGGGATGGGGCATCCACAACCTCCTTGGGCAACCTGTTCCAGTGTAAAATATTACATCTCAGGTCTGGAATCCCACCGGGATGTCCCAGGTAGGGAAGTGCTCCCTACCCCCTAAATAAGCCAAATTCAGGTCTTATTTTTCTTATTTTCCTGTGTGTTTCTATGACCTCAGTAAGACTGCAGACCTTTTGATGCAGGGAAGCAGAGCAACGTGCTGAGGTTCCGGCTCCTGTCCTGAGGCAGGAGCATCAGAACTAAATAATGAACAGAAACCTTGGTCCACATCCAGGCTGCTCTTAGCACGTCCGGAGGAGCTCCGCAGACAGAACGGGGCAATCCGTGTCCTGCTGATGTCAGAGCCCAGACATGACATGGGGCAGGGCAGCCCGCTGCCCGTGCCCGGTGACCTTCATGAAGTCATCCAGTCCAGCTGTGCGGTGGGCAAACATCCCACGTACGTGCTGTGAAGGGTCTGCAGCTCCCAGCAGTCGTGACCTTGGCCGAGATATCTCCACGGGAAAACCATAAATCACGTTGCTGACTTCCCAAGATGGATTATTGGTGTTGGAGCTGGACGTGAGTCACCAAAACCAACACAAAGATTGGGTAGAGGTGGATGCAGTTTGGCCCTTCATCTAAATGACCAACGACCTGTGATAGAGACCCAAAATTACCAGAACGAGTCCCGCAGGTAGCATCGGTCCGTCACGAACTGAGAGATTGTACATCTGGTGTTGGGCTCCCAGAGCAGAGCTGCCAAAACTGATATGAGGTAATGCCTAATGGCATCTGGGTTCCTCTTTCTTGGTGCCTGTTGAGGATCCAAGCCCTGGACTCGCTCTGATCTGAGCAGCTTGGGATAGAACTGGCGCACGCTGGGATCAGAGTGTGTTATCGTGTTGGCATGGCTGGGTTTTAACCCTATGCACTTTTGAGGGAGGTTTTGTCTTTGAAATGGGAATTAACACCTTCTTGCTGTTCGTGGCCTTGGAAGAATCGTTTTTACATGGCCTAAGTTTGAGTTCCACCTCTCAGCAGCGTGTGCACCGGTTGGGATGGGGATGGTTGGGTTCATGTGGGTGCTGCCTACTTCCCAAGCAGCTCAAAGTCCCCTGTGGTCACATCACAGGTCCAAGGATGGGTCAGCTGTTGGGCTGCAAGATGAGATGTGGGGGGAGCAGGGGTATGAAGCCATGATACAAACTGGAGGAGAGTATCCCAATCTCCACCTGTGTCCTCAGTGAGCTTTGGGTGATGCCCTCACCCACTGGGATAAGAGCAGTGTCTCAATGAGGCAAAGACCACAGTGGGGTCCTGCTTTCCGGAGGGGATGGTCCCTCGTTTAGCTGTGAGGTTCTGCAGCCATGCTCCCCACACCTGGTCTGGGGAAGAGGGATAACGTCATCCCGCCCAGCACAGCTCCTTGGCACCAAAACGATTGCATGGTGCCAGCCAGCAGGCCAGGAAAGGGGCCAGCTGGGGGAAACGCAGGGCGAGCCCCGTGCCAAGTCTCCTTGCTGCAAACTGTGGGGATTGCAGCCACTGCTTTGCACAGACTGTTCTGCTGTGTTCCCTGCAAGGAAGGTAAGGATAGGGAGGAGGCAGAACCAAAAAACCTTGGGATGTTGGTATCTGGGCATCTTGGTTTGGGATGATGCGTGGGGCACGTCAGTGGGAGGTCTGGGGGAAATGGCACTCTGGTGTCCTCATGGGGTTCATAGGCAGGGCCTGAGGTGCCCATGGATCTATACATGCTCCTCTCCCTTGTCCTTCTCTCCTCCCCTATTTTAGACACCCCAGTGTTATTCAGAAGCCCAAGGCACTGCTGTGGTTCCTCACGAAGCACTCCAGTCTCTGCCCTGGGCTCCAGGACACAATCTATTCCCCTTTCCCACTCATGGTAGTTGCTGGGCAAGCCGGGATCTTGAGGAGCAGATGTCATTAATTGGGGTTTTCCCCTGCAGTGAGATCTGCATTTGTCTCTGGGCAGATCTGTAAGGCAGGGATGGCATCTGTGGCTTTCCACCATCCCAAGCATTTTGTACCATGATGGGGTCCCACCTCATCCCCATGTCTCTTCCCTGTGGCTGTGCAGAGGTGACCTGAGACCTGTGCCTTGATCTCAATAGATACAGCTTTTTGGGATCACTGGAAGGGGCCAGATCCTATGATCCTCACCTTGTGGAGGCTGGTGGGAACACTCAACCCTGAAACCCTGAGTGCTGTGTGAGCGGGATGGGTCACCTTGGGCAGACTCAAAATGAGGAAAACCAGAAGAAATGGGGCAGTGGGAAATGTTTTCTCCTTGAGGTTCGCATCCCTGATTTCCGCTGGGTCAGGAATTGGAGATGAGTGTTGGATTCAAAACCACTGAGCAGAGTGGCCACCAGCAGCCCCATGTATTTAACTCTATGGAACCCAGCCATTATTTTGGCCTTCCCTGGGGCTTGCAGTTCTGTGAGGATGATCCATGGCAGTGGGATGTCACAGGAGACATCGGGATGTCCCACCAGACCAGGAGACTGCAGTGCTGCTCCCCACCCTGCAGGAACCAGATGGTCTGACCATACCCGTGGGCAGGAGGTCTGCAGGGGACAGCCATTGGGACATGTCATGTCCTTAGTGACTGCTTTATAGAGAGGATGTCCTCTCCCTGGTGACATAAGCCATGGAGCCTGGAGGAACCCCATCTCCTCCAGCCACCAGTGTGGAGGAAACCATGGAGCCCATGTCCTTTGGTCCCAGAGATACCCACAGTGCTACTCAACGTACCAGTGGACATCCAGCACTGGTGGGATGCCAGGTCACATCCGGGACACTTGCTAGTTGCTCTGTCCTTCCACCAGGATCAGTCCAGAGCATCCCAGGGATATAACAAAGGTAGTGGATGAGGGTCCCATCCCACCCAAATTTATACCTAATGTCCCTCCACAAAGGCAACTCCATGCTCAATACAGTGAGTGCTGATAAAGGGATGGAGAGATGCAGCTCCTTGGGTGCATGCAGGGCCACGTTGAGAGGGATGAGGATCAAAAACTGATCATTATAAGAATTGTCTTTTTATTTGAGTTTTATTGTCTAAGAAGGACGGGTGGGAAGGCTGAGTAGTAGGCATCGTAGTGCTGGGTGGGCATGAGGCAGAGCATGAGCGCTGGAGAAGGATGAAGATGAGGATGAGGACAAGAATGAGGGTGAGGGTGAGGATGAGGAAGACAAGGAGGAAGGGATCAAGTCTATTCTTGGTTGAATGGGCACAAAGTCCTCAAGACACCATTTAGGGTGCTCAGGACACAGAGTGAGCAAGTGCCATGGCAGGGGCTGTTGGTGTCCCAGTGGGTGACCCCTGGGGCCGTGCTATTTGGAGTTCCCAACATCACAGACACAAACCCAAAAGCTCCATAACGTGGAGGGGAAGCCAGGGAGATTTAATACCCCAGGGATGAGATCTGGGGTTCCTCGTGGGCACCCATCTGTCTGTAGTGTCCTCTCTGGTGTACCCACTGTGCCACCCTCCCACGTTGTCTCTGCCTGCATTCAAATTCCCCCATTGCTGCCATGGTCCCACTCCCAGCTCCTCCCAGCACCTCCCAGAAGCTCTTCTCCCCTCCTCTGCATCCACTTGGCCCCACTGTGGCAACGGTGGGATCCCATTGGGGAGCAGACCCAAATGGCCCCATGCTGTGGGAAAAAGTGAATGAAGCACTGGGGACAAATGGAGGTGAGCAGGTTGGTCACGAGTTGTCTGTTCTCAGCTCCCACTCTTGGCCAGTGGGAGTAGCATGGGGACAGCGGGGTGGCCATCGAGGACCATGGCTGGGAGAAGAGAGCAGACACAGACTGGAGGTCTCTCTCATGAGCACCCCTGTCACTGGGACAACACAGTGGCCCATCAGTGTCCCCGTGTGTCCCCTAATGGGGACACGTGGCCCAGTGCTGAGGTCCTGTGGCACGGCCAGTAGCCAGGAACCTGCTCTGGGACCAGGAGCTCATTGCGTACAGCCAGAGAGTATAATAAAATTAAACCTCATTAAGCACTTAGAGAAGGGTTTGTGTTGAGGGGCCGGGGCGGGAGCTGGGATGGACAGGGGGAGCGTGCGTCTCAATACTGTGCTATTTAGGAGGGAGAATTTAATAACGGGGGGGGTTGGTTTTTATGGCAATAGATTTATTCCACCTGGGCTAAGAAATACATTCCACATCTGCCGAGCCGTGTAACCAGACTCTAATTAAAATCGTATGCCAATGAGGGCCCGGCTGTAAAACACAAAGCTGGCTTTTAGGGCGGCTGGGAACCGCGGCTCGCGCCGAGCTCCGGGCTGGGGGCCAGGCGGCCGCGGGGCGGAGAGGGACGTGGCGGTGGCAGCGGGACTGAGATGGTGGCAGTGGTGCCATGGCCACTTGGGTCCCCCTGGCTGGGCAAGGGGGTGCCCATGGGGTGTTGGTGCTGGTGAGAGGTGGAGGATGATGTGTGGTGGTATTGGGGTGTGGGTAATGAGGGGACAAGGGGCACCCATGTCTGTGTAGTGTGCATGGGGACAAGGGGCACCCATGTCTGTGTAGTGTGCATGGGGACAAGGGGCACCCATGTCTGTGTAGTGACCACGAGGACAAGAGGACACCCATGTCTGTATAGTGAGCATGGGGACAAGAGGACACCCATGTCTGTGTAGTGAGCATGGGGACAAGGGGACACCCATGTCTGTGAAGTGAGCACAGGGACAAGGGGATACCTGTGTCTGTGTAGTGATCATGGGGACAAGGGGACACCCGTGTCTGTGTAATGTGCATGGGGACAAAGGGACACCCGTGTCTGTGTAGTGAGCATGGGGACAAGGGGACACCCATGTCTGTGTAGTGAACATGGGGACAAGGGGATACCCGTGTCTGTGTAGTGTGCATGGGGACAAAGGGACACCTATGTCTGTGTAGTGAGCATGGGGACAAGAGGACACCCATGTCTGTGTAGTAAGCATGGGGACAAGGGGCACCCATGTCTGTGTAGTGATCACAGGGAAAAGAGGACACCCATGTCTGTGTAGTGAGCATGGGGACAAGGGGACACCCATGTCTGTGTAGTGAGCACAGGGACAAGGGGATACCTGTGTCTGTGTAGTGATCACAGGGACAAGAGGACACCCATGTCTGTATAGTGAGCATGGGGACAAGGGGACACCCATGTCTGTGTAGTGAGCACAGGGACAAGGGGATACCTGTGTCTGTGTAGTGATCACAGGGAAAAGAGGACACCCATGTCTGTGTAGTGAGCATGGGGACAAGGGGACACCCGTGTCTGTGTAGTGAGCATGGGGACAAGGGGACACCCATGTCAGTACGGAGACAAGATGATGGATGGGTCTTTGAGAAACCTGGTCTAGAGGGAGGTGTCCCTGCCTATAGCAGGGAGATTGGAACTAGATGATCTTAAGGGTCCCATCCAACCCAAACCATTCTATGGTTCTACGTCCAGGTGAGTGCTGGGACCCTGGGGACAAGGTGATGTCTGTGTATCTGTAGAGACCATGAGGACAAAGTGAATGTAATGGCCATGGGGACAGGATGATGTCCATAGATGTGCAGGGACCATGGGGACAGTGCGATGTCCTTGTGAGTGCAGGGACCCTAGGGACAAATTGGTGTCCATGTATCTGTATCCATGAGGACAAGGGGACACTCCTGTCTACGTGATGACCACAGGGACAAAGTGATGTCCACGTGAGTGCAGGGATCCTGGGGACAAGGTGGTGCCCGTGTTTATGTAGTGGCCATGGGGACAGCATGACACCCGTGTGAACGTGGTGGCCATAGGAACAGGGTGATGTCCAGGTGAGTGCCAGGACCTTGGGGACAAGGTGATATTCTTGTGTCTGTCCTGACCATAGGAGTCCATGTGCATGTGGTGACCATGGGAACAAGGTAATATCCAGGGATGTGCTGAAACCCTGGGGACAAAATGAGGCCCATGTGTGTGCTGGGACCCTGGGGACAAAGTGATATCTGTGTGTATGTAGTGACCATGGGAACGAGGTGGTGTCCACGTGTATGTGGTGACCATGGGAATACAGTGACATCTGTGTGCATGGGGACAAGGTGACACATGTATATATTGTCACCACAGGGACAAGGTGCATATACTGGGGATGGGGCGTGCATAGTGAGTGACACCATTTTGTATGGGGTGACCATGGGATGGGGTGGTGACCTCGTGTGTGTAGTGACCACAGGGACAGGTGGGTCTGTGCACGTGGGGACAGGATGATGGCCATGTAGTGATAATGGGGACAGGGTGACTTCCATGTAGTCATTATGGGGACAGGGTGATATCCATACGTTGGGGACAGGGTGACATCAATGCATCAGAGTGACTGTAGGATGGGGTGACATCCATACATTAGTGAAATGGGGACAGGGTGACATCTATGAATGTGGCTGTAGGATGGAGTGACACCCATGCATCATAGTGACTGTAGGATGGAGTGACATCCATAGGTTGGGGACAGAGTGACATCCACACATTGAGGTGACCATAGGATGGGATGACATCCATCTATCAGTGACATGGGGACAAAGTGACATCCATGCATCGCAGTGACCATACGATGGGGTGATGTCCATACATCAGTGACATAGGAACAGGGTGGCATCTGTGCATCGTAGTGACCACAGGATGGGGTGACATCCATCTATCAGTGACACGGGGACACAGTGACATCCATGCATCATAGTGACCATATGATGGGGTGACATCCATACATCAGTGACGTGGGGATAAAGTGACATCCATGCATCACAGTGACCATACGATGGGGTGACATCCATACATCAGTGACGTGGGGATAAAGTGACATCCACACATTGTAGTGATGGGATGACACCTATCCATTAGTGACACGGGGACAGGGTGATGTTGGTGTAAGGATGGAGTGATGGCCATGGGCATAGAGTGACAGTGAAGACACCGCTATGGGGCTGGGGACACAGTGATGGCTGGCATTTTGTGCCTCCTGCAGTCATCGTCCCAAATCGCTCCACCCAGGTGGTGTCGGGCCAATCCTCATTTTCTCACCAAAATTAAGAAGCAAAAGGGGAAAATGTAATGTTTCGCCCAACGTCGATGACCAAGCGGGGAATAAGGCAGACCTTGGGCCACGTCTGAGTGGCACTTTAATGGGGCCACGCTGAAAGGCAGCCCTGTGTGCGCCGTACGGGGACACCGCGTTTTTACGGCCCCGTGCAGTCAGGGCTCACATTTGCCGAACAAACAGAGGTTCTGTCTTGGGTTTAATAGAGCCGGTCCTCCAGACAGCAGCAGAAAGTGCCAGTTCTGATGGAGAGAGACTAATGAGTCCTTCGAAATGGTTTGTACGGGAGCAGAGAAGTGAAGAAAAAAAAAAAAAAAACCCACCCCAAACGCACTCGATGCCAAGGAAAATACGCTTACCTAGTAAAGCATGAGTAATAAGTGGCACTTTTTACAGTGCAAAGATATAACTTTTCATGAAAATACCAAATAAGGCTCCGTGCGAAAGGTGGACGGCCGTTTTATTGAGGTTTTTTTCTCTTTTTTTCCTCCCCGTTTTGCTGGTGCCTGTTTACGGGTTCCCACCGCCCCCGGCACAGCCCGGCTCCTTTGCCGTGCGACGAAACGAGGAGGGAATGGAAAAACAGGAGCCGCCGTGCTCCGAGACTTTCTATTTTTAACAGGTTAAAAATAGCCGTTTTTCAGCCTCCAGCCCAGGAAGCGCTGGGGTGAAGCTGTGCAGCGGGACGTTGGGAGTAAACAAGTGTCAGGACAGCTGATGGAGATGGGACAGGGTGGGCCACCGGGCGCCGCGGATGCGGCTGCTGGGACCTCCACCAAAGGGCTGCAGGGTTCAGCGCCAGTGGGGTGCTCAGCACTGATTGGGGTGCTCAGCTCTGATTGGGGTGCTCAGCTCTCAGGGAGGATGCCCAGCTGTGGAGTGGGATGCTCAGCACCTAAGTGGGTGCTCTATCCCAAGGGAAGATGCTCAACATCAAGGTGGGATGGGCAACATCCAAGCAAGGTGCTGAGCACTGAGGCTGGGGGATGCTGAGCTCCAAGAGAGGATGCTCAGCACCTAAGTGAGTGCTTCATCCCAAGGGAAGAAGTTCAGAATCAAGGTGGGATGCCCAGCATCCAAACAAGGTGCTGAGCCTAAGTGGGTGCTTGGCCCCAAGACTCAAGGTGGGATGGTCACCATAAGGTGAGACGGTTAACATCCAAGCAAGGTGCTGAGCACTGAGGCTAGGGGATACTCAGCACCCAAGGAGATGCTCTATCCCAAAGGAAGTTCAGCATCAAGGTGGGATGCTCAGTGTCCAAGCGAGGTGCTCAGCACTACGGCTGGGGATGCTCAGCATCAAGGTGGGATGCTCAGCACCTAAGTGAGTGCTTGGCCCCAAGGGAAAACGCTCAGACTCAAGGTGGGATGGTCAACATCCAAGCAAGGTGCTGAGCACTGAGGCTGGGGGATGCCCAGCCCTTATGGAGGGTGCTCAGCTCTGTGGTGGGATGATCAGAACCCAAGAAGGGAGTGCTCAGCATTGAGACTGGGAGATGCTCAGCACCCAAGGGGATGCCTAGCATCAAGATGGCATGTTCAGCCTCGCGGGTTGCAGGGCTAACACTCTGAACCCAAAGGGATGCTCAGCATTAAGGAAACAGGCTCAGCACTGAGGGAGGATGCTCAGCCCTGAGGGACCCTGGGCACTCAGCACCAGCACTGGGCGACAGTCAGCCTTGTCCAAGAGATGCCCCAAAGCAGGACCTGCTTTGACGTGACATCCAGCTCCAGAATTAGAACCGTGGCTCTGGGCTCACATGGATCAGTTTTGGGTTTGAGACTTCCCCAGCCTCTCTGGGATGCTGTTGGCAAAGGGGCAATTTGGAGGTTATCAAAGACCACTGAGTCCTAATGTCCCGATTCCATCGTTCCATGATCCCAATCCAAAGTATTTCTCTGGCTCAGAGCCTCCAGAACATCTCCATGCCAGGCAGGATGGACAGACCTGGACCTGGCACACGGGCAGAACCGCCCACAACATTCCCTAAAACAACCAAAGAGAGGGGACAGGCGCTGGCATCCATCACAGCAGGTGGGACATGCAGGATGATGGGCTGCAAAGCCTCCGTGGGACGTGGGAGCCAGGAAGGATGCTTTAAGTGCTTAAAGCATAGCACGAAGGATGCAGATATCCTCAAGCTCTTATCCCTTCAGCTTGAAAAGCAGAAAGAAGGGTAAAGCCAGCAGCACTGCATGGACCAGCAGTAAGGGACCTTCCCCAGGCAAGGTGCTGACGTACGGCCCGGCGCTGGCACGCGTCCGCTCTCCCCTCCACCACTGCTCAGCTCCTCCAGGCAGAGTTTTGTTTCCTTTTAAGGCCCTGTGCTCCCTGCTCTGGAGCTGTGGCCGTGCTGGGAGAACAAAACAAGTCGGCAGTGCAGAGCTGCTCGCCTTCACCCTGATGGTTACGGGCAGTGCCCTCGGCTCCCATTTTCCCCTGCAGCACGCAGTGTTTAACCAGATAAAGGGCAGCCAGGTTTTCCAAGCAGGCTCTGCCTCCTTGCAGCACGGGAAGCTTTAAATCAGCATCCCAGCTCCTCTTGCAGACAAGATAAGGAATTCTCATCCTCAGGAGCAGTGTTTTGAGGCAGGGCACGTGCAGCTGCTGGTTCAACACCACCTTGGCCAAGAGGAGCTTTGGGTACCAATGGCTTTATGTCTGACATTGGATGGTGCAACTTCTTCAACTTCTTTCCCCACCAGTAAAACAAGGATGAAGCTCCCCTCTGCCTTAACATCCAACTGCCATTAGCAGATGGCATTAGCAAACATCTCCCCTTGCCTCTTAAAGGCTCTGTCCCCCTGAGGGTGCAGAAATGGTTAGAAGGCAGATGCAGAGATTTCCTCTCTTCTCCCCTTGCAAGTCCATCGCAGGGAGCTGTGCAGATGACAGCAGCCCACGGAGCTGGAGACAGAGATGTAAAACTTCATCTCATTAGATAAAAACCTATCCAGGAGGGAAGGGACAGGGCTGTGCCACGAGCCAGGTCTCCTACAGCCAGACAACTGCATCCACAGAGAGGGAATCTTCCTTTAACCTTTAACCCACTCCCCTCGCTCACTCCTACACCCCATGCAGCATGCAGGAACGCTCCAGCCTTGCCCAGGGGGCATCCAGGGACCCGAGGCCCCCGTGGGGCTGGCAGAGCTGTGCGGTGCAGGAGGGGGAACATGAGATCATGATTTTGGAAGCCTGAAGTTCGCCTATGTCCTGCTGCAGACATTAAGTCATTTTCCTGAGGAAGTGGTGTATGACGTTGAGCTGGTTATATGGGGTCGGGGCGGAGCAGCGAGCTTCAGCGAGAGGACCACTGTTCTGGTACAGAGCAGGTGAGGTGCGAGCATACCACATCCCTGCAGCATTTGTCATGGAAATAAGACCCGAGGAGACAGCCCAGGGATCTCAGTCCAAAGCAGACCACTGCAGCTTGAGGTGTTTTCCACCTGGGTGACCTACAGTGATGAGTTTATGGGATGGAAGAACTCTTCACCTACTGCATGTAGTGGTACTCTTCTGTGTGGACAAGAAACCACTGGAAATCAGGATGGAGCACATCTTTCAGTGAATAAAAAAAGACAAGAAAAATCTGTACTTAACGTTTTGTTACTTCTTACTTTTCAAAATATACCCTTGATTCCACCAGGAAAAGCAACACACTACGTGGTGGCCTCCACACCAAACCAGGTCCTTCATTACTTCTCCCCACGGATCTCATCACTAAAACACACCGTGAGGGCATCCCACCTCCTCCAGCTGTGCAGTTGGCTCTGGTTGGGTGCTGGTGCCAGTTCTGCCTGCCCTCCTGCCTCCTACCCTTATTTCTCCTGTAAGCTTCCAGTTCAGAGAGTCCAGAGCTGCGTGGGGAGGATGCTGGATCTTGAGGTTACCCTCAATCCCCCACTTGTAGTGATCCATCCGTCGAGCAGCCGAACCCATCCAGCTGGGATCAGCACAATGGCTGTTTAAGGAGATCCTCTCCCATCTGCTGAGGGTGCAAGCTGCTTGGGGTGATCCAACTGTAACTGAACCAGCTGTTGATCCCTATTAGGCCTGCATTCCCATTTTGTGAGCCACCAGCTCGATCTCTTGGCCAGAATGATTGCCAATACAATCGATGAGTTGGTCCTCTTGCTATCCAGAGGTCAGAATACTTCCAGCTGTGAGCCTAAAGACATCCCCCCCTTGGTTTACACTCCTCAGACCTTTGTGCCACCACAAACACTCTGTATACCACTATGTACGTACATGGCAACACATGCATCAACCTAACAACACCCAGAAACAACCACTGGCCACATCAGTTGCCCACCTGAGGCCTCACCAGCCCAAGTTCCAGAAATGCTGAGCACCCACCCTCTGGAAAACCTCTTTTACGTTATAAATCTTAGCACCAAAAGACAGAAGGCATCCAAATGGAGGAGCTATTTCTAATCAGCGGGTCTGCAGTGCTTTATTCACCTCCAATAACCGGTTTCTCAGAACCATTTGCTGCAACACTTCCTCCAGAGGCAGCTGATGAGATGTCCTAGAAAACAACTCGACGGTGTCTGGTTTGTGCCTGTAAAACACTTCAGCAGCAAACCAGGCCCAACAAAAACACAAAGCTGCGTGCAGTTGCTCACAGATGAGGACACCTGACCTTGGCCTGCCAGGAGAGCCCTCTGAACACCCTCTCCCCTTTGACTCGTTAACTTTCAAGGTTACAGATAGCGCTGCTTTCCCAATAAGAGCACAGCCTTCCCCCAGTTCCACCAGAGCCAATTGTGTGGGAAGCCTTTAAGATGTTTTCTGCAGAGACAGAGCACCAACAGTATCCTGCTCTATAATTAGGCACAAACCGAGCAGTTTACAGAGGATATGCTCAAGGAAGAAAAGGGTAAGAGAATTTTATACGCGCCGCTTTGTCCAAAAGAAGGTTACGAAAGGCAGAGCAAAAACTATTTACCAGCCTCAGGGGGAAAATTAAGTCTGTTTCATTCAGTTCAAGCTGAAGCAGATGTTCAATATCTGTGTGTGTGTGTGCCTGAAGACCTGCTACATGGCAGCTTCTCACCAACGTGAAGGTTTGGATCAATGTGGAGAGCTGGGGGTGTAAAAAACAGGGGAGGGGGGGAAACAAAAGGGAAAAAAAAGATGATGCCAGCACTTGACTCCCAGTGGAGTCCACTTGTGGAATGGGCCTTCAACACCGAGCTGCTAAAAGGCCAGCTTAAAAAAATGAAATGTCATGTAAACAGATGAGTGGCCTTTCAAGAGTTCATTCCAGGTGTCGCATCCAGGTGGTGATTTTTCACACGGCTCAATAGTGAAGACTGAAGTTATTGCAGTTACAGATAAAACTTCTTCCCCATACAAAATGTAGTCCAGAGGGCTTACTTACACAGTAAGCAAGATATCTTACGTAATGGAAGATTGCATGTTGTCCTCCTCCTGTGCAGCAGCTTTCAGAGAGCAACACTCCCAAGCTGCCAAAGGGAGAGGGGGAAAGAGTCATTTCATTTCTTCTGAAAGAAGCCCATGATGGAGACCTGTTTGTTGGCTCTGCTGGCGGTGGCTGCCCCTTTCTTCTGGTTCTTCTTCTCTTCCTTTGGTTCTTTCTTCACGGGCAGTGCAGGCTGCTTGGGGGCAGCTGGTGGCTTGGCCTTGGCGAAGTCATCCTCGCTGTCTGTACAGGATTCGCTCTCATAAACCTTCTCAGTCACTGGTGAAAAGAGAAGAACAACAGATGGTGCTGGTTAAGCATGTGTGTCGAAGAGCAGCAACATCCCCCCTGCAGCCTTCCCATTGCACTTCTGGAAACGAGCACTGTGGGTTCAAGGAGCACATGCCAGGTACGGGAATTAAGTCCAACCCTCAAGATTATGTGGTACATTCAGATGACCAGGCTTGGTTTTGTGTACACTGAGTTAAATTGCCTCCACAGAGTCAAACTGACCTCCTTCTTTCCTAAGCAGCAGATAGTAGATAGATGAGCTGGGAGCTTGAACACCTTCCAGCTCTTTCAAAATGGGCTGATGTCCCAAGGGATGCTTTCTTGCAGGCCATATGCACACCTTAAACACCAGCAGCCTCCCACTGGGAAGGGCCCCTGGGAGGACAGCTCCTGTTCCAAACCTATTCAAGCACTGCCCTCTTCAAGATTTAAGGGCCACTGGTGTGCATCAGATGGCCAGGGAAAAGCAAAGCCAACACACTGAGAAGAGGGGCACAGAACTCCATTGGCAGCTTCCTCAATGCAGGAAGGCAAGCAGTAAAGAAACGCCTTAAAAAGACCACAAAACTAAACCCATCACCAAAATCACAGACTATCACTGAATGGGATTGCTGGCTTGTTACTGTCAGCATCCCACAACGGAAAGCTAAGGATATAAAGCAGCACTCACTGAAATGAAACTGAGTCCATTGCACCGATGAAAGCCATCGTTAGATACTAGTAAATGTTGTTGTATCAGCCTTCCCAGCAGTGCTCTGGTATTCTTCTAGTAAGCCATTTTTCTTTAGCAACTCTATTCTTCTAAACACACGTCCTAACTACTATTCTTCTGGGAAATTAGCTTCCTGTTGTGTTAATGCACCAAACCACATAAGGATTTCTACGTAACCGGCCTGCGAAGAGGAACGGTATGAAACCCTGCTCTGCAGAGAGCAGATGCTCAGACAGGGACCATAAATCCACGCTGACTTCCTGCAGAGGGAACTGACCTCTGAGGGAGCAGCGTTAGCAGATTGCTGGCCAGTTACTGAGCTTGAAAGACTTACAGCACTGTCACCCTGGTGGTAATCGTTGGTAACAAAGCCTGTGCTTAATCCCCTCCAATTACGAAATAACAGCTTATGTTAAGTTTCTTTTAGTGAGATTGCAAATGAATAGCAGAATTCTGTGCTCGTGGCAGCCCATACCAATGGGCTGTTGATGCTCAGCTCAGCCAGATGTGCTGCACCACCATAACTCAAGTCACACGTGCGAGCTTTAACTTAAACCAGTGCCATGCAACCAATCTGCCTACAATGGAGACGTATTTATTCCAATACTGAAATCCAGGTGTGCCCTTCAAGCTTTAGGAAGCGTGAGGTAGAGATGCATTGGCTTAAACCTCAGTAATTGCCCTTTGCTGCAGGCTAAGAGCATGCACTCAGCTGCGCCCCTGTTGATGCATGGTAACATGCCTTAAGCCCAGCTCCACAGGCACTTGCTCAATTTCCCTCAGGGCTAACCCCTGAGTTAGTTTTGCTTTCTGACACCAATTCCTCACTCTTGCAGCTATTGTGAAAATGGCCACTTCAAAGCGTGGAGAAATAGAAAGGACAGCTTAACCCCAACATTAGGATTTAATGTCTCTGTAACACTGTCCTCCTGGGCATCAAGGAGGGAAAAGAAAAGCTGTCCTTCAAAGAACACCAACAACTTGCATCAGCCTGGGAGATCAGCAGGTTATTTAGCCCTCAGATGGTTGGTTCTGTGCAAGGAAAGGGTGGGCAAGGAGTGGGGTAAGCAGACTGCAAGGTCTGTGCAACGAACTGGTTGGCTCTCAGTATGGGGAAAAGCACCTCCTTCCTTCCCACTCTCAGTATCCTGGCTCCATCCCTCCTGCCTCCACAGGTGCACTGTCTCCCCAAAGGCACAACAGCGGCTTGCATTTCCCTCTCCATACAATGGCTGTGGATAGGAACCACAAATCCCCAAGTCTGGGTTTCACAAGAGACTACAAAACCTCTTGGGAGTGGGGAGAAGAGAAGGGCAAACTTCCCAACCCTGGTACATTTGGAAAAGGCTGAAGAGAAAGAAGCCCTCTTTGCTGGAAGCTGAGCCCAGAGCACTCATTGCTGCGAGCTCTGGATGCAGACTTCTTGAACTCGAGTCCCCTGCTCATGCTTTTTTGATCCATTTCCCTTCCAAGCATTTTAATGGTTCTATCTGGGATGGGAGCACAAAAACACCCCATAACACAACAAGCCAAATCAGTCAGCAACACCTGTGCAAGTCCATTGCCTTGACAAAAATCCAGGGCTTGAGATTTCAGTTACCAGCACAGCCAGTTGATGAGTGCCAGCCTTGTTTCTTTAAAGGAGATACACAAATCCGATAGGAATCATAAGACACAACTATACAGACAGGTGCAAACACACAGGTTGACTTGTGTGCATGCAGCTCTAAAGCTGGGCCAAGCAAGGCTGCATCTATCTTTGTTTGTGCACAAAAACAAACCTGTGCAACAGCCACGGGTCTTCTACAACTGCCTGAGCTCCCCTGACACCTATTAAGATGAAGAACGCCAGGCACATCATATGGTTCATCTGACAACATTGCTACAAAAAACACCACATTTTGCCCTCTTAAAGTTTTAAAACCTTGAAAGAAAAAAAAAAAGGATTCTGAACTCCTGCAGTTCTGCTTCAGTGCCAGGATACAGAGAAGGAAAGGAGCACAGTGGTGTTACACAACTTTCTCCAGGTCACAGGAGGAAGCAGTGTGCAGTGAGACCAATTGGAAGCTTCTGGCTTTCGACAACAGCTCCAAAACCTCCACCCAGGCCTTCACAGAAAGGGCAGCTACCTCAATCTGGGAGCACGAGGTGGAAAGCAGAATAACAGAGTGATGTTGTGATATCGTGAACCTTTTAGAATCAGAGAATGGCCTGGGTTGAAAAGGACCACAATGCTCATCCAGTTCCAACCCCCTGCTATGTGCAGGGTCNCTGCTGCAGCTGCTCCCTGCCATTAAAGGTACCAACTAACATTGCAGGGTTTCCTCCAGTAATCCACCCAGATCAATGTTTTGTCTCTTTGACTCTATTTAGACTGTAGCCTTGAGACCAGAGTTGCTTTCTTTTTATTTTAAGCAATTCTTTGTTCTCTGCTTATATCGCTCTTCCCACTCTGCCCTGCTCTGAGACACAGCTTCGAGGCACTGCAAAAATACACACAGTAATCATTCCTTGGGGCCAGTCCTAGACTGAGCAGCCCTGCTCCCATCACAAAGCTCAGCCTCTTCCAAACGTAAGTCAGACCTTTGGCTGGCTTTGAATACAAACAACACTAACAACTCTGCCTTCCCCAGCACTACGCAGCACGCATAGCTCAGCAGACCTGACAGATAGTAGTTGCACTGCTTGACAATGCCCTGATGAAGACAACTTCACTAGAAATCCACTTCACATTTCAAAGAAGAATAACACAAGGTATTTGAGGCCGTTAATGCTGATGGTAAAGGTCACAAACACCACAGTGTGTTCTCACACGCCAAAGATGTTTCTTGAAGGTGACAAGGAGCCTGCAGTTGTGTTTCTGTTGTTACAGCTCAGAGCTCATTAGCAGGATCCCTTCAGTACCTAAAGGGAGCCTACAAACAGCAGGGGAGTCCACTCTTGGAAAGGGGAGATAACAGCAGGACAAGGGGAAATGGTTTGAAGGTGAAGGAGGGTAGATTGAGGTTGGATGTGAGGGGGAAGTTGTTTGCAGAGAGAGTGGTGAGGTGCTGAACAGCTGCCCAGAGAGGCTGTGGATGCCCCGTCCATCCCTGGAGGTGTTGAAGGGCAGGTTGGATGGGGCCCTGGGCAGCCTGGGCTGGTCTGAAATGTGGAGGTTGGTGGCCCTGCCTGTTGGGGGGGTTGGAGCCTCATGATCCTTGAGGTCCCTTCCAACCCAAGCCATTCTGCGATTCTGTGAGGACCAGATGTGGAAAAAGACAGAAAAGAATCCCTGCTGACTTAAATGTGCAGCAGGGAAATCAGACCTCAGTCCCAAGGCTGTGAAGCTGCAGAGCTGTTGGCTCAGATGGTCGAAATTCTGAGAAGCAAACTGGTACCAGAAGTGCACACCTGAACTGCACACAGCCTGAACAGGCACTTCATGTGCAGATGGCAAATGCTGAGCTCTGCTCACTTTGTTGTTCTTTCAGAGCAAAGAAGCATTTTGGAACAGGTTGCCCAAGGAGGCTGTGGATGCCCCATCCCTGCAGGCATTCAAGGCCAGGCTGGATGTGGCTCTGGGCAGCCTGGGCTGCTGGTTGGCGACCCTGCACATAGCAGGGGGTTGGAACTGATGAGCATTGTGGGCCTTTTCAACCCAGGCCATTCTATCATTCCTCATCTCACGATCTGCTTACCTTCCAGCTTATCCTCTCTCACTACTGCAACCTTCTGGCACTGTAAAAAAA
>JACDJE010000665.1:351605-369352 GCA_016647715.1 Pavo muticus | reverse complement strand
TGCCCAAGGAGGCTGTGGATGCCCCATCCCTGCAGGCATTCAAGGCCAGGCTGGATGTGGCTCTGGGCAGCCTGGGCTGCTGGTTGGCGACCCTGCACACAGCAGGGGGTTGGTACTGGATGAGCACTGTGGTTCTTTCCAACCCAGGCCATTCTGTGTTATGATTCTATGATATGATACATCCCCAAGTCGTATCAACCCTTTTCTTGAACACCTCCAGGGACAGTGACTTCACACCTCCCTGGGCAGCCCATTCCAATACCTCACCACTCCTTCAGCAAAGAAACTTTTCTTAACATCCAACGTGAAGAGCAAAGCTAGAAGAGCAGTTCATTAAAGCCATTAACCCAAAGGGTCTGAGGTCACTTACACTTGGGGCCTCCTTAGCTTTGGGTTCTTTATTTGCGTCCTGGGCTTTGGAGGCAGCTTTGGCTGCAAACATCCCCATGATCCCCTTGGGGGGCTGTGAGCTCTGCTTAGCAGCTGTAGGACCGTGGCCATTGAGTGGTGGTGTGCTGACAGTGCTTGTGTCACTCGGTGCCTGGGAACCGGCCCGTGCCAATGTCCGTGCTTGAGCAACTTCAGCTGGAGTCCTGGGGACTGCATCAGCACAGCGAATGGCACTGAACCTGTGTGAAGGAGTGAGAAACTGAGTTAGCTTCTTAGGTGTCCACCTCCTCCTTTGGATGTCCACCACCTCCTTTAGGTGTCCACCTCCTCCGTTGGGGTGTCCACCTCAGCTCCCTCCCCAGTAGTGCATTGCTTCTCCACTTCTGCATTCTCCTGCTATGGGAAGAGCAATTTAATCTGTGGCAGGGCTGGCACTGAGCAAAAACGATGGAGACCTCTACTGAAGAGATCAGCTGGACCTGTCAGCAGGAGCCAGAGCGTTCAGATGCAAAACAAGCTCTTCAGATTTCATGGGGGGGGGAGAAGGAGCCCATCTCCACACCCAGGGTGGGGATGGAGTCAACTGCATTTTATTCCTAAACTGGCTGTGCTCCCTCAGGCTTGTAGCAGACGTAGTTTTGCTGTCTGATGGGCTGAAACAACTCTCAGATGCTTTGACAGAGTCCACTACGGCTGCTGCAAGCAGGTAGGGAGATCACAACTGCAACCCAACTGCTTAGGTGGCTCTGAAGGCATCCAGGGACTTCACTATATAAAGGCATTTCCATGCAACCTCTTGCAGACTGAGATGCATCTCAGCTTGCAGCAGTCCGAAACGTGATTGTCTGAGGGAGGCTGAGATACAAGAATTAAACGACGTGCTCACAGTTACAACACAAGTCACTGACAGACAGGAATAGCTGTACCCAAAAATAACCCAGTTCTGCTCCCCACTGTGCAAATCACAGGCGAGGCTTTCCAGATTTCCTACAGCAATGCCACAAAAGAGCACAGGCTCACGCCTCCCAACCCATGGAATTACACAGCGTGTTTTTATTTGCATAAGAAAGCAAGCAGTTTGCTGCCAATTAATTGCCTCAGCATTAGCATTCTGCCTTGACTCCGATCACAAACTGAAATGTATTAGCAAGTATCTCTATGGCACTTGGAGGCTGCAGCAGCTCCATCGACATCCAAACCTTTAAAGGAAGGAAAGAAGACAGTGAGGGCAAATATTCCCCCTTTCCTTTCTACTTTCAGCCTCTTTTCAGCTCACTGCTACTCCACAAACGCTCGTGAGCAACACCAGAACCCAGCAGGTTACAAATGACACGTGAGCATCAATGTCTGTACTGAGTGTGCAGCAAAGCACGGCTCAACCTCATGCACCTCTGGGAAGTTACCTCGCCTTAATGCTGCTGTGTGACTATGGCTCGTGGGCTCCATCCAAAATTCACTCCATAATCACTGCAAAAACAAGCAATGTTTGGACTGTGCTCTGCAAGCAAGGAGCTGCTTCCGCTTGGAAAGCTGACATGAGCAACATGCATTAAATCCAGCTATTTACACGAGGGCACCAAGTCACCTCCACTGCCTCTGCAGCATAAGAGGTCCCATACAAATACAGAGGAGAATATAGATCCTGGCCCCAGAGCTTATGAGATATATGGACTGAGAAGGAAATATAAGAAGCCAGTGGGTTCTGTTTGCTATAAACATGCACATAGTCAGACCTCTGTGCTCACAGGGACTGTGGGGATCTCGTCCCAGCTGTAACAGACTGCTGATGTAGTGGACAAGTCCAAGGGAGAGGGAACAGGGCTGGTCTGAATCTCGTTCAGCCAGGCCACAGATGAAGAAGCTGCATTTTTCTCAGTTTGTTTGGGAATTTCTGCTCCAAAGCCAGGAGGAGAACCAAACAGAGGCTGCAGAAAGTGGGTTTCAGGACCTGCACTGTCTAAATCTTCTGGGTGTACAAATCTGAAAGGCAGGCACCCCCAAGGCACAGGCACCCCCATGTGGAGCTACCCTACAGTAAACAGAGCAGAACAAGGTGAAGGCAGCCACAAAGCCACACCTCCTACCTGAAGCTGGGCTTTCCATTGCTTCCTGTGGCACTGACATTCACATCTCAAATGCAGTTTCTAAGATGTTATTTTTCACCCAGAGGGTGGTGAGGCACTGGAACAGGTTGCCCAAGGAGGCTGTGGATGCCCCATCCCTGCAGGCATTCAAGGCCAGGCTGGATGTGGCTCTGGGCAGCCTGGGCTGCTGGTTGGCGACCCTGCACACAGCAGGGGGTTGGAACTGGATGAGCATTGTGGGCCTTTTCAACCCAGGCCATTCTAGGATTCTATCATTTCCTCAAACTCTCGTGAGCATTTTGAAGGCAGTTCCATTTCTACTCTTCTATTCTACACTCGTTGTACGACACAACATTTGGGCATCCATCCCCCTTCTAACCCAGAGTGCCCACAGTGCTACACGCAGTGATTGCAGCAAGATGAAGCTGTCAGAGTGGAAATGCATCTGAATGAAAGGTCAGAGCTGCCAGGCACCACACAGAGGGAAAGAAGGAGGCTGAAGTTCCTCTGAATTCTAAGGCAACCTTCCACTAGTCCAACCACAAACAACACTTGTGAACAGGCCAAGCAGCACACTTCCATATGGGGAATGAGTTCCTACAGACCATCTTAGAATCATAGAATGGCCTGGGTTGCAAAGGACCACAATGACAATCTTGTTTCAACCCCCTGCTGTGTGCAGGGTCACCAACCAGCAGCCCAGGCTGCCCAGAGCCACATCCAGCCTGGCCTTGAATGCCTGCAGGGATGGGGCATCCACAGCCTCCTTGGGCAACCTGTTCCAGTGCGTCACCACCCTCTGGGTGAAAAACTTCCTCCTAAGATCCAACCTCAACCTGCCCTGTCTCACTTCCAAACCCCCCCCCCTTAGTTTAATTCATGCAAGAATTAAACCCAATACTGCCCCCCCAAAAAAAAAAGATTTTAAGGAACACCACAGGAAAACAGAAAACACAAACAAAACCCAAACCACCCCCAAAAAGCAAAGTCCATTCTCCCATCTGTCACTGTGCTCCTCTTTGTGCAGCAGATGGATGCAGTGACTGAGATGCTGGAATCCCTCCAACACTCGCACTGTCCCACATGGTCAGGGCCGCCTCCCCAGCTTTGTATGGTGCAAAACCAGCACTGGAGGGCCTCACAGCAGCATCAGAAAGGGGTGAGACCAGCAGGGTTAGAAGGCCGAGGTCACTTCTATGGGGCTGGCAGAAGCACAGAGCTGTGACAGCATAGCAAAATCAGGGCAAGGAGGGGGGATAGGAGCAGCACCGTGACTAATTGAAACGACTTTAATGAATCCTCTCCAAGTCCACCTACGAAATACTGCCATGCAAGCCCTCGACTGCGGGGGAGAGCGAGGAATGTGGGGGAAGAAACTCCTCATCTGACCTATTGCTTAACAATAACAAGGCTGCGGCTGGCTGCGAGGACGGAGCGCTGCTTGGCTTCTCCTCCCAGCCCTGCTGGCTGCAGTGCTGCCTTCACGCTGTCGTCGTAACACGAACGTTGGATCCGTAGCTGTCCCAAGCAATTAGGTCAGTGTGAAGAGTTATGACTGTGCCAGGCGTGCGGCCAGCTGACCTTCAGAGGTTAAGAAGGGCTCAAGCGAAACGGTGGTTGGCTGCCAACGCTCAATAATAAATTACATTCTTCAAACGAGGACTCAGCCTCCCAACTACTGCAGTAAGCGAGGCACAGAAATGCAAACAGAGCGGGATAACATGACTCGGGATTTCACCTTGCTCCAAAGCACCGGGGCTGGCAGCTGTGCTAAGATGAAACCAAACAAGGGACCCGCTTGGAGGTGCTAACTGCTGGGGGACCGCAGCAAGGACTCAACATCCTCAGTGTTTATCCCAGTCTCACGGCAACTGCAGGCTGAAAAGCCCACAGGTTGCACGGCACCGAACTCTGCAGGCTACCCAAGCTGGCTGCACCCACTGCAAAGCGTTTGTAAGGAGTGTGTATGCTAGGAGGGCTGAAAAGCAGCCCGGTGAAAAGCTGCCAACCTCTGCTTGAGGGGTCTTCGGGGGGTTCATCTCAACTGCTTTTGCTTGGGGGAAAGGCGGGTGATTCCCCAGCCTCCTCTGAATGACTTACCCCAGCTTTGGCAGGCAGAAAGCACCTCCTTCCCACGGCAGTGCTTCAGACCACCATCGAGCTGTGGCTCTGTTGCTTTGTTATCCTCTTGCAGCCAGCACAGCCCTCTGACATGTGATAACTCCTGAGTCAACCTCTTGCTGCTGCCCACAGTTTACTCACCAGCAACAGCTGCGTGAAATGGATACACGTTGGGCAACTGGATGTACCAAAGATGTAAATCCTGGCTTTGTTTGGTTTGCACTGACCCTGCCTGGAAAAACTGTGAGAAGCTTTAATGCTTCTGCTGCATCTCTCTGAAACTGATAGAGTTTGTAGGTTACAGTGCCACTGAAATCACCCTCCAAAGTGGCTGTAAAACGCTTGTCAACACTATGAAACTGCGCTGGTGTTGGTATAGCTGGAGCTGCCAAACCTCCTGTCCTCTGTGGACACGCTTGTGTAGTTTATTCTGGCACTGGAAGCAAAACAACCTGCAGTGACTAAGGCACCCTCAAACCAATATAACTTTTAATGAAAAATTATATAAATGGAGATGATTGTGCCTCATGGCCCTCTCTGTATTTTTAGCTTGGTACAATGTGCTGACACTTGTGGAAGAGCAGCTTATTTTGGGCTCCCCACTCCACTTGAAATCATAGCATCATAGAACGGTTGGGTTGGAAGGGACCTCAAAGCCCTCCCATCCCCAACCTTTGTTGTAGGCTGGGTGCCCCCCACCAGCTCAGGCTGCCCAGGGCCCCATCCACAGCCTCAGGCACCTCCAGCCTCCCTGGGCAGCAGTGCCAGGGCCTCTCTGCTCTCTGAGTACAGAATTTCCTCCTCACATCTGACCTAAATCTCCCTCTTTTAATTTAAAGCCATTTCCCCTTGTCCTGTCTCTATCTGCCTGTGTAAAAGGTCTCTCTCCCTCTTATCTATCAGCTCCCTTCAGGCTCTGGAAAGCTAAAGTGAGGTCTCCCTGCAGACTTCCCTTCTCCAGGCTGAACACCCCCAGCTCCCTCAGCCTGTCTCCATAGAGAGGTGCTCCAACCCAATGGAAACGGTTTGGCTCGTTAGTGGAAGCAGTGGAAGCTGAGCCAGGAGCCTCTGATAGCTCCTCTGGTGGCTTGGCTTCCCATCTCACCCATTTAAAACTTACCCCTCGATCATCTGTGGGTGAATTACGCAGGTGGTGGCTGAGCTGTGCCAGCCTGGCAGCAATTCCCAACTGCTGTGCAGCATATGGCACCTTTCCCCTGCTCCCATGGGGACGTGGCACAGAACAATGTCACTCCAGGCCCCATTCTACTCACTGATGCTGCTGATAAAAACTGCCCCTGGTCTCTGTAGAAACCCATTTCCAACCTTTCCAAGGGTAAATACTCTAAAAGTCTGGCTGCTGCACATTCATTCACATTGCCCCATCCCTGGAGGTGTTCAAGGCCAGGTTGGATGGGGCCCTGGGCAGCCTGGTCCTCCACACCGGGTAGTGGGTAGGTAACCTTTTATTTAAGGACTAAAGCTACAGAGAGCAAGGTTAGTAAGTTAACTGGGTCCTCATCCTGAACTTTAGAGGTCCATTCCAACTCAAATGATTCTACAGACTGGAAATGTGGGCCTGGGTGAACCTAATGAGGTTCAGCACAGCAAAGTGCAAGGTTTGGCACTTGGGCTGGAGGAATCCCAGGCACTGATACAGACTGGGAGGAGCAGTCCTTGAGAGCAGCCCTGAGAGAAGGAGCTGGGGGTGCTGGGGGATGAAAAGCTGACCATGAGCCAGCAGTGTGCTCCTGCAGCTCAGAAAGCAAATGGGATCCTGGGTTCCATCAGCAGAGGGGTGGCCAGCATGGACAGGGAGGGGATTGTCCCTCTCTGCTCTGCCCTCGTGAGGTCCCATCTGCAGCACTGCGTCCAGGTCTGGGGCCTCCAGAACAAGAAAGACAGGGAGCTGTTGGAGAGGGTCCAGAGGAGGCCACAAAGATGAGCAGAGGGCTGCAGCACCTCCCCTGCAAAGACAGGCTGAGGGAGCTGGGCTTGTTCAGCCTGGAGAAGAGAAGGCTGCGGGGTGACCTCACTGCAGCCTTCCAGGACCTAAAGGGAGCCTCCAAACAGGAGGGGGAGGCAACTCTTGGAAAGGGGAGATAACAGCAGGACAAGGGGAAATGGTTTGAAGTTGAAGGAGGGCAGATTGAGGTTGGATGTGAGGGGGAAGTTGTTTGCAGAGAGAGTGGTGAGGTGCTGGAACAGCTGCCCAGAGAGGCTGTGGATGCCCCGTCCATCCCTGGAGGTGTTGAAGGGCAGGTTGGATGGGGCCCTGGGCAGCCTGGGCTGGTCTGAAATGTGGAGCAGGAGGGTTGGAGCTTCGTAATCCTTGAGGTCCCTTCCAGCCCAAGCCATGCTGTGATTCTATGAAAACCAGTGGGTATGCAGCAAGCAGGAGTTCACAGTACCCTAGGGAAGGCACTTCTCCATTTAGGAGGGTCTGCCCCACAACATTAAAGAGTTCTAACAGAAGGAGATTTGGAAAACAGACTTTGAGGTCACTTCCCAACCTGCTGTGATCCGAACTCCATCATGAACACGTGAGGCCAGGGTTCCCTAACTCACAACAGCAAAAAGCAGACCAAACCAACAAGCTTCCCATGCTCCTAAGAACAACCCTCCCATCCATCCCTGAAGCAAAGGATTCCTTTCTGCCTGCTCTCACTAGCAGAGGATTGGTGAGCTGAGAGATTCCAGCCCAGCACGGAGCAGCACATCAAGTGGCAATTCCAACCTTCCCTCTTCAGAGCACAACAACTCAGCTTGTCAGTAAGCTGTGTGATGAGCAAATGGAAAGACCAGATAACAGCTTACAAACATTTAAAGAAATAAATACCACGGAGTGTGGGCATACACATATATATACTTTTTTTTAGGGCTAAACAAGGAGCTGCACACAGGAATGTGATGAAATTAAGGCTGATCATGAAGAATGGCTTCCTGAGAGATTTATCATCCTGTGGCATGGTTTCAGTGGAAGCAATGGATGCCTGATGACAGAGATCACTTGCAATTATGCTGGGAGAAAGAGAAATGATGTAAACAGACCTAAGGTGGCACACAGACCTCTAAGATATCTAGCTGCATTCTTGTGTTATAGATTCTCTTCATCTCATGGTTGTTTCTCCATAGCAAATAAGCAAACAGCTCCAGTTCTGCAGTCCCACCTCTCTCCTAACACAACCTATGAGCTGTTTCACCTTTTTTTTTATAACTGGAGCTGTACACAGCACTGTTGGTTTCAATTATTTGCCCATAATGATCTCCAAATTCTTTTCCTGATCAGTTTGTTGGATGACTGTTCCATTTAGCACGTATTCCCTAGCTCAGTCCCCAACTTATTTTCCAGTTATCTATATTGAACGGCATTTGTCACCTCAATTATCCAAATTCTTTGGAATCTGGCTCTGCTGTTCCTCATTATAAGCCCAACGTTTGTGACGTTCTGGGCACCCAACTCCCACCAAAGCCAACAGCCACCGAGGAGACGCAGAGTCGCATCGGATATGGCTCAGCTGTTTTGCCTCCAGCTCCTCTATTTAGTTTGTTGGAAATCTTGCTTCCAATGCTGTCTTCCAAACCATTTCTATAAACAGACAGAATAAAGATACTAAAAATGACCCCGGGAGATGGGAGGTCACTTTGCAATTGCTTACTAACTAAACTGGTTGTGACCAGTCCTGCAGCCCTGGAAGGCACGGTGTCTTCCCAGAACCTCCCTTGCAGACATCAGCATGCTTGGTGATGAGACAGCCACGTCTGAGCTAAGCTAAAACAAAGACTGAATGACTGAGGCACCCCAACGGGATGCCAAAACGCTCACAGCGTTAGAAAACCAGAAAGCTCCAACTACAGCCATTTGCACGGCTGTCAGTCCTCTCTCAATCCCTCAATCGTTGACCAACAGCCTTAGATAGGAGCATTGCTGGAGCCAGGCCCCTGACCCACGTGGCTGCTTGTTTTTGCATCTCTTACCTTCCTCATCGCTGCTGTCAGACTCCAGTTGTTTGATTCTCTTCCTCTTCCTCTTTTGATTTTCAGGCTCTCTTTCCTCCTCGCTGTCGGACTTGTCCGTCCTCTTCATTTTACTGCCCCAAAGAAACATTAAAATAAGGAATGAAAACACACCATCCCTCGTGTGCGTGCACGAAAACGCTGCGTGCACTGCATACAACCCTGATAGAAGAGCTGCCAAAAGGGAGATCAAATACCTTTGGTACCTCCTAAAAACATATGAGCATCACATGCTGAAGTACACTCATCCATACCATCTCACAGAGGTGCAAGGGCA
The DNA here is from genome assembly GCA_016647715.1 of Pavo muticus. Classification (NCBI taxonomy): domain Eukaryota; kingdom Metazoa; phylum Chordata; class Aves; order Galliformes; family Phasianidae; genus Pavo; species Pavo muticus. The sequence goes on along the minus strand of JACDJE010000665.1, from coordinate 360,463 downwards.
TTTTTAAGCCTCTCAACCTTACCCATATCCCTTTCTCCTAAACAAGGAGGACTTCTTCAGCCCCTCTGCAGCTCGGTGTTTTGCCCAGTGCCTCACCTAGCTTGGCCACAGCAAGCTGGCAAGCAGGCATTTCTGATCTTGTCTCTATAGCTCAGGCTCCCAAACACTCATGTCCCCAGCAGCATCACTCAGAAGCTCTTTTGACAGACTGCTTGCCACTGACTGACTATGAGGTAGTGTCTCAGAATCCTGGAGCCATTTTTAAAGACTACTGGAAAAATAAAATAGCTTCTTTCTTTTTAATGTTGGCGAGACACGTCAGACTAACAAGCCTGGAGGCTAAAGGCCCACGTATCCTCATGGAGCTGGTATGGCCTAAGTGGCCTTCCCAACACCACGCTGCCAACACGCCGTTTCCAGGCCCCTGGACTGAATAGGGCTATCAATAAGAAGAGCAGTGAGCACCAACTGCCATGGTGGGCTGGGCGGTGCGCTCACCTATTTAGTTAGCAACAGATTGAGACCACCAATTAATTACTCATAGGCCACCAGAGAGCCATCAGACTGTAATGATTTTTTGTCTCTGTCAGTTTGGGTTGGATTAAACACAAAGGGTTGAACTTAAAATTTACTTGGAGCTTCAGCCCAAAGTAAACCAGGGGCATTGAAAGCAGCAGTACATTTGCTATGGGAATCAACAAGCAGAACTTTGTGTGCTGGGAGCTGTGTACATATAAGCTTGGGAATATACTGCCTTCCCTGCAACACAGGTGCTCCTGCCAGCCCCCACAGGTTGCCTGTGGGGTCCGTGCTCAGCCTGCTCAAAGCATGAGGTTGTCTGATGGAACGCCACCCCCTCCCACTGGACGGTGCCTGGACCGTGTCCCTTCCCATGTGCAAAGGCACAGATGGCCCTGAGGCACCTACAGCACTAAATGGAAAAGAAATATTAAGAAAGAATTCTAAGATAGAGAAATTTAGACACGTTTAATGCTGTTTAGGAGCTGGGGAGAGGAGGAGAGCCAACGCTGTACATCCAGCGCTCAAGGTAAGGCCATCAGCAAGCAGGTTGAGAGATTACAGGGACCCTGACTAGTGTGGCCCACCTCTTTTTGTCCTTCTGTTGAATTTTAGCAGGCTCTGTTTTCCTCCCAGGTTTCTCTATTATGGTAGTAGGGGATGACTCTGGTTCTGTTGCAGGAACTGAAGCCTTGACTGCTTCTTTTTCCTCCTTTGGCTGCTCAGGCGCTGAGCTGACTTTGAGTTTATCTGTGAATAAAGCATTAAGAAAGTAAAGAACGTACATATGACAACTCATAGAGGAGTGGGTTAAGCAAAACAGTGTGCACCAACAATACAGACAGCACTGCAGGTGATGCATAAAAGCTTTAAGGGATCCGGATGGACCAAGCTGTGTCATACATGCTTGGGTTTGCAGCTGATCTGCTTCTTCCATTCCTGATGGCACAGCCCAACCACACTGCAAGCCAAAGGTGCTGCAGCAGTTCATAAAGTCTGCAAAGAGGGCTGGAAGGCAGGGGCAGAAGCTGTTATGGCCATTGGGACCATAAGGCACCACAAAGGGTTGGAAGTCCATCCCTCTTCTACGCACCCCCCTTGGCAAAACACCACATCCATCTTTACTGTCAGTTCACCCCTTTTAAGTTGGAGCTTTAATCGAGCCAGAAGAGCCCAGAAATCAGGACTGATGAAAAGCAATGAGGAGTGCATGCAGCCTCCACCCCACCCAGCATTACTGAAAATACTGAGCGTGGGCTCCAGTGCAGCAGCTTGTCTCTTTCCCAGCTCCAATCTCATCAAGAATCGGTCTCTTTTGCCTATGCAGCACCATGCACACAGGCAGTTCTAGTGCAAAAGGCTTAACCTAGCACCTGCGAGGTGGGAATGGACAGCAAGTAGAAAAGTCAGGCTGATTTATCAACCTGACAGGCAATGCTGTTAGTGTGGGCACGTGCAGAGGCCATTTAGAAGCCTGCATCATCCCCAGCAGGAGATCATAGAATCATAGGATAGCCTGGGTTGCAAAGGACCACAAAGATCATCTCGTTTCAAACCCCCTGCTATGTGCAGTGTCGCCAACCAGCAGCCCAGGCTGCCCAGAGCCACATCCAGCCTGGCCTTGAATGCCTGCAGGGATGGGGCATCTACAGCCTCCTTGTGCAACCTGTTCCAAGGAGATGGGTGGGAAAAGCACCTGGCAGTGAGATCAAGAGGAGCAGAGGCTGCTGAGAGGGCTCAGCATGCCAACACCTTTCTGACAGTGCCTGGAAGACAGGCTGGCTGCCTCACTGAGCTAGGGAAAACAGCTCCTAAGGAAGAGCCTGATTGACAGCTATCTTATTTATCACCAACAGGGCTGGAGGACCCAACTATTGTTAACTCAGGGCTTTCTGGCAATGGTGAAGTCTTTGAAGCCAGAAGAGGCACACTGACATGTGGGGAATAAATCTCAGCTGTGGAACCACCCTATCTTTTCTATATACACAATCATTTCCAGTTCTGCTCAGGTTGTTGGGGGCTCATGAGAGAACCTGCCCCCACTGGAAGTCACTGAAACACATCCACAAAGTTCTCCTCATCGCCACTGTGTTATCCTCACCATGGAATTTCAATTTCCTGGGTTTTTAGAATGTGAGTTTTTGGTCCAGGGCTCTTCCAAGATGTAAGAATGTAATGAATTTAATTGCAGTAACTGCCCTTAGACTTGTGAGTCTCAGGCTGAAAGCGCTGTGAGCAACCTGCTACACCAAAACAGGAGCTCAGAGATGTCCATCAGCACTGCATGCTGTGTTCATTGACTGTACCCTGCAGGCTTTAACAGCTGCTTGCTAGACAGCAATCTTTGCCATTTACTCCTTCCCAGCAACTCTTCTTTAAATCCCCTGGTATTTTTGATTGGAAGAGCATCCTTGAAGAACACCCTGTAGTGCTTTTCCAACATCTAAGCAAAAGCTTTGGCATGCTTCCTTTAGCCATGGGCAGTTTCAGTTGAAGGGTCCTCCAGAGGCCATCTAACCCAAACCCCCTCTCAAAGGCAAAGACCATCTCCCATTTTTCTATGCTGATTATCAGCTGTGCAGCTTGCAGGAGAGGAATTAACCCTAAATCTTAACTGGAGGCTCCTCAGTGATTTGTGATGAAAAGCAAGCATCATTAACACGCTCAGCTAACAGGCTTTGGCAAACACTCTGCCAATAGCTGATCTTCCAGCCAACAGTGCTCACTTTAAATCAGCTAAAAATCCTTCCTGGGTTAGCCTGCACAAATACGTCATTTTAATTGATCTCCACCCAGCAAGCTTGTTGTCTGAAACATTCCACTTACAACTTCTCTTTAATTTTTGCCTTAAGAGCTGCATGCCAAAAAAATTAACCCCTCTGAGTTCAAAAGAGCAGAAGAATCATAGAATGGCCTGGGTTGAAAAGGACCACAATGACCATCTAGTTTCAACCCCCCCTGCTGTGTGCAGGGTCGCCAACCAGCAGCCCAGGCTGCCCAGAGCCACATCCAGCCTGGCCTTGAATGCCTGCAGGGATGGGGCATCCACAGCCTCCTTGGGCAACCTGTTCNGGAGACCCTGCACATAGCAGGGGGTTGGAACTGATGAGCATTGTGGGCCTTTTCAACCCAGGCCATTCTATCATTCCTCATCTCACGATCTGCTTACCTTCCAGCTTATCCTCTCTCACTACTGCAACCTTCTGGCACTGTAAAAAAACAACAACAAACAAATTGCAATCTTAAGATTAGAAAAGATCTGTTTTTTGTAAGAGCAATATCTTCATTTACCTGCTGAATGAGAAAGTCTGCAGCTGCAGAAGTGTTAGAGGTGCAGCTTTGCAGCTGTCCAGAACTCTGCCACTACCTTTAAACTGTCATCAGCCACTGATTTCTAAAGGCACAGCTTCCTATTTTCCTCATTCACTGTTTCAGAGCTCAGAAGAAATGCCCAGTCCTCCATTCCTGACATCAGGTGATGAGATACAGAAGAAATGAGTACAAAACAATGCAGCACAGCTGAGATAAGCAAAGCAATGCAGCTGATGACCGACTGCTGCAAAGCTGATATTCTGCCCCATGCATCTTTACATTGCCTGCAAACTCAAAGTTGCAACATTTAGCAAAGATGTGGCACCAGAGAAGCAAACCACAATGAGAAATTAAGCATTAATTTAACAGCCAGAAATGAATGCTTCCAGAAATCCACTCTCCAGCATGTTTTCTTTCCAGGCTTCAAGTATCACACCTGCTCTATGACATTCAACAGGCTGCAGTTAGTACAGGGAGTATCCAAACAGACAGGCTGGACAAAATCCATCCATTACTTTGGTGTTCATTTTCTGGATGTGCCAAACAAGAGGCAAGAAAGTGTAACTAACCTGAAAAGGTAAAGATTGAGAGTCTCTGTGCCACACTGGGGCTGTGAGTAAACAGCGTGCAGTGCTTACAGTGAGAAGTGTTTGTGACAGACCTGTGGCTGTATCCCTGCAGCTGAATCCACAGCCTCGTGGCTACACCTACTGACAGCAGGCAGGAGTGCAGGCTCACCAGCAGGGACAGGACCTGAAGCACTCCCCATCCATTTCCTCCCAGTCGTTGTGGCAGATACTGCCTACAAGATGCCTGCACGTCTTATGGAAGTGCTCTCCAGGTGGGAGCTCCTGTCCTGCCCTCTCTGGATAGCCCTCAGGCATTCAGTCTGGGGAGCACCCAACACCTCCTGTGTGCCATTCATCTCTGCCCCAGTGACCTGCTGTGGCTGCAGGTCATTTCTCAGCAGCCACTGGGAAGGGGAAAATAAGTGATCTTTATGCACTTACCTCTGTAGATCTTCATAGAATCACTAAGGTTGGAAAAGACCCACAGGATCATCCAGTCCAACCATTCCCCCATCACCAATGGTTCTCGCTAAACCATGTCCCTCATCACAACATCCAAACGTTCNCCAACCAGCAGCCCAGGCTGCCCAGAGCCACATCCAGCCTGGCCTTGAATGCCTGCAGGGATGGGGCATCCACAGCCTCCTTGGGCAACCTGTTCCAGTGCCTCACCACCCTCTAAGTGAAAAACTTCCTCCTCATATCCAACCTCAGCCTCCCCTGTCTCACTTTCAAACCATTCCCCTTGTCCTATCACCACCCACCCTCGTAAACAGCCTTTCCCCCTCCTGTTTATAGGCTCCCTTCAAGTACTGGAAGGCCACAATGGGGTCTCCCTGGAGCCTTCTCATCTCCAAGCATGATGTGGAGAACCCTAAGAAAAATGAGGGATATAAAGGAAACCCAACAAGCCTCCTGTTCCTGGGCTGGGGGGAATGGAGGGTGAAGAGCTCTGCTCCTTATTCACCATTTCTACCTCCCCATCACAGCTGTACAGCCAGACACCCGACATCACTAATTACTTCTAATTACTGCCTTAAGCAAAAAAATAATTGATTTCCAATATCCCTCAGGACTTTCGTTTATATATTCTGAACTACAGAGGGCTGGTACCTCACCACAACTGACAGCTGGTATAAAGCACTTACTCATGGCAGCCTTTCCAAAGAAGTTGTTCATGATGCTGGCCTTTGCTGACGGCTTACTGCTCTCTGCAGACACCTGGAAGCAAACAGAGGAGTAACCACAGGAATTATTCACGAAACACAGCCCTCCAAACGCACAGCCCTGCTTCTGAACAAACAGAATTAATATGTATAATTAGCTGCCTGGTCAGCATCTCAGATTTCAACACCTGTGTAGGAGAATTTGAGAAGGGGAGACAATAAATGGATCGAAAGGTTGAGAGTTCCTTAGCGCTCCGCAGGCCGGGCCTTCAGAGCTAACCTAGGTCACATTCCATCCGATGGCTCACAGGGTTACTGAAAGAAGTGGTTGGGATTTGGGTCAGTTCCCAGTAAAGAACTGCTCTTTTTTTTGCAGAATATCAGTGCCTCAATTCATGGTAACTGTCAGAGGAAAGAACACAGATTGGCCAAACCATGAAGACTTTATCCAGCTCCTCTGGCACTGCACTGCTGAGCAGCCTGCAAAGAACCATCGCTGCTCTATTCCATTCCTATAGCCACTCCCAAGAAGAAAAATCACACACACAGACACACACACCTAAGAGAGCTTGGTCTCCTAATCCCATTTATTTTCATGCAAAACAGGCAACCAGACACTAAACCTTCCCAAACACTCAGACAAGTATGTTTCATCAGTTCTAAATCACAAAAACGAACCAAAATGTACTCAGTTGTTATTAAAAAAACCAGCCAAACCACGCACAGAGAACATTACCATCTCAATACCCACTTAGAGGCCACGGTGCTTTAAAAAGACTTGTGCTAATTAGAATTAAAACATAATCCTATGCTGGAAAAAAGCAGCAGCTGGGAAGATAAACATTTTAGTCTTGCACAGGTCAGGCTCTGAAGCTTCCCTCGCAGACCAAGTTTAAACACCTTGATACTTTTAAGACCTGGACTTCTCACATTTCACTTATTGCTCAAAACAAATCCTTTTAAGCACAATAGAGAGAGCAAGATCCTCAACTGGTGTATATATTGGCATAACTGAAGACAATGGAACAATTGCCTCAATGATGCAGCTATGCTGGTTTACACTAGTTGAAGATCTGGCTCAAAGAGGAATGTCAAAGTGTCAAAGTTATGGCAAATACACTTCAGTGGGCAGGTCAAGAGTGTGGCACATATACTTCCCTCTGAGGGGACTCGATGACAAGGCACGGCTGTTACACAGTTAAACACTTACAGAAGCGTCTGAGCCCTCCCAGCAGGCAGCAAGTTTAGCACTGGATACAGTGGATGAGGCTGCACTGTGGCTGGTTTAGCACAGGAAGCAGCGGATGAGGCTGCACTGTGGCTGGTTTAGCACAGGAAGCAGTGGATGAGGCTGCACTGTGGCTGGTTTAGCACNCAATGCCTCACCACCCTCTGGGGGAAAAACTTCCTCCTAACACCCAACTTAAACCTCTTCCGAAGCCCATGAGAGGCTGACCCATAAAAACCTTCAGTACAGCTGCAATAAAAGTCAGACCCACGGAGCCGTGGGAGGCAGCCACTCTTACCCATGCAGCCTTCCTCCTCATCAACAAACATCTTGGATTTCAGCACACGCTTCCGTTTCCTCTTCTTTCCCCCAGCTGCAGCCTGAAGGATGTGAGACACCAAGAGTTAAAGCCTCGTGCACGGCCCCAGGTCACAAAAGCATCAGCCCCAGGAGCCTCTCTAACCAAACTGAGAGAGAACGTTCTGTGAATTCCCCTCCCTTCTCAGGACAGCCCAGTCTAAGTTTTGCTAATGCCACGGTTCTCCCCATCCCACCAGGATGAATTTCAGAGAGACCAAACAGCTGAAACGAGACAGCAGCTTCTTCTGTCTGCCAGCACGAGGGGCGCATTCCTCTTGCAGGGCACACGACATTCTGAAATGCGTTTAGCTCTGCGTGGGGTTGTTTCATCATACCTCTGAATAACGAGGAAATAGCAAGGTGTGCAGGACACCAGGATGCACGCTGTGACGAACAGCTGTGCTTTCAGTAAAGCTACACATGTTTTTTCAGCTCAGGGGTTGACTCTGTGCCAACCAGAGCCCACCTCTCTTACGCAGCAGCGATACGAGGTTGAACACTGAGGTTCTCTGGTTTCATTCTGGCCCTGCCTCGACTCCAGAGGCCAAGATTTAGAGGGGAAAGTGTAAAACGTGAGCAACAACTCATAGAGCCATTAGGAGGATAAAAGTGAAGAAAACTGTGCTATATCAGCAGGAAAAAAAACAGAGTTTAAGTCAAGTTGTGCTCTGGATAATGAATGAAGTGGTGAACTTGATGGATTCTTTCATGGTGGATCATGTGATGGACGTGGCAGGCAAACAGAAGCATCCCCTTGGCATCTGAAAAGTGGCTGAGCAATCCCCATCGTGTCAAATGAAAGCAGAAGTTAATCACCATGATGTGCTCTTACCTCAGCGGATGCTGGCTCCAGCTCAGCCTTCAGAGCAGGTACCAGAGGTGGTGGAGATGGAGCTTTGTCTTCCTCAAGTGTGGGAGATGCTGGGACATCTGCCAAGAAGAACACATGATCACCTTAACAGCAGTCAGGTCTAACACCCCCTTGCCTCTACCACTGTCTCATGTCATGCCATCTAATTTAACTCCGAGTAATTGTTTACGACTTGAATTGGACTTGAGGTTTACAACTTCTAACTTAGATCTGAAGACAACACATTGCAAGAAGCATCTCCAACCCGACAGCTCACCCTGCACCAAGGTGCTACATGCTGGAGCCCCTGAAGAAAGCACGGCCAAGGATGGGATGGGATGGGATGGGATGGGATGGGGTGGGAGAAGTGTGTTTGGTAAGCCATGCTCAGCCTCACTGAGCAAAGCCTGGAAAACCAGCACCACAATTAGAATGTTTCAGGCATGTATTTCACCTGTCCACTAAGAAAAGGGACTGGAATCTGTTTAGGAATTAAAAGAGTCAGGGCTAAGGCTACATATTCTCAAATCACTGCATGGCTTCTGTTTCTCTGCCTCTCCCTGAGTGGTAAAACAGAGCAATTGCTTCAGAAGTGGCATTTCAAATCCCAAACGATCAACCCTATTAGCTTGAAACTGCCTTCATAGAATGATAGAATGGCCTGGGTTGTAAAGGCCCACAATGCTCATCCAGTCCCAACCCCCTGCTATGTGCAGGGTCGCCAACCAGCAGCCCAGGCTGCCCAGAGCCACATCCAGCCTGGCCTTGAATGCCTGCAGGGATGGGGCATCCACAGCCTCCTTGGGCAACCTGTTCCAGTGCCTCACCACCCTCTGGGTGAAAAACTTCCTCCT
>JACDJE010000665.1:333661-350946 GCA_016647715.1 Pavo muticus | reverse complement strand
GGTGACTCCACCACCTCTCTGGGCAGCCCATTCCAGTGCCTGACCACCCTTTCAGAGTAGTTGTATTTCCTAACATCCAGCCTGAACCTTCCCTGGCGCAGCTGGAAGCCATTCCCTCCCGTCCTATCACTGTCACACGAGAGAAGAGGCCGACCCCCAGCTCACTGCAACCTCCCTTCAGGCAGTTATAGAGAGCAATGAGGTCTCCCCTGAGCCTCCTCTTCTCCAGACTGAACAATCCCAGCTCCCTCAGCCGCTCCTCATAAGCCCTGTGCTCCAGACCCCTCACCAGCTTTGTTGCCCTTCTCTGGACACGCTGCAGGGCCTCGATGTCTTTCTTACAGCGAGGGGCCCAGAACTGGACACAGTACTCGAGGTGCGGCCTCACCAGAGCTGAGTACAGGGGGATGATCACCTCCCTGCTCCTGCTGCCCACACTATTTCTAATGTAGGCCAGGATGCCATTGGCCTTCTTGGCCACCTGGGCACGCTGCTGGCTCATGTTCAGCCTAGCATCAACCAACACCCCCAGGTCCATTTCCTCTACACAGTCTTCCAGCCACTCTGCCCCAAGCCTGTAGCGTTGCTGGGGTTATTGTGGCCAAAGTGCAGGACCCGGCACTTGGTCTTGTTGAATCTCATCCCATTGGCTTCAGCCCAGCTATCCAGCCTACCCAGATCCCTCTGTAGGGCCTCGCTGCCCTCAGGCAGATCGACACTTCCAGCCAGCTTGGTGTCATGTCATCTTTCTTGTTTTAAAAACACTACTGAGTTAAACTTGTATCTACCTACATCCTGTGTACCCAGAATTCACTTACTTGCAGGACCTTTCAATTTGCCCTGATGTATTTAAAATGATGTGTGGATAAACTTCTTGCCAATTCTAGGGAGCCAAGAGCTGCTGCCTTCTTGTTTCCCAAAAGAAGGCAGGGAAATGGATGGGGCTGTGAGCAACCTGGTTGAGAGGGAGCTGTCCCTGCCTACAGCAGGGGGTTGGAAATAGGTGATCTTAAAGGTCCCTTCCAACCCAAACCATTCTATGATCCTATGAAAACCCATTAAACTCAGGCTACAGGTGTGACAACACCTCTATATGAAGACCAGGGATTGTATCTTAAAGAAGCTTTGAGTATCCAAAAGATACAAACAGCCACCTAGTGGTGCATCAAAGCCTTTCAGCGTTGGGCCCATTCAACCCCTCTGGGAGCAAAGGGGAACAGGTGACCAACTTGCTTCCTTTCTTTCAACAACCCCTGAGGTACCAATCTGAACTTTAAAAACCTGACAAGCAGTAAAGAGAAACACAGAGTTAATGCAGTCACACAGTAATTAATACACTTCATACATCAACTACAAGACAATTGGAAGGAAATTCCAAGCTCTCTTCAATGCTACCCCCACACACTTCTACCCCACAGCAGACCCTGGAGAACACATTGGCTGCTCTCACAAGGGCCCCTCCAGGCTATTTGTTTTAAATAAAATTGGCAGTCCAAAAGTAATGATAAGATTGAGAGATAACCCTAAATAACTGCATATAGAAGAGCCAGTATGCTGTGCTTGGTGCTGGAACAAACAGAACAAGCTGAGCTTCTGACCCAAAGGTTACAAAAGAAGGGAGAAGATGAGAACAAACAGTTTCTAGAAAGCCTGGAGAAAGAAAACTCACTGTATGTCCATTCTGGATGAGGTCCCCTGCTACCAGGTAGGTGACGTGAAGCTGAGCTCCTGAGTTCTCCTTTCGTTTCCTCTCCACGTAATCATACAGCATCCTGCACAAAGAAACCAGTCTTCATCACCCAGAAAGCAAAGAGCACCCAGCACCCCTCCCGTGCAGCTCCCATCAAAAGAGCAAAGCCAGTCTGATGTGGAAACACTTCTACATCAACACTGGGTTTAGTTTAACCTCGTTGATCTGCCTTCTCCTCTGCCGCCAAGGATCTCACAGCCCAACATTAATCAAACTCTTGGAAAGGGGAGATAACAGCAAGACAAGGGGAAATGGTTTGAAGTTGAGGGAGGGCAGATTGAGGTTGGATGTCAGGGGAAGTTCTTTCCAGAGAGAGTGGTGAGGTGCTGGAACAGCTGCCCAGAGAGGCTGTGGATGCCCCGTCCATCCCTGGAGGTGTTCAAGGCCAGGTTGGATGGGGCCCTGAGGTTGGTGGCCCTACCTGTCAGGGGCATTGGAGATTCGTGATCATAGAATCATAGAATGACAGAATGGCCTGGGTTGAAAAGGACCACAATGCTCATCCAGTTCCAACCCCCTGCTATGTGCAGGGTCGCCAACCAGCAGCCCAGGCTGCCCAGAGCCACATCCAGCCTGGCCTTGAATGCCTGCAGGGATGGGGCATCCACAGCCTCCTTGGGCAACCTGTTCCAGTGCCTCACCACCCTCTGGGGGAAAAACTTCCTCCTAACATCCAACCTCAACCTCCCCTGTCTCACTTTCAAACCATTCCCCCTTGTCCTATCACCATCCACCCTCACAAACAGCCGTTCCCCCTCCTGTTTAGACGCTCCCTTCAAGTACTGCAAGGCCACAATGAGGTCTCCCCGCAGCCTTCTCTTCTCCAAGCTGAACAAGCCCAGTTCCCTCAACCTTTCCTCATAGGAGAGCTGCTCCAGCCCTCTGACCATCTTAGTGGCCTCCTCTGGACCCGCTCCAAGAGCTCCACGTCCTTCCTGTGCTGGGGGCCCCAGGCCTGGACGCAGCACTGCAGATGGGGCCTCACAAGAGCTGAGCAGAGGGGGACAATCACCTCCCTCTCCCTGCTGCCCACCCCTTTTTAATGCAGCCCAGAACACAGCTGGCCTTCCGGGCTGCAGGCACGCACTGCTGGCTCATGTCCAGCTTCTGGCCCACCAGGACCCCCAAGTCCTTCTCCGCAGGGCTGCTCTCAAGGAGATCTTCCCCCAGTCTGTATCAGTACCTGGGACTGCCCCGACCCAATGCAGCACCCTGCACTTGGCCTTACTGAACCTCATCAGGTTCTCACGGGCCCACTTCTCCAGCCTGTCCAGGTCCCTCTGGATGGCTTCCTTTCCCTCCAATGTATCGACTGCACCGCTTGGTGTCATCCACAGACTTGCTGAGGCTGCACTCGATGCCATTCTCTGTCATTGACGGAGATGTTGAAGAGCATCAGACCCAAGACCGATCCCTGAGGGGCACCGCTTGTGACTGGCCTCCACCCTGACACAGAACCATTGATCACAACCCCTTGGCTCATCCAGCCAGCCAATTCCTAATCCATGATCCTTGAGGTCCCTCCAACCCGGCCCATTCTGTGAGTCAAAGGAGAAACAAACCCAAGCTCTCAGTACTTGAATAGCTGGCTGCAGATTGTTTCACATCCCCTGGACTGCTTGTTGTGAAGTTTCCCCTTGAGAAATGCTGTTACAACCCAGAGTGATGAAACTCCTGGCCAAGGAGCTGGTGATTCTGCACACAAGGACATGGCCAGGTGCATATGTACAGTCCCAGCAACAACCACTCACACTGGGACCAGAAACATAAGGGAACTGTGACTACAGAGAGATAGGGATTGAGTTTGCAGCCTCTGCCTATGCCACTGATTCATGGTGAGCATCCCAAGTACACTACATGCCATAGATACTTGAAGATTGCCATGACCACACTGGCATAACTCACTCAAACCATTCACTGCTGCTATAAGGAGCATTTTGAGCTCCTTGGAGAGCTTCAAGCACAAAGTTGCCATGAGTTCTCCACCTCCACGCTGCTCTCAAAGGAAGCAGAAGGTGTTCCCACATCACCTGGGCCATCTCCCCCATGGCAATAAGTCCTCTGGCTCTTTCTGGTTTACTGCATGACCAGAAGTGTTCCCAGCAAAGCTCCCCAGTCATCTCTACACCATCACTGAAACACTCATCACTTAACTCCTCAAACATACACAGAGCAAAGAGATCAAGCTTTCCATCACATTAGATGTCCACACTGATATCTGAGTGCTTTGGACAGGACGGGTGAGGATGGGCTCAGTACACAGCAAATGTGTCTTCAGGCCCCAGCTACAGCTGGGAACAAGGGCAGGAAGTATTTACAATATGGGACTGGACATGCTTACATCATCTTATTCTTAACTTCACCTTGCTGTGTATAAACAACCTCAGAATCCTCGCGAGCTCATATTCATAACCCCAAGGAGCCAGATAAGCAGGTATTCATAGCAAGGTGTGCACTGTGCTGCAGGGCAACCAGAGTGGATGAGCATCAGCTGCATGTGAGCTGCAGTTACCATCAGGGCTTCTTTCCTTCTTCCTGACTCTGCTCCCAGCAATATGGGAGTGGCTCTGGGCAGCCTGGTCTGCTGGTTGATGACCCTGCACATGGCAGGGGGTTGAAACTAGATGATCATTGTGGACCTTTTCAACCCAGGCCATTCTATCATTCTATGAATGTCCATGGATATGAGTGTCCTGACCTGGGATGTGCAATGCAGTCCCACAAAGGCACAGCTCTGTTGGTGGGGCTGGCAGCAAACGCAGAAAACACTCAGCTGTGCTTCAGGATGAAAGGAGCTACACATATTCCTGGAGTAATAACAATGCTAAAACATCTGTTCTGGCCTGAGTATTCATGCTTATAATGGAGCATTAAGCACTGCTTAATTGAAAGCATGACTCCCATCCAAGTCAAGGCAAGACTTGCCTAAGGGAGTAGTGGTGAATCATAGAATGGCCTGGGTTGCAAAGGCCCACAATGCTCATCCAGTCCCAACCCCCTGCTATGTGCAGGGTCGCCAACCACCAGCCCAGGCTGCCCAGAGCCACATCCAGCCTGGCCTTGAATGCCTGCAGGGATGGGGCATCCACAGCCTCCTTGGGCAACCTGTTCCAGTGCCTCACCACCCTCTGGGTGAACCTGTGTTAAATAACAGAACCAGCTGCACCTGAGACAGCATGCTGAATTTCTACATGTCTCCAGAGGGAGCATTTTAGCACGTTAACCACAACCAGAAAGCAGTAATTAACGATCCTCTGCCCCAAAAGCAGAGGCGTGCAGGACGCGTTGATACTTACTGTTTAGCCTGGTTGACGTGGACTCCTAAAGTATAGCTCAGCCATTTGTATGTCACCTGTAAAAGATTAAAAACAACACAGTAAGTTGAAGAAAACCTCCGACTGTTAAACCACACATCCTCTCACGGGGAAGTCAAACACTTTAGGAACCCCTCCCCCAAAAAGAAACGACACAGGAAAACCTGGCAGAAGTGAGAGCACATCGACACCCACCTACAACACTGTGCCGTGCTGAAGGGATTCAAGCCCCAGGATATGAACAAATTCCTGACCCCAAAAGGTGTGTTTGCATGAATGCCTTTTGGAAATGCTACTGCATAACTGAAGCCATTCTAAATCCCCCCAGTCGGGCTTGGGGATCTGAGAAGCCTTTTCCAACCTGAGTGATTGCATGAAAATGCCCAGAGCTCTCAGCTTCACAGCAGAAACAGCACAATCCTTGGCTGTGAGAAGCATCCACGGCCCTCCCATTTACTGAGGATTGATCAGATGAAGCTGTCAGAAGGAAGAGGTGGATCTCTGGCTGCATCAGCAGCGTGTGCCAGGTCTCAGGAGATGACAGGCATGTAACTGTACCATTCGGATGAGTCACATCCCTATACCTGCTTCTCCTCCCACTCTGCCTCTTTAACACCTCAGGCTAGGGCCTCTCCTGCCTCAAACACAACAAGTCAAACTGTCATTAATCTAGCAGCTTATGGAAATAAATGACAATGACACAGGCAGTTTGTGTTAATACAACTCCTCTCGTGGCCCAAGAGCTGCACTGATTTCAACAGCTCACTTTCAAAACAAAGATTTTGCACAGAAAGGAAAACAGGCACATGGTTACTGTGTATCCCAAGCTGCACAAAAGTAAGGGGGCTTCAAGATGCCACAGATGACTGACAGTAACTTTTCTCTGATCAAGCAGTAGCCCAAATAGTGGTCAGGACTACAGGCTGAGAGGGCTGGGGCTGCACAGCCTGGGGAAGAGAAGGCTCTGGAGAGAGCTGAGAGCCTTCCAATGTCTAAAGGGGCTGTAAGAAAGAAGGGGACAGACTCATTAGCAGGACCTGTTGTGATAGGACAAAGGGAAACAATTTCAAACTAAAAGAAGAGAAACTTCAACTGGATGTAAAAGATTTTTACAGTAAGGGTGGTGAAGCACTGGCATGGGTTGCCCAGAGAGGTGGGGGATGCTCCATTCGAGGTCAGGCTGGACAGGGCTCTGAGCACCTGATGGAGCTGTGGGTGTCCCCGTGCACACCAGGGACTGGATGGTTTTTAATGGTCCTTTCCAACTCAAACCATTCTGTGATTGCCTCAATATTTCATGGAAAAACATTGTTTTTCATTCACATCTGAACTTTATGCCTTGAGGTAAAACACTGCTGTCACTACAGTGTGGGCTCAGCTATTAGGGAGCAGAAGGAATTTTGGGAGAGCTGCCTTCCCCCCCACCTCAGGAAAGACATGGAGCTTTTAGAAGGGGTCTGGAGGAGGGCCATGAGGATACAGTACCACGAGGATACAGTACCTGTCCTATGAAGACAGGCTGAGGGAGATGGGGATGTTCAGCCTGGAAAAGACTGAGGGGAGACATCATTACAACCTTCTGGTACTTGAGAGGAGCTTATAAGCATAAGGGGGACTGACTTCTGACATGGGCAGACAGTGATAAGACAAAGGGGGATGGTTTTAAACTAGATGTCGGGGGGAACTTCTCCCTAAGAGAGTGCTGAGGCCCTGGCACTGCTGCCCAAAGGGCTGTGGGTGGCCATTCCTGGCAGCACGCACAGCCATGATGGGGCTGTGGGCACCTGGCCTGTGGGAAGTATCACTGCCCATGGAGGGGGGTGGGGCTGTGGGAGGATTTAACGTCCCTTCCAACCCAAATTCTGTGTTTCTGTAGTATAAACAATACCAACATCAATTCTCTTCAGAGGCACTAAATCAACATAAAACACAACGGAGGAAAATCCTGACAAAAAGAAAGGCATTTTTGGTCCAGTTTGAGTGACAGCCCTCATCACCTCTGTGCTGTAAAACATTGGAGCAGCCACTCCCTCACACCGCACAGCTATACCCAGAGGCAATATTCAGCCTGTGTGGTGAGCAGCTCTGATTCGGCAGCACCAGGGCAGGGGGGCACCAGCTGGGGGAGGAGAGGAGGCCCTCACGGTTCCTGTCCCTGCCCAAAGGCCGCCCATGCGTGTCCCAGAGTGCAGGTGAGCACAGAACCCCGCTCCCGCCTCACCTCCCAACCGCCAACGGCACGCAGCTGCTTGCTGGGCTGATGCTTTCTGAAACAAGCTGGGCTGGGGCTGCTCATAGTGATAAAAGAGGGGGGCCCTTCAGCAGCTGCCAGCCCAGGCCTGGCCCTGCAGCCCCCACAGCTGCCAGCCCGCAGGGTTTGGGGCCCAAACCCACCCCCTGAGGGACACACGGACACCGCCTAAGGCCCCTGTGGCCTTCTCCTCCCCGACACCCCCGGCTCGGCCTCCCCGCTCCGCCGTCACTCACAATGCGGTTCTGGTCGGTGACGAACTCATCGATGTTCTCGAGGTACAGCTCGTCCTCCATGGCGGCCGGATGGGGTCGGGCCAGGAGCGGGAACAGCCCCTCAGAGTTCCCGCGCACCTCAGTGCCAAGGCCACCGCGCCGCCGCCATAGCAACGGAAGGGGCGCGACGGGAGCCGCGCGGGGTCAAAAAGATGGCGGCGGCACTTTGCGGAAATTGATCTGGCCCCGCCTTCCGGTCTGTGGGCCCCGCCTTCCGTTCTGTGGGCCCCGCCTTCCGGTCTGCGGGCCCCACCCCGCGACCTCGAACCCTCCCCTCAGGTCCTAGCAGGGTCATATCAGCCCAGCTTCGTAAGCAGCGGCGGTGCGATGAAATTCGGGTACACCTGTAACTTTAACGTGTTCGTTTATTGGTACCGAGAGCTGAAACGGAGGAGGAGGGAGGTTGTCTCAGAGGGTTTGAAAGGAGAGGTGGCAACACTTGCTGTAGCACTGAGGAGCGATCTCCCTTTGGGTGCACAAGGTCCTGGTGTTTTTGGGGAATGCATTTATCCTCTCTGTCTTTCTTTCTCACTCTTTTTATTTTTTAATAAAAAATATTTTTAAATAAAAAATATTTTTAAATAAAAAAGAATAGGAACACTTGGAAGAGGCATCATCAACACACTGAATGCTACACTGGTCTTAGGAAGAGCTTAAGGAGTGGCTGGCATGGGAGCTGGGGGATCCTTCCCACATCTCTTCACCCACTGAAGCAGAGCTGGGTGCCCTACTGGAGCAGCAGTCACTACATGATGGCCCACAGACTTGAACAAGGGGCTAAAGGCTACAGTACCTCATCTCCTTGCCCCGATGGTAATAATCTTTCACAGGTGAAGCAAACAAAATTAATATGAAAGAAGAACAAATGGGAAAAAAGCAATCTCAGTGTAATGCAGCAAACTGACAGATGTTGAAGGTCTCTGGGATTCCTCTTGCATAACTGGAGACTTTTGAAGCATTTCCAGGGGGCACTTCTGTGACCCTTTCTGGGACACCTCTTTTGGTATTCACCCNTGCCCACCCCTTTTTAATGCAGCCCAGAACACAGCTGGCCTTCCGGGCTGCAGGCACGCACTGCTGGCTCATGTCCAGCTTCTGGCCCACCAGGACCCCCAAGTCCTTCTCCGCAGGGCTGCTCTCAAGGAGATCTTCCCCCAGTCTGTATCAGTACCTGGGACTGCCCCGACCCAATGCAGCACCCTGCACTTGGCCTTACTGAACCTCATCAGGTTCTCACGGGCCCACTTCTCCAGCCTGTCCAGGTCCCTCTGGATGGCTTCCTTTCCCTCCAATGTATCGACTGCACCGCTTGGTGTCATCCACAGACTTGCTGAGGCTGCACTCGATGCCATTCTCTGTCATTGACGGAGATGTTGAAGAGCATCAGACCCAAGACCGATCCCTGAGGGGCACCGCTTGTGACTGGCCTCCACCCTGACACAGAACCATTGATCACAACCCCTTGGCTCATCCAGCCAGCCAATTCCTAATCCATGATCCTTGAGGTCCCTCCAACCCGGCCCATTCTGTGAGTCAAAGGAGAAACAAACCCAAGCTCTCAGTACTTGAATAGCTGGCTGCAGATTGTTTCACATCCCCTGGACTGCTTGTTGTGAAGTTTCCCCTTGAGAAATGCTGTTACAACCCAGAGTGATGAAACTCCTGGCCAAGGAGCTGGTGATTCTGCACACAAGGACATGGCCAGGTGCATATGTACAGTCCCAGCTACAACCACTTACACTGGGATCAGAAACATAAGGGAACTGTGACTACAGAGAGATAGGGATTGAGTTTGCAGCCTCTGCCTATGCCACTGATTCATGGTGAGCATCCCATGTACACTATATGTCTTAGATACTTGAAGATTGCCATGACCACACTGGCATAACTCACTCAAACCATTCACTGCTGCTATAAGGAGCTTTTTGAGCTCCTTGGAGAGCTTCAAGCACAAAGTTGCCATGAGTTCTCCACCTCCACGCTGCTCTCAAAGGAAGCAGAAGGTGTTCCCACATCACCTGGGCCATCTCCCCCATGGCAATAAGTTCTCTGGCTCTTTCTGGTTTACTGCATGACCAGAAGTGTTCCCAGCAAAGCTCCCCAGTCATCTCTACACTATCACTGAAACACTCATCATTTAACTCCTCAAACATACACAGAGCAAAGAGATCAAGCTTTTCATCACATTAGATGTCCACTCTGATATCTGAGTGCTTTGGACAGGACGGGTGAGGATGGGCTCAGTACACAGCAAATGTGTCTTCAGGCCCCAGCTACAGCTGGGAACAAGGGCAGGAAGTATTTACAATATGGGACTGGACATGCTTACATCATCTTATTCTTAACTTCACCTTGCTGTGTATAAACAACCTCAGAATCCTCGCGAGCTCATATTCATAACCCCAAGGAGCCAGATAAGCAGGTATTCATAGCAAGGTGTGCACTGTGCTGCAGGGCAACCAGAGTGGATGAGCATCAGCTGCATGTGAGCTGCAGTTACCATCAGGGCTTCTTTCCTTCTTCCTGACTCTGCTCCCAGCAATATGGGAGTGGCTCTGGGCAGCCTGGTCTGCTGGTTGATGACCCTGCACATGGCAGGGGGTTGAAACTAGATGATCATTGTGGACCTTTTCAACCCAGGCCATTCTATCATTCTATGAATGTCCATGGATATGAGTGTCCTGACCTGGGATGTGCAATGCAGTCCCACAAAGGCACAGCTCTGTTGGTGGGGCTGGCAGCAAACGCAGAAAACACTCAGCTGTGCTTCAGGATGAAAGGAGCTACACATATTCCTGGAGTAATAACAATGCTAAAACATCTGTTCTGGCCTGAGTATTCATGCTTATAATGGAGCATTAAGCACTGCTTAATTGAAAGCATGACTCCCATCCAAGTCAAGGCAAGACTTGCCTAAGGGAGTAGTGGTGAATCATAGAATGGCCTGGGTTGCAAAGGCCCACAATGCTCATCCAGTCCCAACCCCCTGCTATGTGCAGGGTCGCCAACCACCAGCCCAGGCTGCCCAGAGCCACATCCAGCCTGGCCTTGAATGCCTGCAGGGTTGGGGCATCCACAGCCTCCTTGGGCAACCTGTTCCAGTGCCTCACCACCCTCTGGGTGAACCTGTGTTAAATAACAGAACCAGCTGCACCTGAGACAGCATGCTGAATTTCTACATGTCTCCAGAGGGAGCATTTTAGCACGTTAACCACAACCAGAAAGCAGTAATTAACGATCCTCTGCCCCAAAAGCAGAGGCGTGCAGGACGCGTTGATACTTACTGTTTAGCCTGGTTGACGTGGACTCCTAAAGTATAGCTCAGCCATTTGTATGTCACCTGTAAAAGATTAAAAACAACACAGTAAGTTGAAGAAAACCTCCGACTGTTAAACCACACATCCTCTCACGGGGAAGTCAAACACTTTAGGAACCCCTCCCCCAAAAAGAAACGACACAGGAAAACCTGGCAGAAGTGAGAGCACATCGACACCCACCTACAACACTGTGCCGTGCTGAAGTGATTCAAGCCCCAGGATATGAACAAATTCCTGACCCCAAAAGGTGTGTTTGCATGAATGCCTTTTGGAAATGCTACTGCATAACTGAAGCCATTCTAAATCCCCTCAGTTGGGCTTGGGGATCTGAGAAGCCTTTTCCAACCTGAGTGATTGTATGAAAATGCCCAGAGCTCTCAGCTTCACAGCAGAAACAGCACAATCCTTGGCTGTGAGAAGCATCCACGGCCCTCCCATTTACTGAGGATTGATCAGATGAAGCTGTCAGAAGGAAGAGGTGGATCTCTGGCTGCATCAGCAGCGTGTGCCAGGTCTCAGGAGATGACAGGCATGTAACTGTACCATTCGGATGAGTCACATCCCTATACCTGCTTCTCCTCCCACTCTGCCTCTTTAACACCTCAGGCTAGGGCCTCTCCTGCCTCAAACACAACAAGTCAAACTGTCATTAATCTAGCAGCTTATGGAAATAAATGACAATGACACAGGCAGTTTGTGTTAATACAACTCCTCTCGTGGCCCAAGAGCTGCACTGATTTCAACAGCTCACTTTCAAAACAAAGATTTTGCACAGAAAGGAAAACAGGCACATGGTTACTGTGTATCCCAAGCTGCACAAAAGTAAGGGGGCTTCAAGATGCCACAGATGACTGACAGTAACTTTTCTCTGATCAAGCAGTAGCCCAAATAGTGGTCAGGACTACAGGCTGAGAGGGCTGGGGCTGCACAGCCTGGGGAAGAGAAGGCTCTGGAGAGAGCTGAGAGCCTTCCAATGTCTAAAGGGGCTGTAAGAAAGAAGGGGACAGACTCATTAGCAGGACCTGTTGTGATAGGACAAAGGGAAACAATTTCAAACTAAAAGAAGAGAAACTTCAACTGGATGTAAAAGATTTTTACAGTAAGGGTGGTGAAGCACTGGCATGGGTTGCCCAGAGAGGTGGGGGATGCTCCATTCGAGGTCAGGCTGGACAGGGCTCTGAGCACCTGATGGAGCTGTGGGTGTCCCCGTGCACACCAGGGACTGGATGGTTTTTAATGGTCCTTTCCAACTCAAACCATTCTGTGATTGCCTCAATATTTCATGGAAAAACATTGTTTTTCATTCACATCTGAACTTTATGCCTTGAGGTAAAACACTGCTGTCACTACAGTGTGGGCTCAGCTATTAGGGAGCAGAAGGAATTTTGGGAGAGCTGCCTTCCCCCCCACCTCAGGAAAGACATGGAGCTTTTAGAAGGGGTCTGGAGGAGGGCCATGAGGATACAGTACCACGAGGATACAGTACCTGTCCTATGAAGACAGGCTGAGGGAGATGGGGATGTTCAGCCTGGAAAAGACTGAGGGGAGACATCATTACAACCTTCTGGTACTTGAGAGGAGCTTATAAGCATAAGGGGGACTGACTTCTGACATGGGCAGACAGTGATAAGACAAAGGGGGATGGTTTTAAACTAGATGTCGGGGGGAACTTCTCCCTAAGAGAGTGCTGAGGCCCTGGCACTGCTGCCCAAAGGGCTGTGGGTGGCCATTCCTGGCAGCACGCACAGCCATGATGGGGCTGTGGGCACCTGGCCTGTGGGAAGTATCACTGCCCATGGAGGGGGGTGGGGCTGTGGGAGGATTTAACGTCCCTTCCAACCCAAATTCTGTGTTTCTGTAGTATAAACAATACCAACATCAATTCTCTTCAGAGGCACTAAATCAACATAAAACACAACGGAGGAAAATCCTGACAAAAAGAAAGGCATTTTTGGTCCAGTTTGAGTGACAGCCCTCATCACCTCTGTGCTGTAAAACATTGGAGCAGCCACTCCCTCACACCGCACAGCTATACCCAGAGGCAATATTCAGCCTGTGTGGTGAGCAGCTCTGATTCGGCAGCACCAGGGCAGGGGGGCACCAGCTGGGGGAGGAGAGGAGGCCCTCACGGTTCCTGTCCCTGCCCAAAGGCCGCCCATGCGTGTCCCAGAGTGCAGGTGAGCACAGAACCCCGCTCCCGCCTCACCTCCCAACCGCCAACGGCACGCAGCTGCTTGCTGGGCTGATGCTTTCTGAAACAAGCTGGGCTGGGGCTGCTCATAGTGATAAAAGAGGGGGGCCCTTCAGCAGCTGCCAGCCCAGGCCTGGCCCTGCAGCCCCCACAGCTGCCAGCCCGCAGGGTTTGGGGCCCAAACCCACCCCCTGAGGGACACACGGACACCGCCTAAGGCCCCTGTGGCCTTCTCCTCCCCGACACCCCCGGCTCGGCCTCCCCGCTCCGCCGGCACTCACAATGCGGTTCTGGTCGGTGACGAACTCATCGATGTTCTCGAGGTACAGCTCGTCCTCCATGGCGGCCGGATGGGGTCGGGCCAGGAGCGGGAACAGCCCCTCAGAGTTCCCGCGCACCTCAGTGCCAAGGCCACCGCGCCGCCGCCATAGCAACGGAAGGGGCGCGACGGGAGCCGCGCGGGGTCAAAAAGATGGCGGCGGCACTTTGCGGAAATTGATCTGGCCCCGCCTTCCGGTCTGTGGGCCCCGCCTTCCGTTCTGTGGGCCCCGCCTTCCGGTCTGCGGGCCCCACCCCGCGACCTCGAACCCTCCCCTCAGGTCCTAGCAGGGTCATATCAGCCCAGCTTCGTAAGCAGCGGCGGTGCGATGAAATTCGGGTACACCTGTAACTTTAACGTGTTCGTTTATTGGTACCGAGAGCTGAAACGGAGGAGGAGGGAGGTTGTCTCAGAGGGTTTGAAAGGAGAGGTGGCAACACTTGCTGTAGCACTGAGGAGCGATCTCCCTTTGGGTGCACAAGGTCCTGGTGTTTTTGGGGAATGCATTTATCCTCTCTGTCTTTCTTTCTCACTCTTTTTATTTTTTAATAAAAAATATTTTTAAATAAAAAATATTTTTAAATAAAAAAGAATAGGAACACTTGGAAGAGGCATCATCAACACACTGAATGCTACACTGGTCTTGGGAAGAGCTTAAGGACTGGCTGGCATGGGAGCTGGGGGATCCTTCCCACATCTCTTCACCCACTGAAGCAGAGCTGGGTGCCCTACTGGAGCAGCAGTCACTACATGATGGCCCACAGACTTGAACAAGGGGCTAAAGGCTACAGTACCTCATCTCCTTGCCCCGATGGTAATAATCTTTCACAGGTGAAGCAAACAAAATTAATATGAAAGAAGAACAAATGGGAAAAAAGCAATCTCAGTGTAATGCAGCAAACTGACAGATGTTGAAGGTCTCTGGGATTCCTCTTGCATAACTGGAGACTTTTGAAGCATTTCCAGGGGGCACTTCTGTGACCCTTTCTGGGACACCTCTTTTGGTATTCACCCGTGGGGTCTGTTTTTCCTCAGTGCTCAGATAATGAATCAAGTGCAACTGTCTAAGATTTCAGACATCTCCATTTGCACTTGCTTAAGGCAGCGTGCATCGATGCTAATTGGATCTGAAAATACTTTGGGAGTATTCCATTAAAAGATCTGATCATGCTCTTTTGTATTGGATTGCAGTGCCCTCTGACAAACATAAGTTAAACCCAAGTTCCACTTCCAAGAAGTCAACGCATTTGAGCCCCATTTCAAAATGATGATGAGCCATGGAGAGGTTATGTGGTTTGTCCAAGAATCTTTCAGTGCTCCCAGGTGCAAAGCCCAAGTATCCTGACTGTCAGACTTCTTTTTTTTTTGTCAAAGCACTATAAAAGATTCTTTCAG
This sequence comes from Pavo muticus, assembly GCA_016647715.1. Lineage (NCBI taxonomy): Eukaryota > Metazoa > Chordata > Aves > Galliformes > Phasianidae > Pavo > Pavo muticus. The sequence goes on along the minus strand of JACDJE010000665.1, from coordinate 336,134 downwards.
ACATTGCTTGTTTGTAACAAAATGTCTCGTACTTATGGCTGCCCACAGCCAAAACCTCCAGCACCAGCAGGAACCCAGCCCAAGGACTCATCATAATGGTTGGTTTGCAAAAGCTTTCCAAAAAAATGAAGAAGAATGGGCAGAGTCTCTGGAAAATTATTAAATATAGTGGCTGGCAAGTGCCTGACTGAGGAGTTTGAGTGAAAGGAGTTCTGTTGGTGTTCTAATTAATATCATATGAGGGGGAACTGGAGTGAACAGCAATGTTGAATGGTGAGCAAAGACACAGAGATTGAATCACAGAATCACAGAATGGTTGGAGTTGGAAGGGACCTGTAAAGGCCTTCTGGTTCCACTCTCAGTGAACAGGGACACCCACAGCTCCATCAGTGCTCAGAGCCCATCCAGCCTGGCCTTGAGTGTCTCCAGATCTGAGTGTCAAAGCAATGTTATGTGAATCTGTCCAAAACTCATCCAGGTGCAGGCACTCTTTTCCTTTTGGAGCTTATCAAGGCACTCTGATCAGAGGCTCCTGAAGGTCCAGTGTTCAGGAGGAACATCCCATCTGAAGATTTCAGTTACAGATCTGGTAGTTTTTCATCTACCAGAACCCCAAGTCCTTCTCCACAGGGCTGCTCTGAGGGAGTTCTTCTCCTGTCTGTACACATATCTGGGATTGTCCTGACCCAACACCTTGCACTTGGCCTTGTTGAACCTCATTAGATGCTTGCGTGCCCACTTTTCGAGTGCGTCCAGGTCCCTCTAGGTGGCATCCCATCCTTCTATTCTGTCAACTGCACCACTCAGCTTGGTGTCATCAGCAAACTGCTGAGGGTGCACTCTGCATCATCTGTGTCATTGATAAAGACACTGAAGAACATCGGTCTCAAGACAAGTCCCTGGGGAACAGCACTCATCACTGGCTTCCACCTGGACATAGAGCCACTGACCACAACCCTCTGGTTGCAGCCATCCAACCGATTCCTTATCCACTGAATTGTCCGGCCCTTGAATACGTATCTCACCAATTTAGAGATAAGGATGTGGAAAGGGGGGAAATCAGCTTTTTACATGAGCAGATAGTAACAGGGCAAGGGGGAAGAGTTTCAAAATAAAAGATGGGAGATTTAGATGTCGGGGGAAAGAAAATTTTCACTGAGAGGGTGATGAAGTGCTGGCACAGGGTGCCCAGAGAGGTGTGGGTGCTCCATCCCTGCAGGTGCTCGAGGCCAGGTTGGATGGGGCCCTGGACAACCTGATCTGGTGCCTGATTTAGTGGTTGGCATCCCTGCCCGCAGCAGGGGGTTGGAACTGGAGGATCTTTGGGGTCCCTTCCAACCCAAGCTGTTCTATGATTCTATGAATTACACTTGTCAGACAGACACATAAGGAGATACAGAGTTTGACGCTCCTCTTTTCTTACCCCAAGATGAATTAAAAATAACGAGGTAGAATTAAAAGGGCCACGTTGCTAGGAATCCTGCGCAATGGATGAGGCAGACCTTCAGCCTCCTTCTTCACCATACGAAATACATAAGCATAGCTAAAACAATCTTGACACGCTCCAAAAAGCGAGGCAGCAATACCAACAAGGGATAGGAATCTAAGAGATTACTAAAATAAGTTTGGGGTGGATGAAGAATAAAGGAACAGGAACACATCTCCCCTCTGACAATCAGCGTAGTGTGACTGCTGCCTATCTTTGTCAGTCAGATGTCTGTTATCTCCACCAGAGACCAATTTTAGACACCCAGCATTTGTGGGACACCTACACTGAAGGTGCTGGTTCCCACTCACATGTTTGAGGTACATCATGGTATGATGTCTTCACGGAGAGAGATATTGTACCACTCATATAGATTTCTTTGACTTTTGTAACTTGTACTATCTTTTGTGCCAGAATATCCTGTATTTTGTAGGAAGAGTCCCTTCTAAAGAAATAAAACATAAGGTTTAAGCACTGTAGTAGAAAAAAGCATCTGGGAATATATCAGCAAAAAGAATATAATGTCTCCCACCAAGTAGAATCATAGAATTGCAGAATATCCTGAGTTGGAAGGGACCCATCAGGATCATCGAGTCCAACTCCTGGCTCCACACAGCATCACCCCAAAAAGCACAAGTTGTCACATCTTAAGAAAGATGATTGACATGAATGGCTTCAAATCCATCATGAGAATTTCACAGAATCACAGAATCACAGAATGGCCCAGATTGGAAGGGACCTCGAGGATCATGAAGCTCCAACCCCGCTGCCAGGCAGGGCCACCAACCTCCACATTTCAGACCAGCCCAGGCTGCCCAGGGCCCCATCCAACCTGCCCTTCAACACCTGCAGGGATGGACGGGGCATCCACAGCCTCTCTGGGCAGCTGTTCCAGCACCTCACCACTCTCTCTGCAAACAACTTCCCCCTCACATCCAACCTCAATCTGCCCTCCTTCACCTTCAAACCATTTCCCCTTGTCCTGCT
>JACDJE010000665.1:281225-323322 GCA_016647715.1 Pavo muticus | reverse complement strand
TGGGTTGCAAAGGCCCACAATGCTCATCCAGTCCCAACCCCCTGCTGTGTGCAGGGTCGCCAACCAGCAGCCCAGGCTGCCCAGAGCCACATCCAGCCTGGCCTTGAATGCCTGCAGGGATGGGGCATCCACAGCCTCCTTGGGCAACCTGTTCCAGTGCCTCACCACCCTCTGCATGAAAAACTTCCTCCTAACATCCAACCTCAACCTCCCCTGTCTCACTTTCAAACCATTCCCCCTTGTCCTGTCACCATCCACCCTCGTAAACAGCCGCTCCCCCTCCTGTTTAGACGCCCCCTTCAAGTACTGGAAGGCCATAATGAGGTCTCCCTGCAGCCTTCTCTGCTCCAAGCTAAAATCACATCATATCATTCTATGATATGATTGGACTTGATGATCCTAGAGATCTTTTCCAGCCTTATTGATTCTATGAGTGGGCATGGTGGGGATGGCTCGACGGCTGGACTGGATGATCTTAAAGGTCTTTTCCAATCTTAGTGATTCTGTGAATGTATGATTCCTCCTGGCCCTGGCTTATTGCATGACACTGACTGCAGCTTCCCTGCTGGTATAACGTCTCAGTAAAACAGTTCAAGATCAATCAATAAGCAGTGCCATGTACACTCGCCCCACCTTTTTCTGTTGTGCTAAATCTAACGGTTAAGTGTCAGCTTCCTGCAGGTATGGAAACTAAAGTCAACAAAGCAACAAAGGAGCCAAGCTTCTAAGGGACACCGGATGAGGAGCCGGTCTGACTCCTGGGTCCTGAGATGTGTAACAACCTGCCCTGCCTGCTGCCACCACCCTGTTGATGCAGCCCAGGATACCACTGGCCTTCCAGGCTGCAAGAGCACACTGCAGGCTCACGTCCAGCTTTTCATCCACCAGGAGCCCCAAGTTCTTCACTGCAGGGCTACTATCATTGAGTTCTTCCAGTCCTTGGTGTCCTTTCTGGGTCTCCAAAGACCTGCCAATATAACTGCATGCCAGCCCGCTCCCTAATTCAGCTCTTCCAGAGGATCCTTCTTATCAGAGATGTTTTGACGAGTGCTTAACCCAGCTGGGATGGTTCCAGCAGGACTGGCTGCCCTGAGATGATGCTGACCTCCAGCTACTGGGGACAAAGCAGAGACAGGATTTACCTCATCAACGTCAGTGTGAGAAGAGCAGTGTGTGCATGGACCTTTGCTTCGTGAGCAGAATCCCCACCTCCTGGCAGCACGGGGAGCTTGGAGAAGCCACGCTGACCTGAGATGGCTCGAAGGACAATGGAGAGAAGCCAAAGTGACACAGAAACTCACCCCGGCTCTGACCCAGCTCCCCAGGCACAGCGAGGAGCTTCCTTAACTACTTCCTAAATGCACCTCCGGTGCGTGCAGCCTGCAGCACAGCCTCACACGTACACTTCCTTGTTTTTCTTCCCCTTTGTCACAGCCTCGGGAACGTTTCTTTGAGTCACTGAATATATAATGGGGGTCAGAGCGTTTCTGGCTATGGGCCACATCCACCAAGATCGTGCCTGAATGAACTGGAGAGCTCTGCCTGAGTGATTCCCTCCCAGCAAACTTGGTGGAAGGTTTATTGTGGAATAAGCCATGGTGGCAATGCTCACCCTTCAAAGAGAACTGCAGGACTGTCAGGCAAGGCTCGCATCACTTAGTCTGATACCGGTGTGTGGTGTGGGGAGCTGGCTGACTCTTCTGAGCTATCATATGGGAACCTGTAATGGGCATACAGGAAAAATGAACTCATAGCTTAAAGCTTCCCAGAGCCACCTCTTTGTCATACAGTCACTGAGGTTGGAGAAGACCTCTAAGATCACCAGGTCCAACCCCAACCCACTCCCACCATGCCTTCTGACTATGTCCCTCAGTGCCACATCCCCATGGCTCTTGAACATCTCCAGGGACGGGGAATCCACTGCCCCCCTGTGCCAATGCTTGACATGGGGAAACAATGCTACAAAATGCAAGAGAGTAGAAAGTTCTTTATTATGAGAGTGGTGAGGTGCTGGAACAGCTGCCCAGAGAGGCTGTGGATGCCCCATCCCTGGAGGTGTTCAAGGCCAGGTTGGATGGGGCCCTGGGCAGCCTGGTCTAGTATTAAATGGGGAGGTCGGTGGCCCTGCCTGGCAGGGGGGTTGGAGATTCATCATCCTTGAGGTCCCTTCCAACCCGGGCCATTCTGTGTGATTCTGTGTGAAACCACAACTCGATCTGACGTGAAAAGACATCATCAGATCATCATAGAGATGCCATTCTGCTTGACTAAGGAAGTACTTCCATTACACACCAACCCAAGAGACCTCTCCATCACTGAGGTCCCAGGGACCCAACTGGATGGCAGTGATCGACCCCCCATGATGAGAGCGATGGAGGAGATGACCTCTGAGCTTCATCCAGCACAACGGGTGAGAAAAAGCACTTGATGAAGGTCCCAGAAACACGACCAAGAGTGTTCCAGTTTCCTCAGGGCAGGATTTTTCTTCTGAGACTGTATAGCCCATAGCAGGGCTGGGCTCTATTCCATGTGCCAAACTCTTGCACACTTCAAATCCTTCCTCTAAGTTCCAAACACAGAGGGCAGTCAGTGCTGGTGCTGGCGTGGCCCTCAGTCAAAGAAGATGGTTTGCTGATTACCTTTTGCTTGAAGAAAGATGGGGTTTTGCTCAAAGGCTCAGGGAGGGGATGCCCATATCTGGTGCTGTGAGGGGCACCCAGACTGAGCACCCCACTTCCAGCTCTGCCCACAGCACCAGGACAGCTCTGTCACCTCTCCATGACATCCTGGTCCTGCCAAAGTCAACAGGAATTTTGTCACGGACGGCACCGGAGCCAAGATGCTGACCCAGCAGCCCCCCTCCTGCAGGCACCTGCCTCACACCTTTGTCCTCCCAGCCCCTTCCTGCTATTAAGCCTTGGCTTGCCTCAGCCCTAAAGCTCCCCGAGGGGGTAATGTCCTTCTGCCTGCTGCCTCCTGCCAGAAGAACGGGCCCTGACTGCTACTACAATCAGAGGAGTTGGTGAGGATTCAAGAAACTCAGCTAGTACTCAAAGGAAAAGGTAATGCAGAACAGTAAATGATCACACCACGAAGGAAAAACCCTCAACAATGCTCAAACCCTGGTATAAGGACAGAATGTGAACCATCCGTGGCTCCCTTCCATGCAAATTTCTCCATATCCTCCCTGCCTCAAAAGCAGGATACTGACAGTAAATACCCTGGTTACTCATCCACGTTCACTTCTGCTGCCTTATTTACAAGGATCCCAGACCTTCTGCACACAGTTCCCCCCATCTTACGCAGGCAGCGCTGCTGCACGCCAAAAAGGAAGAGCACTTGGCTTTGATGTCCAGCAAGAACTTGAAGCTTAATCATAAAGAAGGAAATAACTCGATACACACACAATGTGGGTGCAAAATACAAGTGTCTCCTGCCAAGGGCGGGTGCTGCCAGCTGGCCTTGGCCCTGCTGCACCAGCAGAGACCCCAAATTTGGGTGGGGTTGATGGCCGTGAGCTGGGGGCCTCCATTGATAGGACGAGAGGTAGCGGCTTCAAGTTGCACCAAGGGAGGGTCAGGTTGGATATTAGGGAAAAATGATTCTTTGAAAGAGTGGTAATGCATTGGAATGGGCTGCACAGGGAGGTGGGGGAGTCATTGTCCCTGGAGGTGTTCAAGAACAGGGCAGATGTGGCCCTTGAGCACATGGTGGAGATGGGTTGCACTTGGTGAGGTCTTTCCTACCTCAACCACTCTATGATTCTACGAGTCCTTACGGTGGGAGCAGGTTGGGGTTGGCCTTGATGACTTTAGAGGTCTTTCCAATCTCAACCACTCTATGATTCTATGAGTTGTTGTGGTAGGGGTGGGTTGGGGTTGGCCTTGATGACCTTAGAGGTCTTTCCAATCTCAACCATTCTATGATTCTACGAGTTGTTGTGGTAGGGGTGGGTTGGGGTTGGCCTTGATGACCTTAGAGGTCTTTTCCAATCTCAACCACTCTATGATTCTATGAGTTGTTGTGGTAGGGGTGGGTTGGGGTTGGCCTTGATGACCTTAGAGGTCTTTTCCAATCTCAACCACTCTATGATTCTATGAGTTGTTGTGGTAGGGGTGGGTTGGGGTTGGCCTTGATGACCTTAGAGGTCTTTTCCAATCTCAACCACTCTATGATTCTATGAGTTGTTGTGGTAGGGGTGGGTTGGGGTTGGCCTTGATGACCTTAGAGGTCTTTTCCAATCTCAACCACTCTATGATTCTATGAGTTGTTGTGGTAGGGGTGGGTTGGGGTTGGCCTTGATGACCTTAGAGGTCTTTTCCAATCTCAACCACTCTATGATTCTATGAGTTGTTGTGGTAGGGGTGGGTTGGGGTTGGCCTTGATGACCTTAGAGGTCTTTTCCAATCTCAACCACTCTATGATTCTATGAGTTGTTGTGGTAGGGGTGGGTTGGGGTTGGCCTTGATGACCTTAGAGGTCTTTTCCAATCTCAACCACTCTATGATTCTATGAGTTGTTGTGGTAGGGGTGGGTTGGGGTTGGCCTTGATGACCTTAGAGGTCTTTTCCAATCTCAACCACTCTATGATTCTATGAGTTGTTGTGGTAGGGGTGGGTTGGGTTGGCCTTGATGACTTTAGAGGTCTTTCCAATCTCAACAACTCTATGATTCTACGAGTCCTTACGGTGGGAGCAGGTTGGGGTTGGCCTTGATGACTTTAGAGGTCTTTTCCAATCTCAAGCACTCTATGATTCTATGAGTTGTTGTGGTAGGGGTGGGTTGGGGTTGGCCTTGATGACTTTAGAGGTCTTTCCAACCTCAACAACTCTATGATTCTATGAGTCGTTATGGTGTAGGTGGGTTGGGGTTGGCCTCGATGACGTTAGAGGTCTTTCCAACCTCAACCATTCTATGATTTTACGAGTTGTTGTGGTAGGGGTGGGTTGGGGTTGGCCTTGATGACCTTAGAGGTCTTTCCAACCTCAACAGCTCTACAGCTGGGGCTGCTGGCGTAAACATGCTCTGTGACGAGCTGGCACAGTGACATGGCGACATTCACAGCGTTGTTTCCCAGGCTGTATCAGTTTTATAACACCTATTCCCTTTTCATCAGGAATGTAAGCAAACAAGGAAAGCGCCTTTCCTTCCCTGCAGACATCCGCAGAGAAGAGCTGCAGCCCACATGGCACTCAGGTGACAGTCGAATTACCGGGCACTACAAAGGGTGGCTGGCCAGCACGGCCTATTTCTGATAAAAACACATTTATTAACATTTGATTGTGCTATAAAATCAAACTCATATCTCATGACTTTCATACCTTAATCTCGTCGATAACGTGTAACACTGAGCTGGGAGCTGGGAACAGCTCTGCCTTTAATGGTTGACTCATTGCACCCCGACCAGGCCGACCTATTTTCTCTGTCTGCAATAAAAAGTTACACCGGGAACATTTTATCACTCCCAAAGTCACAGTGTGATTAATTGCAGTGCACATCAACACAACGCAATTCACCAAGCTTTACGTATGAGAGCTTTTGTACAATAACCTCATGTATGATCTGTGACCTTGGGATGCCAGCCCGGAGCACTGGGCCCTATCAGCCACCCCCATGCCCCAATCTCTCGTCCCCATGACTTAACCCCCACGCCCACGCCCTGCCCCCAATCTCCTAACAGCTGTCCCCTGTCTTTGGACTCTTTCAGTCGTCCTCATTCTCAGCCCCTGTTCCTCTATGCCTGCCCCTGGGCTCCAGAACCAGACCCCAACCCCCTGCTCCCCATCCCAATCCCATCCCTCCCACCTGCCCCCTATTCCTTGTGCCTATCTCTGACCTCCCCATCCCTGGCTCCTGTCCCTCACCCCTATCCCCCATTGCAGACTCCATTCCCTATCTTGTCTCACGCCATGTTCCATGTCCCCAGCATATCCATCACCATCCACTGCCATCCTCCACCTCTGTCCCCTATCCCTGTCCCTGTGCTCTGTCCCTGGTCCTCCATCCACATACACATGCGCCCCATCCCTTAACCCCAGTCCCATTTCCCCTGTTCCCAAGCTCATCTCCTGTCCGCATACACCTGGGCCTTGACTCCTATCCTCTGTTCCTGATCTCCTTTCCCCACTCATGACCTCTGTCTGTGTCCCCTATGCCCTGTATCTGTCTCCCACCCACAAATATCTGTCCCCTATATCCAGCTCCCAGGCCCTCGACCCCATCCTGTCCCCTGCTCCCGGTCCCCTGCTCCCTGTACCAGTGCCAGCCCATTGCTGACATGTACCTGGGTCCTATCCCCTACACCCTATTCCTAAGCTTTATCCTCTGTCTTTCATCTCCTGTCCCCATGTCTATCCCATCACTGTCCCTTATTCCTGGTCTCCTATTCCTGTGCCTTTTCCTTATCCGCACATACCTGTGCCCTGTTCCTGCATTCTATTCCCACACCCTGCTCCCTGTCTTTGACCCTGTTCCCATGTCTGTGCCCTGCTCCTGTCCCCCCATTCCCAGTCCCCCATCCCCTGTCCCTGTGCCCATCCCCTACCCACATATATCTGGATCCTGTCCCCTATCCCATGACCTCATTCTCTTGTCCCCCACCCACATATATGTGGGCCCCAGCCCCTATATCCTAATCCCTGGCCCCATACCCTGTCCTCAATTCTCTGTCCCCACTCCCATCCCCCATTTCTGGTCCCTTATGTCCTACCCCTGCCCCCTCTCCACACACACCTGCCCCCTATATCCATTCCCAAGCACAGTTTCCTATCCTCAGTCCCCTGTCCTCCATTCCTGGTCCATCACTCACATCCCCTGTACTCTAATTTCAGTTCCTAATTCAGTATCCTAATTCCATACCCTGCCCCCATGCTTGTGCCCTCTCCTGCCCCCTACTGCTGGTCTCCAAGTCTCTCCTGCCTTATTTCTGTCCCCTGTATTCTATTTCCAGACCTCATTCCCTGTCCTTGAAACCCTGTCCCCACACCTGTCCCCTATCCTTGTCTACTATTTCTGGTCTCCTTTCCTTGTGTCTGTCCTCTTCCCACAGATACTTGGGCCCTGGCCCCTATATCCTAATCTCAGGCCCTATACCCTGTCTATAGTCCTCTGTTCTCATGCCTGTTCCCTGTTCTTGATCCCTCACCCCCTGTTCCTGTGCCTACCCCTACCCACACATACCTGTCCCTTGCACCCTATACATTATATCCCATTCCCAGGCTGATTCCTGTCCCCATGTCCGCCCCGTCCCTTATTCCTGCTCTCCTAACACCATGACTTCCCCTTGCCCNCCTTTCTGGGTCTCCAAAGACCTGCCAATATAACTGCATGCCAGCCCGCTCCCTAATTCAGCTCTTCCAGAGGATCCTTCTTATCAGAGATGTTTTGACGAGTGCTTAACCCAGCTGGGATGGTTCCAGCAGGACTGGCTGCCCTGAGAAGATGCTGACCTCCAGCTACTGGGGACAAAGCAGAGACAGGATTTACCTCATCAACGTCAGTGTGAGAAGAGCAGTGTGTGCATGGACCTTTGCTTCGTGAGCAGAATCCCCACCTCCTGGCAGCACGGGGAGCTTGGAGAAGCCACGCTGACCTGAGATGGCTCGAAGGACAATGGAGAGAAGCCAAAGTGACACAGAAACTCACCCCGGCTCTGACCCAGCTCCCCAGGCACAGCGAGGAGCTTCCTTAACTACTTCCTAAATGCACCTCCGGTGCGTGCAGCCTGCAGCACAGCCTCACACGTACACTTCCTTGTTTTTCTTCCCCTTTGTCACAGCCTCGGGAACGTTTCTTTGAGTCACTGAATATATAATGGGGGTCAGAGCGATTCTGGCTATGGGCCACATCCACCAAGATCGTGCCTGAATGAACTGGAGAGCTCTGCCTGAGTGATTCCCTCCCAGCAAACTTGGTGGAAGGTTTATTGTGGAATAAGCCATGGTGGCAATGCTCACCCTTCAAAGAGAACTGCAGGACTGTCAGGCAAGGCTCGCATCACTTAGTCTGATACCGGTGTGTGGTGTGGGGAGCTGGCTGACTCTTCTGAGCTATCATATGGGAACCTGTAATGGGCATACAGGAAAAATGAACTCATAGCTTAAAGCTTCCCAGAGCCACCTCTTTGTCATACAGTCACTGAGGTTGGAGAAGACCTCTAAGATCACCAGGTCCAACCCCAACCCACTCCCACCATGCCTTCTGACTATGTCCCTCAGTGCCACATCCCCACGGCTCTTGAACATCTCCAGGGACGGGGAATCCACTGCCCCCCTGTGCCAATGCTTGACATGGGGAAACAATGCTACAAAATGCAAGAGAGTAGAAAGTTCTTTATTATGAGAGTGGTGAGGTGCTGGAACAGCTGCCCAGAGAGGCTGTGGATGCCCCATCCCTGGAGGTGTTCAAGGCCAGGTTGGATGGGGCCCTGGGCAGCCTGGTCTAGTATTAAATGGGGAGGTCGGTGGCCCTGCCTGGCAGGGGGGTTGGAGATTCATCATCCTTGAGGTCCCTTCCAACCCGGGCCATTCTGTGTGATTCTGTGTGAAACCACAACTCGATCTGACGTGAAAAGACATCATCAGATCATCATAGAGATGCCATTCTGCTTGACTAAGGAAGTACTTCCATTACACACCAACCCAAGAGACCTCTCCATCACTGAGGTCCCAGGGACCCAACTGGATGGCAGTGATCGACCCCCCATGATGAGAGCGATGGAGGAGATGACCTCTGAGCTTCATCCAGCACAACGGGTGAGAAAAAGCACTTGATGAAGGTCCCAGAAACACGACCAAGAGTGTTCCAGTTTCCTCAGGGCAGGATTTTTCTTCTGAGACTGTATAGCCCATAGCAGGGCTGGGCTCTATTCCATGTGCCAAACTCTTGCACACTTCAAATCCTTCCTCTAAGTTCCAAACACAGAGGGCAGTCAGTGCTGGTGCTGGCGTGGCCCTCAGTCAAAGAAGATGGTTTGCTGATTACCTTTTGCTTGAAGAAAGATGGGGTTTTGCTCAAAGGCTCAGGGAGGGGATGCCCATATCTGGTGCTGTGAGGGGCACCCAGACTGAGCACCCCACTTCCAGCTCTGCCCACTGCACCAGGACAGCTCTGTCACCTCTCCATGACATCCTGGTCCTGCCAAAGTCAACAGGAATTTTGTCACGGACGGCACCGGAGCCAAGATGCTGACCCAGCAGCCCCCCTCCTGCAGGCACCTGCCTCACACCTTTGTCCTCCCAGCCCCTTCCTGCTATTAAGCCTTGGCTTGCCTCAGCCCTAAAGCTCCCCGAGGGGGTAATGTCCTTCTGCCTGCTGCCTCCTGCCAGAAGAACGGGCCCTGACTGCTACTACAATCAGAGGAGTTGGTGAGGATTCAAGAAACTCAGCTTGTACTCAAAGGAAAAGGTAATGCAGAACAGTAAATGATCACATCACGAAGGAAAAACCCTCAACAATGCTCAAACCCTGGTATAAGGACAGAATGTGAACCATCCGTGGCTCCCTTCCATGCAAATTTCTCCATATCCTCCCTGCCTCAAAAGCAGGATACTGACAGTAAATACCCTGGTTACTCATCCACGTTCACTTCTGCTGCCTTATTTACAAGGATCCCAGACCTTCTGCACACAGTTCCCCCCATCTTACGCAGGCAGCGCTGCTGCACGCCAAAAAGGAAGAGCACTTGGCTTTGATGTCCAGCAAGAACTTGAAGCTTAATCATAAAGAAGGAAATAACTCGATACACACACAATGTGGGTGCAAAATACAAGTGTCTCCTGCCAAGGGCGGGTGCTGCCAGCTGGCCTTGGCCCCGCTGCACCAGCAGAGACCCCAAATTTGGGTGGGGTTGATGGCCGTGAGCTGGGGGCCTCCATTGATAGGACGAGAGGTAGCGGCTTCAAGTTGCACCAAGGGAGGGTCAGGTTGGATATTAGGGAAAAATGATTCTTTGAAAGAGTGGTAATGCATTGGAATGGGCTGCACAGGGAGGTGGGGGAGTCATCGTCCCTGGAGGTGTTCAAGAACAGGGCAGATGTGGCCCTTGAGCACATGGTGGAGATGGGTTGCACTTGGTGAGGTCTTTCCTACCTGAATGACTCTATGATTCTACGAGTCCTTACAGTGGGAGCGGGTTGGGGTTGGCCTTGATGACTTTAGAGGTCTTTCCAATCTCAACCACTCTATGATTCTATGAGTTGTTGTGGTAGGGGTGGGTTGGGGTTGGCCTTGATGACCTTAGAGGTCTTTCCAATCTCAACCATTCTATGATTCTACGAGTTGTTGTGGTAGGGGTGGGTTGGGGTTGGCCTTGATGACCTTAGAGGTCTTTTCCAATCTCAACCACTCTATGATTCTATGAGTTGTTGTGGTAGGGGTGGGTTGGGGTTGGCCTTGATGACTTTAGAGGTCTTTCCAACCTCAACAACTCTATGATTCTATGAGTCGTTATGGTGTAGGTGGGTTGGGGTTGGCCTCGATGACGTTAGAGGTCTTTCCAACCTCAACCATTCTATGATTTTACGAGTTGTTGTGGTAGGGGTGGGTTGGGGTTGGCCTTGATGACCTTAGAGGTCTTTCCAACCTCAACAGCTCTACAGCTGGGGCTGCTGGCGTAAACATGCTCTGTGACGAGCTGGCACAGTGACATGGCGACATTCACAGCGTTGTTTCCCAGGCTGTATCAGTTTTATAACACCTATTCCCTTTTCATCAGGAATGTAAGCAAACAAGGAAAGCGCCTTTCCTTCCCTGCAGACATCCGCAGAGAAGAGCTGCAGCCCACATGGCACTCAGGTGACAGTCGAATTACCGGGCACTACAAAGGGTGGCTGGCCAGCACGGCCTATTTCTGATAAAAACACATTTATTAACATTTGATTGTGCTATAAAATCAAACGCATATCTCATGACTTTCATACCTTAATCTCGTCGATAACGTGTAACACTGAGCTGGGAGCTGGGAACAGCTCTGCCTTTAATGGTTGACTCATTGCACCCCGACCAGGCCGACCTATTTTCTCTGTCTGCAATAAAAAGTTACACCGGGAACATTTTATCACTCCCAAAGTCACAGTGTGATTAATTGCAGTGCACATCAACACAACGCAATTCACCAAGCTTTACGTATGAGAGCTTTTGTACAATAACCTCATGTATGATCTGTGACCTTGGGATGCCAGCCCGGAGCACTGGGCCCTATCAGCCACCCCCATGCCCCAATCTCTCGTCCCCATGACTTAACCCCCACGCCCACACCCTGCCCCCAATCTCCTAACAGCTGTCCCCTGTCTTTGGACTCTTTCAGTCGTCCTCATTCTCAGCCCCTGTTCCTCTATGCCTGCCCCTGGGCTCCAGAACCAGACCCCAACCCCCTGCTCCCCATCCCAATCCCATCCCTCCCACCTGCCCCCTATTCCTTGTGCCTATCTCTGACCTCCCCATCCCTGGCTCCTGTCCCTCACCCCTATCCCCCATTGCAGACTCCATTCCCTATCTTGTCTCACGCCATGTTCCATGTCCCCAGCATATCCATCACCATCCACTGCCATCCTCCACCTCTGTCCCCTATCCCTGTCCCTGTGCTCTGTCCCTGGTCCTCCATCCACATACACATGCGCCCCATCCCTTAACCCCAGTCCCATTTCCCCTGTTCCCAAGCTCATCTCCTGTCCGCATACACCTGTGCCTTGACTCCTATCCTCTGTTCCTGATCTCCTTTCCCCACTCATGACCTCTGTCTGTGTCCCCTATGCCCTGTATCTGTCTCCCACCCACAAATATCTGTCCCCTATATCCAGCTCCCATGTCCTCGACCCCATCCTGTCCCCTGTTCCTGGTCCCCTGCTCCCTGTACCATTGCCAGCCCATTGCTGACATGTACCTGGGTCCTATCCCCTACACCCTATTCCTAAGCTTTATCCTCTGTCTTTCATCTCCTGTCCCCATGTCTATCCCATCACTGTCCCTTATTCCTGGTCTCCTATTCCTGTGCCTTTTCCTTATCCGCACATACCTGTGCCCTGTTCCTGCATTCTATTCCCACACCCTGCTCCCTGTCTTTGACCCTGTTCCCATGTCTGTGCCCTGCTCCTGTCCCCCCATTCCCAGTCCCCCATCCCCTGTCCCTGTGCCCATCCCCTACCCACATATATCTGGATCCTGTCCCCTATCCCATGACCTCATTCTCTTGTCCCCCACCCACATATATGTGGGCCCCAGCCCCTATATCCTAATCCCTGGCCCCATACCCTGTCCTCAATTCTCTGTCCCCACTCCCATCCCCCATTTCTGGTCCCTTATGTCCTACCCCTGCCCCCTCTCCACACACACCTGCCCCCTATATCCATTCCCAAGCACAGTTTCCTATCCTCAGTCCCCTGTCCTCCATTCCTGGTCCATCACTCACATCCCCTGTACTCTAATTTCAGTTCCTAATTCAGTATCCTAATTCCATACCCTGCCCCCATGCTTGTGCCCTCTCCTGCCCCCTACTGCTGGTCTCCNAAAAGAATGCAACGCTCCTAATTGGATTTGGGGGGGGGGGGATTTAATGAAGGGAGCAGCAAGGTGGGTGCCATGGCTCTGCACTCTGCCAACGGGGTTGGGGCTGGATTTGGGTTTTTTTCCTCCATCAAACCATGCCCTATATGCCTCGAGGACCCTTTTGGGGCTCATCCTCAGCCCCAACATCACCCTTGGGCACCCCATCCATGGGGCTGATGCTGCCGCCCCACACAGGCTTGGTGAGGAGATGGAGGAGGACAACGGGACGGAGCCGTGGCACCGCAGCCTCCAAGCAATGCTGGATGCCTTGAACCAAACCCTACACGGGGCCATCCTCCGCCCCAGCACCCTACACAATGCCAGCACCCGTGCCAGCCGGGACGACAACGCCTACCTGTACATCCTCTTCGTCATGACGCTCTTCGCAGCCACCGTGGGCAGCCTCATCCTGGGCTACACCCGGTCCCGAAAGGTGGACAAGCGCAGCGATCCGTACCACGTCTACATCAAGAATAGAGTCTCCATGATCTGAGCCCTCCTGCAGAAAGAACCCCACGGTGCTGAGCCCTGGTGCGGGGCAGGAGCACCGGTGTCACCTGCAGGCAGGTCCCGGTGCCATGGAACCACCGCAGTTGGGGACGTGGGGGTGGTGGAGATGTCTACTTTCCCACTGTTCTCATGACTTATTGAGGCTGGCAGGGGCTGTAAAGGAGGAAAATTCCCTGCTCAGACCAGCCAGCATCACCTCTGAAGCACGCTCTGCACTGCTTAGCATGGGTTTTTCTGGGGCTAAAAGCTGTGATTTCAGAGCCAGGCTGAGCCCTGCTTCACTGGTGGGGAATTAAAGGAGGTGGCGGTTCTTGAGATGAGTTGCATCTGCTTCTTCTCCACCTGGCTCTGGGCTGGCCAAAAAGCCACAGTTTGGGCATCGTAGCCCCATTCCATGGCCTGGGATGACACCTCCATTCTGCAGCGTTGGGCATGCAAGCCTGGTTGGACCCTGGGGGCTGCAGAGATTTTCCTGCTTCCTTCCTGCGAGGTGCTGCCGGCTGTAGCTTTGCCCTTTTGTACTGTAGCTGCCAAATGTGTTTTCCAAGGGGTGAGCACACAGTGGCAAATGGGAAGGGGACGTGCTCGGGTCCTCCTGGGCTCTTTGGCTTTGTCCCTGCTATGAAAGCAGCTCGGTTGAGGTTTGGTTATGGGGTGGGAGGATGAATGTCCTTGTTCCCGTCCTTGAGATCAGGCTGCCTGCTGGGGACAGCACAGTGAGCTGACCACAGTGCCCATTGTGGTCCCTGGGATGTCTTAATCTTCTCATAATGGCATAATTAATATCTGTAATTGCAGCCAGACTGGTTGTCTGTAGAGCATTCACCAAGCCCTGAACCAAAACATGGGACGTGAGTGTTTTGGGGAGGGCTGGCAACCTTGGCACAATGGTGGCAGTGACTCACCCAGCAGATTTAGGGTTTGCCTTGCTTTCAGCCATGCTCTGGGCATAGAAACTGACACAGAGGTCTGGGGGGAGCCCCGGGGGTCCCTGTTTTGGGGTCAGCTGTGGTTTCTATGCCAGGCAAGCGGTGCAAATGCCACTGTCATGCACAACCCCTGGGAGGGGGCTCAGGAGGGTTTGTTGTGTTTGCATTGCAGTTACAACGTTGGGAAAAGCAAACAAACCTGCTCTCTGCAAATAAGACAGGGGACACACAGCAGGCAGGGACAGCCAGAGAACATCCTCCTTCCCTGAGTGGGTCTGTGCTCTGGTTTTCTCCCCTTCTATGGCACTGATCCCCCGCCAGCACCCCGAGCACCCCCTGTGCTGGGGCTGGATGGGGGTCCCCATGATGGGATGGGTCACTGGGTCCACATGGTGAACGTGCCACCCCAAACCCTGGAGATGTGGCCATCCTGATGGCTGTCGGTGCTTCTGGGAGACACTGGGACAGAGCTGGTGACCCCGGAGTCCTTTTTGCTGCTGTGTCTGGAAGGGGGGGAGGACAGCTGCATCCCAGGGTGCTGCGTGATGACAGAACAGAAAAAAGAACACCACCTTCCCCTAAATCTGAAATCTTTCAAGGAAAAAAAGCCCTCGTGCAAGAGGTCGCCGCCTGCCGTTGGCAGCTCCTTCACCCACCCGTCCCTGCCATTAAATTCAATGAGGGCCCATAGCTTGCATGCAACAGAGCAACCTGGGTGCCCCCACCTTGGGGACGGACCCCACCGTGCTGGGTGACAAGGTTCCAGTGCCACCTGGTGGCAGCTGGTCATATCCCCATGGGTGTCCCCATGCAACTGCACTGCGCTGGGCTCCGGGTGATGCTTGGGGGGGTACAGAAACACGGGGACAGGTGGGACACCCCCGAAATGGGCTTGATTCTGCTGCCGGAGGCTAATTAAGGGCTCATCCTATAGCTGAGCAGCTCCTCATTAAAGCCAGTGGGGCTCTGCCCTTGCTCCATGTGCTCAGCCCATCTTGGGTTTTAAGAGCACAGAGCTAAGGCAGCACTGTGGCTGAATCACTAAATCAAAGCATGCAGATTGCAGCTGGCTGCATTAGGATTTTAAACAATGCAGCCAGGGAAGTGCAGAGCTCATGTGAGGCCAATTGATTCAGTCCTGGTTGTGTCCTTTTGTTTGTTTGTTTTTTTCAGCACACAGTAATGAATCACAGGTTAGACAACGGCTGTAACCAGTTTGCCTGGGCCTTGGGAAAGGATCTGGCAAAGCTGTGTGCATGGGAAGCTGAGGCTGACCTTGCAGTAATGCAGCTTGGGTTCTTGATGTGCTCCCTCTGCACTGCAGCATGGGGGTCCCCTGTGCTTTCCCCTGGTCACTTCTCCAGACCCTCACTCCTGGCTGTTCTCATAACACGCTGTGATCCGGGGCAGATGCTGCAGCACCAGGAGGCAGAATCCTAAAGAAAGTATGGTTTCAAGCAGTGATATTAATTTCTCATTACTGCCCACCTTCCTCTGGAGCAAGATAGAAGAGGTGATGTCCTCCTGTGAGGTACCCAGCTGTGGCTGATGTGGGTGATGAGGTGATTGTGGGAATGGGGCTTTCCCTTCAGCTAGAAGCCCTCAGTGACCCAAACTTCCATTTCTGTTGAGTAACAGCTCATCTCACCCCACACACTGCCTCTCTCCCACCTGGCAGCAGTCAGTTGCTTTAGATAAAGATGTGGCAATCCCAAACTGGTGCTGAAAGCTGCCCAATTAATTAGCCTTCAGCAGGCAGAGTCCAGATTTGGGGTGACATCGGACCCTCTCTATGCAGCACCAATTGCAAGGGAGATGCAGCCCCAGCTCTCTTTGCACCCTGCAGGTCTGTCTCCCCTTTCTCTGCTCCTTTCTGCCTTTTCCCCCTCCTGCTGAGGAGCTGGGGTCAATGCATGTGTAGGCACGTGCTGGTGATAAGCTGCAGTGAACTTATCAGAAGTGCAATTGTAAAACCAACCACTNGGCTGCTGCCCTGGGGAGGGCCGTGCTGATGGGTGCCTCATCCCTTAGGGGTGCACTGTGGGAACTACATCACTTCCCACGGCCTGGCACTGAACTGCTGCACTGACCTCTCCTGGTTCGAGCACATCGTGCCCTGCGGGCTGGAGGGGACGACGGCCACTTCACTGAGCCGCGAATTGGGCCGCCAGGTCACCGTCGAGGACATCCTCGAGCCTTTCCTTGAGTCCTTCCAGGAGGTCTTTGACTGCACTGTGGTGTTTTCCGAGGAGCCCAAGGACTGAGAAGGTGCAGGGTGATGGAAAAAGTCACATCCTGCTGGCGCTGGAGCACACAGATGGTGTGGGATGGTTGGCTGTCCCCAACCCCATGTCCTCACCATGCCACGTCACGCTGCTGAGATGCTGTGGAAAAAAAAGCCCTATTTAGGACCAGGGGTGGACCTGCAGAGCTCAGGTCAGGTCCTCAGCGAGCGCTTTTGTGGTTTGAACTCCTCTCTCCTCAAAAAGTCTGACGTTGGAGTGAATGCTTTGAGCAAAAAGGGAGAGGTGTTGCTTGGTGAAGTGTTCCTATCTCCTTGCTGCTGTGCAAAAGACAGTGTTGGTTTTATATAAAGAGAGTTGGTGGGAACGTTGGCTGCTGGTGCTTTGCTGTGTGCTTTGTGAACGCTGTCACTGTCCCCTGGGTTCCTCTGGAACTGTGAGTGGGCTAAGAGGGACTAAAGGCCACCAAAGAGGGACTAAAGGCCACCAAAGAGGGACTGAAGGCCACCAGAGGGGGACTAAAGGCCACCAGAGAGAGGTGAAAGGCCACCAAAGGGGGACTAAAGGCCACCAGAGAGAGGTGAAAGGCCACCAAAGGGGGACTAAAGGCCACCAGAGAGAGGCTAAAGGCCACCAAAGGGGGAATAAAGGCCAAAAAGGGGGGACTAAAGACCACCAAAGAGGGAGCAGAAGCCACCAGAGTGGGACAGAAGGCTACCAAAGAGGCACTAAAAGCCACCAAAAGGGGACTAAGGGCCACCAGAGAGGCTGAAGGCCACCAAAGGGGGGCTAAAGGTCACCAAAAGAGGACTGAAATCACCAGATGCTAAAGACCACCGAAGGGGAATAAAAGGCCATCAGAGGGGGACTAAGGGCCACCAAAGTGCGGGCTAAAGGCCACCAGCAGGGGTCTAAAAACCGCCAAAGGGCAGCTGAAGTCACCAGAGAGAGGCTAAAGGCCACCAAAGGGGATCTAAAGATCACCAAAGGGGGATAAAAGGCCACCAAAAGAGGACTTAAGTCAACAGAGAGGCTAAATGCCACCAAAGGGACAAAAGGCCACCAGAGGGGGACTGAAGGCCACCAACAAGAGACTAAAAGCCACCAAAGAGGGGCTAAAGCCACTAAGATAGTGATGATACAGTGGGAAGGAGTGAGGAAAGGGATTGGGGTGCCAGCAGGGTGTGGGCATCGTCACTTCTTCCAAGACTGCTGTCCTGGTCGCAGCATCTATCCCAGGGCCCTGATGGTCTGTGACACAATGACATTTTTGGGGCTGCAGTGGGGCAGGGAGGGTCCCAATGGGAAGGAATATCCCATTTCATCCCCAGCAGGCTCAGTGCCCACTGCAGGGCTTGGGGACAGCGTTGACGTCCGGAGGAGGGACAGGAAAGCGTGACCGGCAGCGTGTGAGGAGGGAAAGGCAGGATCCACCCGGACAGCCCCATAAAAACCTCCTGCATCCGGGCTGAGGAGGTCACACAACGGGACCGCAGGCTTTGGGGACACACTGGTAGCCACCACCGGGGGCTGGGTGGCTTTGGCAGGTGGCTCTGCCCCGGGAAGGGGAGGAGGCTGCGGCACTCCCAGCCCGGCTGGCGGCCGCGATGCTCCAGTCCCAGCTCAACCCAGCGGCCGTGCAGGCAGTGAGGGCACCCGGTGAGTGCAGTCAGCCCCCCCCCACCCTTCCCCTTCCCCGCCCCTATCCCAAATTGTAGCCCGTAAAGTAGGGTGCTGCACCCTGCTGCGGGGCTCTGCAGGTGGGAAATGCTGATTTTTTGCTCCAAGTCCCCACCATCCTGGCTTCCCACTGATTAATGGGTGTTTGTAAAGAGAGTGGGGGTCCAAGGATGAGCCCCTCCTCCCTACAGCCCCTTTTTTCTCCTTGCTGCTTTTTAGGGAATGCACTTTGCATTTGAGGAATACTTTTTGGGGGAGCACAGGGGTGCAGGTTGGGGGTCTGGAGGGGCTCTGGGACCAATCTTGCCCATGGGGTTGGAAATTCTGGGGGGATTTGGAGCAGCGGCCCCTTGGAGGGGGTCCATGGGGGCATGTGGGGTCAGTGCTCCCCTTGCCAGGGCTCTTTGGGGTGAGTGGGGTCTGTGCGTGGCACAATCAGTTCTGGAGCTGTTATTTAGGATGCCCACCAGGTGGGGTCTGGTGGGACCCCTCGGTGGCCAAGGGACACTGGGGTAACACTGACCCCAGCGGGGTCCTTTGGAGCTGATGTTGTCAGGTTGGGGAGCCCGGGGGGATCTCTGGGGTCTGTTTCTGCATGGGAAGTGCCTGGCGGGGTTGCATCCGTCTGTCTGTCCATCAGAGGATGTCCGTCAGTCATCTGTGCCTGAGCACCAAGCGCTTCATCCGGGTTCTCTTAAAGTGCCTTCATTCAAAAAGAATGCAACGCTCCTAATTGGATTTGGGGGGGGGGGGATTTAATGAAGGGAGCAGCAAGGTGGGTGCCATGGCTCTGCACTCTGCCAACGGGGTTGGGGCTGGATTTGGGTTTTTTTCCTCCATCAAACCATGCCCTATATGCCTCGAGGACCCTTTTGGGGCTCATCCTCAGCCCCAACATCACCCTTGGGCACCCCATCCATGGGGCTGATGCTGCCGCCCCACACAGGCTTGGTGAGGAGATGGAGGAGGACAACGGGACGGAGCCGTGGCACCGCAGCCTCCAAGCAATGCTGGATGCCTTGAACCAAACCCTACACGGGGCCATCCTCCGCCCCAGCACCCTACACAATGCCAGCACCCGTGCCAGCCGGGACGACAACGCCTACCTGTACATCCTCTTCGTCATGACGCTCTTCGCAGCCACCGTGGGCAGCCTCATCCTGGGCTACACCCGGTCCCGAAAGGTGGACAAGCGCAGCGATCCGTACCACGTCTACATCAAGAATAGAGTCTCCATGATCTGAGCCCTCCTGCAGAAAGAACCCCACGGTGCTGAGCCCTGGTGCGGGGCAGGAGCACCGGTGTCACCTGCAGGCAGGTCCCGGTGCCATGGAACCACCGCAGTTGGGGACGTGGGGGTGGTGGAGATGTCTACTTTCCCACTGTTCTCATGACTTATTGAGGCTGGCAGGGGCTGTAAAGGAGGAAAATTCCCTGCTCAGACCAGCCAGCATCACCTCTGAAGCACGCTCTGCACTGCTTAGCATGGGTTTTTCTGGGGCTAAAAGCTGTGATTTCAGAGCCAGGCTGAGCCCTGCTTCACTGGTGGGGAATTAAAGGAGGTGGCGGTTCTTGAGATGAGTTGCATCTGCTTCTTCTCCACCTGGCTCTGGGCTGGCCAAAAAGCCACAGTTTGGGCATCGTAGCCCCATTCCATGGCCTGGGATGACACCTCCATTCTGCAGCGTTGGGCATGCAAGCCTGGTTGGACCCTGGGGGCTGCAGAGATTTTCCTGCTTCCTTCCTGCGAGGTGCTGCCGGCTGTAGCTTTGCCCTTTTGTACTGTAGCTGCCAAATGTGTTTTCCAAGGGGTGAGCACTCAGTGGCAAATGGGAAGGGGACGTGCTCGGGTCCTCCTGGGCTCTTTGGCTTTGTTCCTGCTATGAAAGCAGCTCGGTTGAGGTTTGGTTATGGGGTGGGAGGATGAATGTCCTTGTTCCTGTCCTTGAGATCAGGCTGCCTGCTGGGGACAGCACAGTGAGCTGACCACAGTGCCCATTGTGGTCCCTGGGATGTCTTAATCTTCTCATAATGGCATAATTAATATCTTTAATTGCAGCCAGACTGGTTGTCTGTAGAGCATTCACCAAGCCCTGAACCAAAACATGGGACGTGAGTGTTTTGGGGAGGGCTGGCAACCTTGGCACAATGGTGGCAGTGACTCACCCAGCAGATTTAGGGTTTGCCTTGCTTTCAGCCATGCTCTGGGCATAGAAACTGACACAGAGGTCTGGGGGGAGCCCCGGGGGTCCCTGTTTTGGGGTCAGCTGTGGTTTCTATGCCAGGCAAGCGGTGCAAATGCCACTGTCATGCACAACCCCTGGGAGGGGGCTCAGGAGGGTTTGTTGTGTTTGCATTGCAGTTACAACGTTGGGAAAAGCAAACAAACCTGCTCTCTGCAAATAAGACAGGGGACACACAGCAGGCAGGGACAGCCAGAGAACATCCTCCTTCCCTGAGTGGGTCTGTGCTCTGGTTTTCTCCCCTTCTATGGCACTGATCCCCCGCCNGGCAACCTGTTCCAGTGCATCACCACCCTCTGGGGGAAAAACGTCCTCCACATATCCAACCTCAACCTCCCCTGTCTCACTTTCAAACCATTCCCCCTTGTCCTGTCACCATCCACCTTCGTCAACAGCCGTTCCCCCTCCTGTTTATATGCTCCCTTCAAGTACTGGAAGGCCACAATGAGGTCTCCCCGCAGCCTTCTCTTCTCCAAGCTGAACAATCCCAGTTCCCTCAACCTTTCCTCATAGGAGAGCTGCTCCAGCCCTCCACTTCTCCACTCTTAGTGTAAAAAGTGCTCTGACAGCTCTGTATCTCTCCTGTGCTGAGGACTCCACATCTGGATGCAGTGCTCCAGGTGAGGCCTCACAGCGCAGAAGGGCACATCCCCTCCCTTGCCCTGCTGGCCATGCTGCTGTGGATGCAGCCCAGGATGTGGTTCAAGTTTGGAGGTGTTGAAGGCCAGGTTGGATGGGGCCCTGGGCAGCCTGCTCTGGTATTAAATGTGGAGGTTGGTGGCCCTGCATGTGGCAGTGGAGTCGGCGCTTCATGATCCTTGAGGTCCCTTCCAACCCAAGCCATTCTATGCTTTTATGTAGTTGGCTTTAGGGCTGTGAGGGCACACTGCTGGCTCATGCCTAGCTTGCATCCACCAGTACCCCCAGGTCCTTTTCGATAGGGCTGTGCTCAATCCTTTCATCCCCCAGCCTGTATTGATGGTAGGAGTTGCCATGACCCAGGTGCAGACCATGCACTTGGCTTTGTTGAACCTCAGGAGGTTCTCAGCCTGCTGCTTGAGCCTGCCTTGGTCCCTCTGGATTTCCTTTTCAGCTGGTTTGTCCAAACGTCATAGGCTTAAACAGACATCCTGGGGATGGAGGAGGGGAGGCTGCCAGTGCACTGCTGGCTTGGGTTTGTGTCACTGCCTTTCCAGGCTCTGGGCAGCCTGGTCTGGTGGTTGGTGACCCTGCACGTAGCAGTGGGGTTGAAACGAGATGATCATTGTGGCCCTTTTCAACCCAGGCCATTCTATTATTCTATTATTATTATTTTATAGTGTCTATTTTATAGCTTTTTCAGATGCATCTTCTCAGGGTCAAAGCAGAAGGGGGGTGTTCAGGCTCCAAGGAAATGCTGCGTGGTGGCCACAAGCTGAGCTTTCTGCTGCTTGGAACTGCGTTCTCCTCTCTCATTTCTGTCAGAATTAACACTTGCCATCTGCGTGTTCTGCAGTCGGAGCTGCTGCTGTGAGAAGTGCTGGGGGAGGGAAGGAGTGGAAGAGGGAAATAGCAATCATGGTGATGAGCTTGGGAAGCCAGGCTGAACTGCAGCAGGTAGGGTTTTGGGTGTAACTTTTGGTTCCTGTGTTAAAACCCTTTTCTTAAACAGCAGTGTGTATGTTGATTCTTAAAAGGTCTGAATTAGGAAAACCTACAGCTTTTACCAGGCTACCTCAGGAAAAAAGGTTCTAATTAAAGCCAGCAGTCGTGAGAAATTACTGTTCTATAAACTGAAACTAGTCAATAAAACAGCACTGAAGAGTCAGTTGGACTGCACCTGTTTGTCCTTGCTAACCTAGGTGATAACCAGGACACTTCCTACAAGGGTTCTTGAGCTCGTTCCCTAGAGAGATTGCAAAGAGTCCCGTGAGCTGTGAAAGCTCTCTGAGGTTTGCTCCTTATCAACCGACCTGTCAAGGCTGCTGTCTTGCCTGCTTCCCAGCCCCCAGCTTCCCTAAGCCCCAGGGACCTTCACGGCCTCTGATCAAAGGAAAATCTGTGTGCTACATTTGCTGTGTATTTAGCTGTGGGGAGCCTTTGTCCTCCAGCTTAATTGAAAATTACTTGCTGTAATTAATTCTCAGAGCTGTGTTTTCATCCTCTCTGCTATAGGCGTGTGTGCTCACCTCTTTAAAGCTGTGCTTAGGGCGTGGGTGGGTGGAGGAAAGCTGGCCAGATGGTGGTCCTTCTGCTTCTCTTTCTCACCAGTGCTGTGCATCATCCTTAATGCTTCGGGCAGCTTGCTCAGAGGAGGCCTGCTGACTAAATCTCCCTTCTCTTGCCTTGACTGCCGTGTTTACTTCTTCCTTTGAGTCGTGGGGCACCGACTTTTCTCCAGTCCTCATTCATAAGCTACGTGAACAATTAATCATTTGTATATTTTCTCCCTCTTCATTCACTCTCTAACCTGCCCTGTCCCTGGAGGTGGTCAAGGCCAGGTTGGATGGGACCCTGGGCAGCCTGGGCTGGTATGAAATGTAGAGGTTGGTGGCCCTGCCTGTGGTGGGGGGGGTTGGAGCTTCATGATCCTTGAGGTCCCTTCCAACCCAAATCATTCTGTGATTGTGTGATTCTGATTCTGTGATTTACTCTTTTCCTTCCACACCTCTCTTGAGTCTCCTGAAGGAGTCTGGCTTGTCTTGAGGCGTTCTCAGTACAGTGGCTGAGCGTTTGTCACACACAGCAGCAGAGGAAGCTTTCAGTGCAAGTCTGAGGGTCGGATCATGGCTTAGCAGCTGGTGGGATTTCAGAGGGGTAGCGGTGTGATGAAGATCTTGATCTATGCAATCAAAAACATGACCTGAAAGAAAGATTCACAGGTGCTGCCTTGCCTTCCTCAGTAGGTCCTCGCCCTGTAAGAACGAAGCTTAAGCACAAGCTGCCAGCTGCTGCCTTATTAATTAGCTCTGCTGGGTCACTGACGAGGATCATGTTCCCTGAGCATGCTCAGCGTAGCCCAGCTCTGCCTGAAGTCAATAAAGCTATGCAGGAGTGTTTACATGCAAAAAGGCTGTGTGGGTGTTGGCCTGGGAGAAGGGGGTATGACATTGGTTATTAAACCACTGCAGGAACATCGCACAGGGCAAAGTGTGATGTGTGTGAGTGGACCAGCAGGTCGTATGCAGGCAGGTCTGCACGAAGTCAGTGTGAGGTGATGAGGCTGGGGTGATGGTGTGTGGTGCTGTGCTTTCTCTGAGCTTTGGTGGTAGTTGTGGTTATCCTGGACCAACATCCTGCTCCCATCCTTAGAATGATAGAATCACAGAATGGCCTGGGTTGAAAAGGGCCACAATGATCATCTCATTTCAACCCCCCTGCTATGTGCAGGGTCGCCAACCAGCAGCCCAGGCTGCCCAGAGCCACATCCAGCNGGACAATCCCCTCCCTGTCCCTGCTGGCCACCCCTGTGCTGATGCAGCCCAGGATCCCATTTGCTTTCCGAGCTGCAGGAGCACACTGCTGGCTCATGGTCTGTTTTTCATCCACCAGCACCTCCAGGTCCTTTCTGCAGGGCTAATAAAGCCTCTCTCTATACTCTGGTTTCTCTTCAGATCGTATAAAATCAAAGTCTTCTTTGGAGAACTCTCTTTGCTCAGTGGTTGTATCACGTACTGTTTATAAATGCATTCTTTCTGAGCTTTGGAGTAATTGTGGAATTGTGTTTTAATTCTCTATTTTCGACTGACAGCGTTCTCGAGACCCTCCCAAATACGGACCATAATCCATGTCTGCGTAGTGGTGAAGAGGAGAATGCAGGGGGCATTTCCCCTCTGATGGAGTAGCACTTTTATATGCATTTATATGCTTATATAAATAAGGATAGTACTGGTACAGAAAAAAGTAGTACAAACTAGCTTTACAATGTATGTTCATTCTGCACTGGAACAGGTTGCCCAAGGAGGCTGTGGATGCCCCAGCCCTGCAGGCATTCAAGGCCAGGCTGGATGTGGCTCTGGGCAGCCTGGGCTGCTGGTTGGCGACCCTGCACATAGCAGGGGGTTGGAATTGGATGAGCATTTTGGTCCTTTGCAACTCAGGCCATTCTGTGATTCTATGATTCTATGACTTGCTGCACTGCAGCTCCACGAACTGCTTGAAAACAATATGCACATAAGTTCCAATCCTGATTTTGAGTACTAAATGCAAACCTTCCACTGTCTTTTGCAGAACCAGAAAACAAAAGAGCAGATTGAAAACTTGCTGCAGAATGGGAAGCATAAGGAGCTGCGGGATCGCCTGTGCTGCAGGCTGACCTTTGGGACTGCTGGGCTTCGCTCTGCCATGGGAGCAGGATTCTGCTACATCAACGACCTCACCGTGATCCAGTCAACACAGGTGAGCTGCAGAGGGGAGAACTGTAGGGGTTCATAGTAAACTTTTGGATCATAACTGTTCTGCTGAAAGATAAACTGGAGGTAAAACGGAGCCCTTCAACAGTAGGGTGATAGCATGAAAAGTTTTAGGACTGGAGGAAAATGAAGTAGCTTGAAGAGGTTTAATCATGTCATCATAGATTCATAGAATGGCTTGGGTTGGAAGGGATCTCAAGGATCATGAATCTCCAACCCTGCCCAAGCAGGCAGGGCCACCAACCTCTACATTTCAGACCAGCCCAGGCTGCCCNGGCTGGATGGGGCCCTGGGCAGCCTGGGCTGGTCTGAAATGTGGAGGTTGGTGGCCCTGCCTGGCAGGTGGGGGTTGGAGCTTCATGGTCCTTGAGGTCCCTCCAACCCGGGCCATTCTGTGATCAGGGTGGGAGGAGGTGATGAGCCTGAGTTTCTTTGTGCTTGCTAGCCCAAGGCCGCTGCCTCAGATGTGTGTCCACGGGCAGAACTGGACCTGTGGTGTGTTTTCAGGGTGCTGTGTTTGCAGCAAGAAGCAGGAGAGCAGCTCCTGGCTCTTGCTTAGGGGTTTTCAAGCAGCTCTGAGTTGTACAGTTATGGCTGTTTAGGGCATTCAGCTCTTCAGCAAACCAAAGAGCACCTGGTCCATGCAGGAGAGTACAGGGTCAGGCATCCCCAGGGCTAACACGAAGCACCAAGCCAGGACAGCCACCGGTTCCCATTATCACTGGTCCCCTGCTGTGTCCTCCCTGCTCCCATTCTCTGTGCTCTGCCTGTGTTTTGGCTGCTTTAGATCAGCTTAAAAATGGTATTCAGCCCCCAGAGGCACCTCCCCAGGTAGCACACAACCCCCTGACATAGGTGGTGCTGCCACCTGGCTTTAGGGCTGCGAGGTCTGCCTGGAAATAGGGTACTCTGAGAGGTAAATTAAGCAATGGGAGCTGCTGTGCTACCACCAGGTAAACCCAAGAGGCACAACGTGTTTGTGATCCATAAATAATACAACAAAAGCTGTGCTGCAGGGCACAGCTGGGTTCATCCTGCGTGACCCATCTCACTGCAGGAACCGGGGGGTAGGAAACCAATGGGAATGCTGTGGGAGGGAGCCCCTAGCCCTGCGCAGGGTATCTGGAACCAACTGCTTGCAATGAAATTGCCATGGAAACACCGTGCCTACCCGGTGCCGAGGCTCTCCGGCGCAGGGCTAATCCTGTTTGTCACGGGTGAGGGTTTGCTATGTGGTGTCAGGTCCCTGGGGATGCTAACGTGACCGTGCAGATGGTTTTTCCTTCTGATGTGCACTGACATCGTTGTGAGCTCAGCCATTCTTCTGCAGGAAAACACTGAAGGCGTTGCTCAGGAGCGAAATCTGCATGCCATTGTTCAGGGCTATGACGCTGCAAACTCAGCCCTAGGGCATTCAGCTGTGCCAAGGGGAATGTTCTTCCTCCCTGCCACTGCACAAATGCAAATCCCAAACAGAAGCTGAATGCAATTAAAACAATTCTCTATTAACTTATTTTGTCTATGTTAAACAAAAGTGCTCATTCTAGGCGGGAGGGCAAGGGGAGTTATCGACCATTCCACAGCTGCAGTTCTGCTCCACGAGGATGCTCTGAGTTTCAGAGCAGCAGTACAGGGAGGAGCTCTGTCCCTGAATGCAGAGCAACACTGAGCCATATATATGCACACATGCCTTTTGGCAAGGATGAAGTCATCCCTTCCAGCTGAACACTGCCATGGTCTGCCTGCAGGCTCTCACCATTCTCTTCCATTGCAGCAAGCCGTGTCCCACCTCTCACCTTGTATTCTCTCTGGCCATGGGGCATTTTAGTCAGTTTTTAGGCCCCAGAGTGTTTGATGCTGCTCCGTATGTGGCACACTGTCCTCTGGGGATTGCTGGGAGAGAAGCAACGTGCCTTGGTCCAGTGTCAGCATCACAATGGCTCCTTCTTCACTGCTCTCCCTTGGGGCTAGCTAAGCACACGCTGGGAAGGCAGATCACACTCTGACTTGGGATGCACGATGAGATCCCATGGAGAGCTTTCAACCCCTTCGCACTGCGGTCATCCCCATGGAAGAAAGAACAGGTGGAAGCTTTGATCTTCTGTTTTATCTGTTCTTCAGGGAGGAGCAGAGATAAACTGATGGATTGGTAATTCTTTTATCTAAGTACCTGTGATGATGGTCAAATCCTGCTGTTAACTGCGTCTAGGAAGGTGAGCACTGATAACATGGGGTGTGAGCATTGCTGACAGCGTCCTACATGAAGGTATCACAAAGTCACAGCCTGCTTGCTCCGATGGCATAAAATCCCTCTTCAGAATAACTTAAGGCTCTCAGTAGACACATAAGAAAAAAAATGGCCAAGAATGAAGCATTTGAAATACAAAGTTTAATTTTAGCAGTCCCTCTTATTGCCTTTCCAAAGAGGTACAGAGTTCTTGTAAGAAGCATTCCTGTTTGGCAGGCCTTGGAAAGGTATTTAATATAGGCATTGTCCTTTTTTTTGGTGGGAAATGAGGCTTTTAGAGGCTGGAGCTCCTGTTATGCTGAGCCTTGGCTCTCCCTTGTAAATAAAACATAAAGGAGTAGAAAAGAGCAGCAAAGGTATGAAGAGCAGCAGCTGTGCCTCACACTGACTGTCAGGTGTAAATTCCCTTGTCAGCTATTGTGAGATCTGGAAAAACAAGCTGGCATCAGACTGTTGGGGCATTGCTTTAACTTGCCTGTCGGGCTCGAGCTTACATCACGTTGCTATGGACGACACATCCTTATGTGGAGACACGTGAGAGAGACAGGAAAAAATAAGAGTGACAAAAGGAAGTGGGTGGCATCGGGTCCAAAAGCCTTCAGGGTGAAGCTGGAGCTGATGGGAAGCGTAGTGCTGCGTGGTTTGCTCTGTGTTGGGCTGAGGTCACCTATGGCAGCTCTGTTTGCAGGCCCCTGTCAAAGAACAATAGGAACATGAAGGTTAGAAAAGATCTTTAAGTTCCCCAAACCCAACCCACCCACTGTGTCCCTCAGTGCCACATCTCCACGGCTCTGGAACACCTCCCAGGATGGTGACCCCAGCACTCTCTGGGTAGCTGTGCCAGTGCCTGACTGCTCTTTCACAGAAGGAAGTTCTAACGCTCAACCTGAACCTCTCCTGGTGCAACTTGAGGCCATCACCTCTCATCCTATTGCTGGTAACCTGGTGTAAGGTTAACAGGTTGTAAGGTTAACCATTATACAGAGAAGTTAGGCTAGTAAGAATAATCAAATAGAGAGAAAAGGTGCTCACCAGTGTTGTAGGCTCACAAGACTCCAGAAGGAGCAATCTCCAGGAAGAGATCCTTCCTTAGTGGAAGTCAGCCCTTAAATGGGGTCTAGAAGAGGTGGAGCCTGGCTCCACCCCTTCCGGGCACACAGGTGAATTGCCTCCACCTGTGCTCCCATGGCTGACTCAGTGCTTGCCTCAGGTGGTCAATCAGAGGTTCAGGCTGTGATTCAACAGTTCCCATACACCTGGGAACCTCTTCCTTCTAGCAATAATCACAAGTTATGCAATTAAGGAAAATCAGCCTAAAATTATTTTTTAAATACAGCAAAACATTACAGAAAGCTGAATAATTTTTCTAGACAACTACATATTGGTGACGCACTGGAACAGGTTGCCCAAGGAGGCTGTGGATGCCCCATCCCTGCAGGCATTCAAGGCCAGGCTGGATGTGGCTCTGGGCAGCCTGGGCTGCTGGTTGGCGACCCTGCACACAGCAGGGGGTTGGTACTGGATGATCATTGTGGGCCTTTTCAACCCAGGCCATTCTATGACTCTATGAAATCGCCATAAATCACCATTTCCACATAAATGGAAATAATTTTTTACTGTCTTTTTGTGCCAAGCACACACAAAACCTGCTCATTAGCTAACAATCATGGTATCATAGTTTCAGCAGCAGGATACGGTTGGCTTTAGGGCTGTGAGGGCACACTGCTGGCTCATGTCCAGTTGCCATCCACCTGTACCCCCAGGTCCTTTTCAGTAGGGCTGTGCTCCATCCTTCCATCTCCCAGCTTGTACTGTAGGGGCAGCTGCCATGACCAAGGTGCAGACCTTGCAGTTGGCTTTGCTGAACTTCATGATGTTCTCCTGGTCCCACTGCTCAGCCTGTCCAGGTCTCTCTGGATGGCATCCTGTCTGTTGGGTGTGTGATCCCACTGCCAATGTCATTGATAAGGATGTTAAAGAGCACTGGTGCCAATACTGACCCCTGGGGGACACCACTGTCACCCATCTCCATCCAGACATTGAGCCATTGACCACCACTTGCTGGGTACGATCTCACAACCAGCTCTTCATCCATCAAACAGTCCACCCATATCTTTCCAGTTTGGAGAGAGAGATGTAGTGGGGAAACAGTGCAAAGGCCATAATGAAGTGCAGAGATAAGACACCAGTGCCTATTCCCTTGTCCAGTGATGCATTCAAGTCATCCATTACATCTGGTTCCCTCATTGTACCACTGCCCAGGTTATGTGGGGCCAGTGGGCATGCTGGGGGTGGGTTGGAGCTGGGCTTGGGGATCTTGGAGGTCTTTTCCAGCCTTAATGATTCCATGAACTTGCTACACCTCACTGCAGGCAAGTCTTGGAAGCAGACCTGTGGTCCCATGGGCTCATCTACAGCCGGATTTTCCTTCTTCCTTAGCTTCATCATCCAGACTTGGTCAGAAGATCCTTGGAGCAGATTTTAGGGCATTTCCAAGTGCTCTCAGCACAGCACTGAGGGACACGGTGCGGTGGGGATGGGTTGGGGTTCGACTTAAGGGCCTTAGAGGGCTTTTCCAACCTCAACGATTCTTTGATTCTTCTTCCTCTATGCCACAACCAAGCTCAGCAGAGGCCTAACAGGAGACTTATGTTGATTTATTTCCTCCTTGTTTATTCTTCAGCTGCCTTCTATCAGCAGTGCAGTGGAACAGAGTGATTTAAAGGTTCCTCTCCCCAGCGCAGTCCTTTGGACTTCTGGGTCATTCCATTCTGTAATTTACACTTTACAGGAGCTACACTATGCTGCCTCAGCACCCCAGACCACATCCTCCTCCACCCCTCCATTGCCTCTCCCTCTTTCTCTGTGCTATTTCCAACTGAAGGAGTGACACCACCACAGAGATTTTTCAATTTTACTCCTCTATATCACTCAGGAAGGGAATATGCACAAGGCAGGCAGCAGAACAAAGTTCTGGTCCCTGAAGAGTCCAACAATGAGGCACCGAAATGATCACCACCGCCATCCCTTCAGAGCACCTCCTCACCCTGAGGCGAAATGCGGAGCGCCGCGCGGGCTGCTGGGAGTTGTAGTTTTGCGCCTCCCGCCGGCCCCTCCCTTCCGCGTCCCTCTTCCGGTGCTTGCACTACATTTCCCACCGTGCATCGGGACCGAGTGGAAGGCTGCCGCGTGTCCCCGCCCCTCCGCCGCGTTGATTGGTGGGTTAGCGGCGCGGGGGCGGGGCCTCGCCTGTTGTCGAGAGGCAGCGGAGGGCGGGGCGGGCGCTCGCCGTTACCCGCCGCGGAGCTGAGGTAACAGCTCGGCGGCGTCCACTCCTCCGCGAACCGTCCTTCGGGTGATGCGCGGTGCCTCGGTTTGAAGCCGCTGCACTCCGAACGGGCGCGATGTGTGAACGCGGGGCCGGCGGGGACGTGAATTCCAACGTGCTGATCGCCCTCAGCACCGGCGACGCGCAGCTGGACAAAGCGGTGTGGCAGTGGCTGAGCTGGGACAAGGTGAGGGGGGGAGGGGTGCCTGTATGTATGTATGTATGTATGTATGTATGTGGGGGGGGTTCCCTTCTGGGCCCTGCTCCTCTTCACGGGGCCGTGGGGTGACGAAGGGGACGGGGCTGGGCCGGAGGGGGCGGCCCTGAGGAGCCCCGGCTGAGGGCTGAGTGCCCCTATGGGATTGAAGCGTAAGCGCGGTGCAATTGGGGTTGTTTGGCGGCTTAAGATCCACATAGCATCATCTTCATCCTTATTTTGGTTCATCGGCTTCCTGGATTTAACTCTTTGCCCCCCAAGGGCTCCGTGCTCCTTTCCATTTCAGCTCTAACCACGTATCCAGTGAGCTGTGCCAGCAGAGCCTCCACCATCCCAGCTGGATCTGGGGCTGTCAGTGCATTTCAGGTGTTATTTTGCTGAGCTTGCTGCCAGAAGGGTCATTTTCATAGCATCACCTGGGTTAAAAGCATCCCTTACAGGCCTCACTCAGAGCCCTGTCCAGCTGAACGTCTCCAGGGATGGAGCATCCACCACCTCTGGGCAGCATAGAATGATAGAATGGCCTGGGTTGAAAAGGCCCACAGTGCTCATCCAGTTCCAACCCCCTGCTGTGTGCAGGGTCGCCAACCAGCAGCCCAGGCTGCCCAGAGCCACATCCAGCCTGGCCTTGAATGCCTGCAGGGATGGGTGGGGCATCCACAGCCTCNTGGGATGGGTCACTGGGTCCACATGGTGAACGTGCCACCCCAAACCCTGGAGATGTGGCCATCCTGATGGCTGTCGGTGCTTCTGGGAGACACTGGGACAGAGCTGGTGACCCCGGAGTCCTTTTTGCTGCTGTGTCTGGAAGGGGGGGAGGACAGCTGCATCCCAGGGTGCTGCGTGATGACAGAACAGAAAAAAGAACACCACTTTCCCCTAAATCTGAAATCTTTCAAGGAAAAAAAGCCCTCGTGCAAGAGGTCGCCGCCTGCCGTTGGCAGCTCCTTCACCCACCCGTCCCTGCCATTAAATTCAATGAGGGCCCATAGCTTGCATGCAACAGAGCAACCTGGGTGCCCCCACCTTGGGGACGGACCCCACCGTGCTGGGTGACAAGTTTCCAGTGCCACCTGGTGGCAGCTGGTCATATCCCCTTGGGTGTCCCCATGCAACTGCACTGTGCTGGGCTCCGGGTGATGCTTGGTGGGGTACAGAAACACGGGGACAGGTGGGACACCCCCGAAATGGGCTTGATTCTGCTGCCGGAGGCTAATTAAGGGCTCATCCTATAGCTGAGCAGCTCCTCATTAAAGCCAGTGGGGCTCTGCCCTTGCTCCTTGTGCTCAGCCCATCTTGGGTTTTAAGAGCACAGAGCTAAGGCAGCACTGTGGCTGAATCACTAAATCAAAGCATGCAGATTGCAGCTGGCTGCATTAGGATTTTAAACAATGCAGCCAGGGAAGTGCAGAGCTCATGTGAGGCCAATTGATTCAGTCCTGGTTGTGTCCTTTTGTTTGTTTGTTTTTTTCAGCACACAGTAATGAATCACAGGTNCTTCAACAGTAGGGTGATAGCATGAAAAGTTTTAGGACTGGAGGAAAATGAAGTAGCTTGAAGAGGTTTAATCATGTCATCATAGATTCATAGAATGGCTTGGGTTGGAAGGGATCTCAAGGATCATGAATCTCCAACCCTGCCCAAGCAGGCAGGGCCACCAACCTCTACATTTCAGACCAGCCCAGGCTGCCCAGGGCCCCATCCAACCTGCCCTTCAACACCTCCAGGGATGGACGGGGCATCCACAGCCTCTCTGGGCAGCTGTTCCAGCAAATGGGCATCCAAGCATAGAATCACTTCAGCTGGAATCTAACCTAAATCCATTATACTGCTCTGAAGCTGGAGATCATTGGCTTTCACGAGGACTGTCAGTATTGTGCAAAAAGACCACCACCAAAACCAATAAAACCAGAAGAAAACAAACCCCAAAAGCAAAACCACCCCCAACCCCACAAGCCTCTTCTTTTTAGCCAAAGTTGTGAACGAGGACACAAAACAAATAGCCAGTTTTATTAGGAGGACAAGCAGGGAGTAAGATGAAAAAGCAAATATAGACTGACTGCGAAGAACATCTGTTGTAAACTGCTTAACTTCTGGGCTGGCCTTCCAGTAACAGCAGTTGATAGCGTTGTTTGCAATGGATTTGGATGGTGTGGTTAAGTGCCTCTGCATTGCTGTAGCTTTCTCTTTAGCTCTTGTTTTAAAACAGAGAAGTCAGTACGTATTTGGAGTGGACTGAATCTCAGACTGCAAACCTGGTGTTACATCCTGCATCAAAGCTGATGCTTCAGGGCTTATCTATGATTTACTATTTATACTTTGGTTAGAGATAGAATATTTTGATAAGAAACCACTGTAAACAGATGTTGAGTTTGGAGTGGAGTGTTTTGTGATGGACTTCTTGATAGGAGTATTGGAGAGATGTTGGAACTTGACTGCCATTTTGGTAGTTGCGCATTGGGTTTGAGGAATGCACTGCTGCTAGAAAGGGTCTTATGGGATGGGGTAAAGTTTTGGACACGCAGGCTTTAGTCTTAATCTCCTTCTGTCATAGTGATGAGGCTCCATGGTGTATGTTAGAAGGGCACAGGGGCTGGTACATGGAATTGAGGAGCCGTAGAGTCATGGAGGTGGTGAACACTGGGGGCAGAGGCTCCTCACTGCTAACACAGCTTTCCCTTGAACCAGTTGTGGCTGTTAGGACTGGCTCTTTAAGCTGATTGACAACCAAGACTAGTTGTTTAAGCCAATAGCAACCAGCCCTCTGGACTTGTTCCTGCAGTGCCTCGTACCCTTCTATTTTCTCTGTGTTGATTTTGGTCTTCAAGGCTAAAAGAGGAGTGGAAAATGTTCAAATTTCTCCAATTCCCTCCCTGCTGCTCTTTTAAGCAATGTTTGAATGTCCAAATAAATCAACATCTTGATTAATGTAGGGCTTTATTGTCTCTGCTGTTCTTTGCAACAGTGTTTTGCTCATAGCAGGTGATAGATTCTTTCTCCAAGAGCTTGGTCCCTTGTTGACTTCTCCTTTCTCCACCTTTTCAGTAAACACCTTGGGAAGGAACAGCTGATGTTGATTTGGTTATTGATCAGAAGTGCTCCATGCTCCTCCATATTGCTGTCCCATAGTGGCTTTGTTCTTCACTTCACTCATTGCACAGTACTGGGGCCCATCTGATGTGTTGCTCTGTCACTTTCTTCCCTTAAACAGGTTGATTAAATGTTTAATCTTCAGTAGTAAGCTACATAAGAAATTGATTGAGAATACATTTCATCTGTCATTGCCCTGATTTTAAGCATGTCTAACAGGAGACTGAGTAGTGATTTATCCAGGGTTGTAATCACAGCATCACAGAATGGCTTGGGCTGGAAGGGACCTCGAGGATCATGAAGCTCCAACCCCCCCAGCAGGCAGGGCCACCAACCTCCACATTTCAGACCAGCCCAGGCTGCCCAGGGCCCNTGACCATCTTAGTAGCCTCCTCTGGACCCGCTCTAAGAGCTCCACGTCCTTTCTGTACTAAGGGCCCCAGGCCTGGACGCAGCACTGCAGATGGGGTCTCACAAGAGCCCCAACTGGAAAACCCCAAAAGGTTCCCAAAAAAGATGTCGCAAGATGGAAGAAGCAGACAAGAGCTCATCGAATCAAGAAGTCTGCTTTGAAGGTTTAATATTTTAGATGCTCTGATCAGCTTCAAACAAAGACGAGGTCAGTGTGGAGCAGCTGCCTTTGTCTTCGAGAAGGTCCGTGTGTGTCTGTGTAGTTCTGCGGTGGGATCCGCAGCTGGGAGGTGCTGGGGAGCTGCCTCTGTCCATGCGGTGCGGCTCCTCAGGCTGCCTGTAGGGGCACCGAGCGGTGCAGAGCGGTGCGGTTGTTTTCCTCATGCCTCGGTCGGTGCTTTGGCCAGGTGCAGACACGGGCTGGTTGGCGGAGGCTGCGCTGCTCTGGTTCTGTGTGTGTCCAGATGCCCGTCTGCAAGGCAGAGGGGGAGAGAGAAAGGAGCAGCCTCCTGCCCTGCTTCCCTGTGCTGCCCTCCCCTGCACAGCCCTGCTCACCGGGTTGCTGGTCTGCCAGCCATTGCCATGGCCGCCTGTGGAAAGGGTCACTGCAATCAGCAGGTCTGGTGCCAGCACCTGCAGTGGGGCCAGGGCTCAGCAAAGCAGTATCAAATGCTGGGGTGAGGGCAGGGGAATCTTGGGGAGCTGCCAGTTTCCCTAGAAAGGCTGACTTATGTGGCTGACTTATCTGTCCTGTGTGGCATGGAGAGCAGATGTAGAGCTGAGGACAGGCTCTGTGTGTCCTGCTCTGGTTCCGTCTTGGTGCTGATGCCCTTCTGCAAGGCAGAAGGAGAGGAAGAAAGGAGCAGCCTCCTGCCCTGCTTCCCTGTGCTGCCCTCCCCTGCAGGCCCTGCTCACCGGGTTGCTGCTCTGAAAATGGTTTCCTTGGCCATTTGGGGCTCACTGTGTCAGCAACGCCACGTTGACACAGCCACTGCAATCAGGTGGTGTGGTGCCAGCACCTGCAGTGGGGTCAGGACTCAGCAAACCAGAGCAAAAGGTTTGGGGTAAGAACAGGGGGATCCTGGGGAGCTTCCATGGTCCCGTAGGAGCAGGACAGGCTGCAGTATGGGGCTGACTTATCTTTTTTGTAGGACACCAGTTTGGAGGACTGAGCTCAGGCCCTCTTGGTCATCTGGTGCCATTTGTGTAGGGCTGTCCATCTGCAAGGCAAAGGGGGAGGAAGAAAGGAGCAGCCTCCTGCCCTGCTTCCCTGTGCTGCCCTCCCCTGCACAGCCCTGCTCACCGGGTTGCTGGCGTGCCAGCCATCTCCAGGGCCGTGTGTGGAAAGGGCCACTGCAATCAGGTGGTGTGGTGCCAGCACCTGCAGTGGGGTCAGGACTCAGCAAAGCAGCACGAAGCATTGGGGTAGGGCAAGGGGTCCTTGGGGAGCTTCCAGGCTCCTGTAGGAGCGAGGTGGTTCTAGTTTGGGAGTGACTTATCTGTGCTGTGGGTGAGCACAGGAGCGTCTCGCCGTCCTGCTGTGTCCCTGTCCCCGTGTGTGGCTGTGAGGCAGAGGAGGAGCAGCTGCCATCCATCCCCATGGGCTGCTCCTGCCCGCCACAGCCCTCGCTGGCTCGGCTGCTGGGCGGCGATCTCTGGCTGGCCCTGCCCTTCTGGTCAGCATTCCGGGCTGCTGTGACACCAAGCTGGCTCTGGAACACAGCCCCCAGCTGTGCTGTGCTCTTGTGACGTGGCTGTGCCAGCTGCAGGGTGGTTCCTGGAGCTGGTGGCTGCCCCTGGGAACGTGGCTGTGCCATAGCAGGGCTGGTGCTGCCTGGGATGGGGCTGCTGCCTTCTGCCATGCATGTTATAAAGAAAGCAATGTGTTGTTCTTCACTTGGTGCCTGATAGTGTTTAGGCCATGTGAGCATGAAGTTCACAGCCATTGCCTTTCTCCTGTCTCCACCTGGAGCCCAACAGGAGGTGATGAGAGGGAGGAGGAGCAATGCCCTGTTGCACTGCTTTGCCCTTGCATCCCCTCATGTTCCAAGGTGGAGCATCTTCCTGTCCCCCCCCAGGCCACTGCAGCCCCTGCCCTTCCTGTGGCATTGGCTGCGGGGCTCACTTGACAGTCTCTGACCCTTTCCAGATGCACAAAGGCTAATTCTTTCTCAGATATTCCATATCTTCCACCCACTGCTGCCTCTGTGACCCTTCACTTCCAGTGTGGTTTCTGAGAACTCTGTTCCTCCTTCTTGCCCTTTGCCCACCTCCTCGTTTTCCTCAGCCTCCATCTCTGAAATGTATTTCCACACTGGTTGGTACTGTTACCCTTTCTACAAGCATCTTTCTTACCCCCAGAATCCACGTGGCAGCCCACATCTTTGCCCTGGGGTAGGATAGGCTGTGTGAACAGTCAGATAATGAGCATGTCGGGTCAGAACGGAGCTGTTTGAGGAAGTGTGGTTTTGGAACAGAGAGTGGCAGAAGGGCCTCATTGCTTTTCAGCCTCTCCATGGGGATGACCATTGGGTTCTCAGCTTACCATTGGTATTTACCATTGGGGAAACTGGCTGCCCGTGGCCTGGACAGGTATACCCTTCTTTGGGTAAGGAACTGGCTAGAGGGCCGTGCCCAACAGGTGGTGGTTAATGGAGTTCAGTCCAGCTGGCGACCCGTTTCAAGTGGTGTCCCCCAGGGGTCGGTACTGGGGCCCATCTTGTTTAATATCTTTACTGATGACCTGGATCAGGGCATTGAGTGCACCCTCAGTAAGTTTGCAGATGACACCAAGTTGGGAGGTGGTGTCGATCTGCCTGAGGGTAGGGAGGCCCTACAGAGGGATCTGGATAAGCTGGATGGCTGGGCTGAGGTGAATTGGATGAGGTTCAACAAGACCAAGTGCCGGGTCCTGCACTTTGTCCACAATAACCCCATGCAGAACTACAGGCTTGGGGAGGAGTGGCTGGATGGCTGTGAAGAGTAAAGGGACCTGGGGGTGTTGGTTGATGCTCGGCTGAACATGAGCCAGCAGTGTGCCCAGGTGGCCAAGAGGGCCAACGGCATCCTGGCCTGCGTTAGAAATAGTGTGGGCAGCAGGAGCAGGGAGGTGATCATCCCCCTGTACTCAGCACTGGTGAGGCCGCACCTCAAGTAGTGTGTCCAGTTTTGGGCCCCTCGCTGTAAGAAAGACATCGAGGCCCTGCAGCGTGTCCAGAGAAGGGCAGCGAAACTGGTGAGGGGTCTGGAGCACAGGGCTTATGAGGAGCGGCTGAGGGAGCTGGGATTGTTCAGTCTGGAGAAGAGGAGGCTCAGGGCAGACCTCACTGCACTCTACAACTTCCTGAAGGGAGGCTGTGATGAGGAGGGGTTTGGCCTCTTCTCCCAGGCAACAAACAGGAAATGGCTGCAAGTTGTACCAGAGGAGGTTTAGGTTGGACATGAGGAAAAGCTTTTTCTCTCAGAGGGTGGTCAGGCACTGGAATGGCTGCCCAGGGAGGTGGTGGAGTCGCCGTCCCTGGCAGTGCTCAAGAGGCGTCTGGATGAGGAGCTACGAGATCTGGTTTAGTGCTTGTGGTAGCAATGGGGATGGGAGGACGGTTGGACTAGATGAGCCTGCAGGTCATTTCCAGCCTTGTGATTCTATGATTTAGGGCTAAGCCTCTCCCACGTGCACAGTGCTGCCATGAGCTGCCACTCTTCTGTGTGCCAGGGCACATGGCATGATAGGAGGGGAGCCTGGATGGCAGCAAGCAAGATGTTTTTCCTCGTAGGAACATCTTGTAGAGGAATGCTGAAGTGCCAGCCCAGGTCTTGCCTTGGGTGCAGCCCCTGAGCCAAGATGAAGCACCCACAAGCAAGGGGAGCCCCCACAGAGTGGGGCATCACAGTGTTGGACAGGACATGCTACTGCCTGCCCTGGGATCTCATTGTGTTTGTTAGTGCAGAGTGCTGCTGGGTTGGTGCTTTTGGTGGTGGGGGCAGTTGGGTCTTGGGTGCACGGGGCAAAAACATTCCACTGTTTGCTCCGGGTGGGCACCTACAATGTTCTTTCAACCTGACTTCAACTGTGATGGAAAGAAAACTGCTACAGAGAGCTGGGGACTCCTGGAGGGAGGATTTAGGAGCAAAGCAGAGCAAGGTGAACTGTCGGTGTAAGCATCCCTCCAGTCAGCTGCCACAGAGGAATGATACACCATAGGAAACCTACCTCTGGAGTACAATGCCTACAGGTGGAAGTAGAGGCTGCATCTTGATGTCTCAAGTGCCACTACTGCTCTGTAGTTACACATGCAGGGCAGTCAGCTCTGCTACAGTGCAGCAAGCATTCCTGCTGGGTTGCAGGTGCTGTGGTGGGTCTGGAACTGTTTGCTTAGTTTGTGTCTGTCAATTTGTTGAGGCTTCATTTTTCATTCCTTCCTTCTTTCAGGGCAGAGGGTGTCTGCAGAACCAAAGTGATTGCAGTGGGAGTTGTAAATGGCCAGTTATTTTGGCAGAATACTCGCCTTGAAACCTGACTCTGGTGTTCAGTAGGTGTTGTTAACATGGCTGGAATAGAAAGAAGCAGTAAGAAATAATTAGCTGATGCCCCTACACCTGCATTCTGCTGTGCCTTCAGATTACTTATCCTGGTGAGCTGCAGGGAAAGAAGTGCAATTCTTTCAGTAAGCAATTGTGCAGTATGTGAAGAACTGAACCTAATACTGAATTCAGCAGAGAATAGGATGGTGATGATTGTTTTTTAATAAAACCCCAACTGCTGCAGGACCTGACCCCAGAGTTCTGTTGTACATCTGAGTCTGGCAGAAAACCTTTGGAGGTAGCTGCTGGAGCTCACCTCCCATTGCCAACAGGCTCATCTCCTTCCTCTGCTCAACGTACAACCACTGCAGCTGCCTTAAGCTTAGTTCCACAGGACCAGCAGTGCAGGTGGTGTAAAGCTCCTGGCTCAGAACTGAAGTCAGAGGCACGAATGACAGCATTTTATGAGGAAGGAACCCTTGGTTTTCAGTGTTGCCATGTCTGTATATTAATGCAACAACTCTGTAGGAAAATGTGAAGCTCAGAGAAGCTCTGCTAGCCTGCTGGTAGTGCTCAGCCCTGCTCCCTGTGAGAATCCCTGACCGTGCTTGGCAGAGGCAGCTTGAAATGGGATAAGCAAACAGTGCCTGACCTCTGGTTCCTCTTCATTTCCCACCTATCAAGTTGCAAGCCTGAAAGCTGTTTACAAATTGAGAGCACTTTGCAAATTTACATCTCAAAATGGTGGGTGAACATACCTGAGGGCGCTCACTGCCATGGCACTGGGTGCCACCTGGTTGAGGGCAGGGTTATTCAGAGGGAACGGGCCAGCTGGGAGGTTAAATGCTACAGGCACACAGGGGCAGGAGGAAGCCCTGCAGCAAGGCAAGCTGAGCTCTGCTCCTGGTAAGGTGATAAGCTGGGCAGGAGCCGGGGGTGTGCCCTGACCATGAGGGTGCTGGTGGCACTCTGGGCTGGGTGAATGGGAGCAGAGCTGGGAGATGGAGGGATGGGGGTATTCCTTTCTGCTCCACCAGTTCTGCCTATCCCCTCCTGCTGCTTAGTGCAGCCCAGGCACTGAGAGCTGTCCCTAACCCCTCTGTGGCAGGATGCCTGGTACAACATAGAATCATACAGTCCTTAGAGTTGAATGGAACCTCTGAAGGCCATGTAGTCCAACTCCTCTGCATTGAACACCATGGGTAGATCGTGTTGCCAGGGCCTGGTCCAGCCTAACCTTGAAAGTCTCTAGGGATGGAGCATCCACCACATCTCTGGGCAGCCTGTTCAGTGCCTCACCACCCTCTCTGGAACAGACTTTTTCCTTATATCCAAGGATATACTGGATACTGAAAGGGTCTCTAACATACAGGTGTAAGGCTGAGAAAATAAGGCAGGAAGGAGAAAGGGGAAAAATAAAGAGCCACACTCAGAAACCCAGCTCTAGCCCTGTCACTAGTGAAAAGCATCTCTTTCCTTCCTTGCCCCTTCTCTGGCCCCAGCCACGTTAAGGTGGTGTCAGCCTCCCCTTCCCTGCTGCTGCTGTCACCTTATCTGTCACCTCCTTGTG
Organism: Pavo muticus; assembly: GCA_016647715.1. Classification (NCBI taxonomy): domain Eukaryota; kingdom Metazoa; phylum Chordata; class Aves; order Galliformes; family Phasianidae; genus Pavo; species Pavo muticus. The sequence continues at coordinate 283,398 of JACDJE010000665.1, read as the reverse complement.
TGCTGGACCTTTCCCAACCCGCAGCAGGAGCAGCAGTGGCTGCTGCCTCTTGATTGCTGCCTCCTGCCCCATGCACGTGTACCCGGGGAGCTGTTTTGCTAACAGCAGAGGTCTGCAGCCCTGTTTGCTCAGTGGGTGCAGGCTTAGGGGTGAGGCACTCTCCGGCCTTTTTGCCTTTGGGAGGTTGGTCCCTGTGGTTTTGAAGCACCTGCTCTGTGCCACGTGCTTTGCCACCAGTGAGGTGTCCTCTGAATGGCAGCAGTGGGGCTCTGGGGGGATCTGTCACTCCCTTCTGTGGGGACACTCAGTGCTGCTTCTGGAAGATCATAGAATCATAGAATCACAAGGTTGGAAACGACCTGCAAGATCATCCAGTCCAACCGTCCTCATTGCTACCACAAACTACTAAGCCAGATCTCATAGCTCCTCATCCAGGAGCCTCTTGAACACTGCCAGGGATGGCGACTCCACCACCTCCCTGGGCAGCCATTCTAGTGCCTAAGACCCTGTCACACCCTGTGCTGAGCTTAGGCCCCTGCAAACAGTGCTATCACAGCAGTCACACCCTGCCAAAGCCACCAGAGTGGGGGACATGGGTCCTCAGTGGCTGCCATGTGTGCTGCAAGACAGCCTGCTGTCTTATCATTCTTCTTCTAATCATTCTTATCATTCTTCCTCCTGTCATGTTGGTGCCTGGGCAGCCCTCAGCGATTGCCTGTAGGAGAGCTGGAGGCTCATTTTGGGAATTCAACACTTATCAGAGCAAGGTCCCTCCTCTGGGACCTGCTGTGGCTGCTGGGCTGTGAGCAGCTTCCCTCTGCCCTCCCCAAACAGCCACATGGCCGGAGGGGCTCCGAGCTGAATGAAGGTTTGTCTGTTCCAGTATGCAGCAGCAGAGCTTATTGCTGCTTAAAAGGCAGGGACCTTTGGGCACCCATGTGTTTTGCTGTTGTTGTTTTTAAAGGATATTAATAAAAGAACGTCCAAATACAGCACTTGGTAATCTCAAAGGAACTCCCTTTGGCTTCTGTGTTGCAATGAACAGTGCTGTGGACAGACTCATCCAGTGCTGATGAGGGGGGACTTCACTCCTTCCAAGTTGGTGTTTCTGAGCTAATGGAGCTTGGTGCTAACACAGAATCACAGAATGGCTTGGGCTGGAAGGGACCTCGAGGATCATGAAGCTCCAACCCCCCCAACAGGCAGGGCCACCAACCTCCACATTTCAGACCAGCCCAGGCTGCCCAGGGCCCCATCCAACCTGCCCTTCAACACCTCCAAGGATGGATGGGGCATCCACAGCCTCTCTGGGCAGCTGTTCCAGCACCTCACCACTCTCACTCTCCACTCTTTAAAGTGGAGTCATGTACTGCATTACGACAGTGTGAGATGAGGGTTTCAAGCACTCTAGCCTCAAACTCTTCCCATCAGTCATTTGCTTTCTGTCTGGGTGCTCCTGAGCAGCACCCCATGATTTTCCTTTACTCCAGGCCTTGCACAGCCGTGCTCTGAGTAACGGCTAGCTTGGCTTGCTGAGCTGCTCCCTGTGCAGAGCTGCTGCCCTGCTCACAGCTCTGCAGCTGCCTGACCTCTGTGTTAAATGCCAGCAGGGTTTCACCCTTGCCTTTTGGATTCCATTTGCCTTTTTTAACCCTTCTTTCCTGCTGGAAGCAGCACAGTTCCAGAGATGCTCTAGAGGGAGACATCAATGATCAGCAGTGGGTGTTCCCCCTGCTACCAACATGATGTGCTGCATGCAATTGGCATGGGAGACTGGCATTTCCTACCTTGTGGACCTTAAGGTAAACGTTTGAATTACACCTTTCAGAGTGAGATCTGATCACTCTCAGCTGAACTGTGAACAGAATCATAGAATTATAGAATGATAGAATGGCCTGGGTTGAAAAGGCCCACAATGCTCATCCAGTTCCAACCCCCTGCTGTGTGCAGGGTCGCCAACCAGCAGCCCAGGCTGCCCAGTGCCACATCCAGCCTGGCCTTGGATGCCTGCAGGGATGGGGCATCCACAGCCTCCTTGGGCAACCTGTTCCAGTGCCTCACCACCCTCTGCGTGAAAAACTTCCTCCTAACATCCAACCTCAACCTCCCCTGTCTCACTTTCAAACCATTCCCCCTTGTCCTGTCACCATCCACCCTCACAAACAGCCGTTCC